>VXAZ01006886.1:4518153-5082331 GCA_013399875.1 Gymnorhina tibicen
CCCCACAGGGAGCGGTGCCGGGGCCCGGCTGTCGGCGGCGGGGAGGGCGAGACGCGGCTCTCGGGCCAGCCCAGCCCAGCCCAACCCAGCCCAGGCCGCTGCCCGGCGGCAGCTGGCAGAGACGGAGCGGCGCCACCGCCGTGCCCTAGCCGGGCAGAGCCGCGGGCCAGCGGCCACCGCCCCGGTGGGGCCGGGGGGCTGCCGTGGGGCTGTCCCGGTGGGAGAGGAGAGATAGGAGCGAGCACCGGCCCGCTGCCGCACGGGCAGGGTTGGAACGGAGCCGCAGCCCCGCTAGCGCCGGGCACGGGCTCGGAGAGCACAGACAGCTCCCGGGTAAGGGCCTGCGCGCAGCTGGGCCAGAGCCAGGCAGCTCCAGAAATAGAAAACAGAGAACTTGCGCTGTTCAAAGCGGGAGGGGGCGGGTAGGGTTACATTTGAACACTGAGCTTCCTGTACTCTGCCCGAAGTACTGAGAGTAAAGTAACCGTGAGGTGTCTGCGGGCACTGCTGGTCGCCGCGGGCTCAGCTCCGTAGCTGGTCTGGTGTCTGAGCCCTCTCCATCTACACGGATTGCAGGATCGGGTCCACTGCTAGCTCAACTGCATTAATCAGAATTGCTCTAGTGATTACAAGCTGCAGGGAGAAACGCTTGATTTGTTTTAAAGTGTGTTTTTCCAGCCAATCATCTGGGTTTGAGAATAAGAAAGGGACTGGAACAGACTGTTGGATATTCCACATTATATTCCGTGCAGAAAACTGCTGTTCCAGGGAAAAAGAATAGGAATAGTTCCACCCCTTTGCTGCATCTCCTCTTAACCTGAGTTCAGTTTAGAGTGCTACTACTTTCAGATTTCAGTTACCAAAACACTTTTATTCAGATTCATTCTAAATTAATTTATCTTGTTTTAAGTCCCTTTTTTCATGTTTGTGGCACTGGGCTAGCTTAAGAAGCAAATACTATTCAGATGCAGCTGATCTTGCCAGGCTATCTTCTAGCTCTGCAAATACGCTTTTAAACATCATGTGGGTGGACTGTGAATACTGTATAGGACTTCAAATGAGCCCTTGTGCTTAAAAAGGACCAGAGAAGAATATCTAATTGTTTTTGCACCTCCTACTTTAAGTGCTGACAGATTGTTCTGTGTGATTCCCTGCTCCCTCTCCAGAGCTGAAGTTTTGGGCACTTAAACTCCGAATTGGGAAAGGGTAGTTGTTGCCTCTGAGGTTACATGCAAGGTGTTGTACAGCTGCTGAAGCCCTGTTTGCTCTTGTAGCTTTAGACAGCTGTGAGATATTCTGAATGTGAGACTTTATGGGCCGTTCTGTAATCACAGGCAAAACTCAATTTGTCAAGAGAGAGGTTTTCTTCTTTGGTTCTTCCCCTTTTTGTGTCGAAGTTAAATCTAATTATGCTATTGTGTAACAGAGTAGGTTTAAGGGTAGCAACAACATTCCACGGCCTAGACTAACACTTGCAGCAGAACTGAAGTTCATGCAAATTATTTTTTGGCTTGTAGACTATGAAATAGCCTCTGGAAATAGTGATTTCACCTTATTGGGCAAACTAGAAGACGTAGAAATACCATTAGAGACACCCATTCCTGTGAAAATGAAGAGCAAGTAGACTATTTCCTTGTGAAGGAGAATCAAGGGGAGAGAAGCATATACAACTGGGGTGGTGGCAGAGTGAGGCTCAGGTCCTTTGTACGGCTTTGTTCCTTTGGAAGGATAAACTGGCCTCTTATTTCTGGAGCTCACTCTCTGTAGACAGGTGACAAGAGCATGCTCAGACCCCAGAGCAGGACCAGGTGACCGTGATGAAAGCAGGACAGGAGTCTGATACTCTCTTTCAGTGGGCTCCCAGCTGAATATTTGTTTTCCTAGCAAACTGGTACAAAAGTCAAGAATGAGAGGTTCATCCTGGAGTTCAGACTTTACCTGCAAGTGGTTCTCACCATCATATCCAAGCCTGTGCAGGATGTGGCATTCCTTAAATATGAAATCCTGATGGTTATAATCTTGTGTGCTACAGTATTTGCCCAGTACTCTGAAGAGGACACAGCTACAAGTAATATCCATTAGATCAGAAAATAGATGGATGCTTACTAACTTTATATTTTACCAGAAAATTACAAAACTCTTCTTTTTCTCCCTTCTCCTCAGCTTTAAACACATTCTGCTGAGGTTGGTCTGGGAGTCTATCAAATCTACTATGCCACCTTTCACCCGCTCATGCCCCCCCCCCTACTTTATGCTGCTACAAGTAGAATGTTATTTGTTAGGTTTCAGTATCTGTCTCTCATATTGGTTTACAGGCCCCACAAATAATTTCTAAAAGGCGACCTTCTCAGGGGAGGCTTAAAATGCTTCTGTTCTTGCTTTTCTAGTTCAATTGCACCCGGATAGTTGAGTTTTTATAATCTCTTTTAAAACAATAATCAGAACACCATTAGACTATAAAATAAAAACTCATTTTCCAATATATCCCATGCTTGATCTCTTTTTTCAGCATGCTCATAAACCAGAATGCAGTGGCCAATGTCCTGCGTGATAACTTGAATTCAACACAGAGTCCGTGCCATGCTATTTCAAGCTTCATTTAAAAGCTGAGGAGAACTGAGAATCTTACTTTATGGGCTTATCTTTTATTTATTTTAATTCTTCTTGGAGTGAGCCAGTGATGATTTGAAAGAAGTACAAGTCATAAGAACAGCTTGCTCCTTCCTGTTTAAGATTAAACTGTTTCAGCTTTTGTTTTGACTGGACTTTGAGCCAGTGAATGAAAAACACACAAGAGGAAGTAGAGAAAAAGAGAAGAGAGGTAGTTAGAAGTGAGGGTGCTTGGTAACTTGAGACTGCAGAATACAGGAAGTACACGTATGCAGAGAGAACAACTTTGAAAGGAACTCGTGGTGAGTCAGGAAGCAGTCATTCCAGTCTGTCCCTTCCCCATTTTCTAGAAGCACTAGCTTAAGCTTGTTGTTCGCCACTTAAACATAAAGGTGGTCTCTGATACTCAGGCTGGATCACAACACTTGCACATTTGTAACATCCTACAATGCCAGTTGTGCTTACTGAGTATCTCCAGCTGAGATCTACTGTGTCTGTCTGCAACGTGAGCTGGGTACATGCAGCTATAATAGATGATACTGAGATGCCTCTTGCTAATGTATTATTGTGAAATACTGAAAACTGCTTTTCTCCCCCCTCCCCTTTCCTCTTCTGCCCACTAGATTAAGCAACAATGGCATTTGTGAAGAGCGGATGGCTGCTCCGGCAAAGTAAGCCACGGGTCTTTCTCGTTCTTCTCTCCCTGTTCACTGTAATTTCTTCAGAAAACATCAGAGCAATTTAGTAATTCCCAGGTTTTCTTAAAACAAGCCTCTAGTTCTGTGGGTTGTTTTTGTTGGGTTTTTTTCTTTTTACTGTTAGGACACATCACAAAATGACCTGTCATGACAGCATTCCCATGTGACCTTTGGGTACTCCAGTGGGAAACAGGATATACCATATCTGAGATGTCTGACTGGCATTCAGCTTCAGATGCTGCTCTGTAATTAGTGCTGTATAAGTGGAGACTTGGAAACTTTACCTGACACCTCAACTTAGTGTCTTTCAATTAGTCATGCCCTCAGCTTGTTCCTGCAGCAAGTTAGAACTCAAGCGTCAGGTCATGCGCTTAAAATAAAACCAGATTTGCTTTGAATCCTAGAAAAAAAATGGCATCCAATTCTCTAATGTTCCCAAGTGCGGATGTTGTAATACAGGATTTTGCTTGGCACTTTGGAATGTTGTCTGGGGCAACTGTGAAGGATTTCTTAGTTTATTTTTTGTTAACTCTAGGACACAAATATTTCCTGATATGTGCCCTCAAAAGTGACTGTCTGATTTTTAAGGTACTATTTTACGGCGCTGGAAGAAGAACTGGTTTGATCTGTGGTCTGATGGCCGCTTAATATTCTATGATGATCAAAACCGCCATGATATAGAAGATAAAATCCACATGCGAATCCATTGCATCAACCTCAGAGTGGGGAACGAATGTCGAGGTAATAATGAAATCTTCAGGATTCGTGTATCCAGAGATTCTTTACAACCTCAGTGCCTGCCCAGCATACCATATACAGCACTACTGCAGATGTAAACAAGTGCAAAATGTGTGCAACTTCACTGTTCCTGAATCCCCCCACCTTCCAAAAAAACTCAACCCCACCAACTCCTAAATTCCTTTAGAGATACCTGGGGTGTGGTATCACTGTGTGATAGGTTAGGTTAGGGTTTGATACTTCCTTTTAAAACTCAGTGAGGACAGTGTACCATGCATGCAGGAGAATGGGATGTTCACAGCAGGACTGTGTGTCTGATATAGAGTGTTCCTGGTGCAACCACAGTGCTGGCTGGACTGAGAGGCAGGGCCAGAAATGGGAAACCTCAGCAGATGTTTTTCCTAAGTTCATTTCTAGCATTTGTTAGGGCTCCACTTGGTGCTGACACAAGGGAAGGACACAAGTGCTGGAGAGCACTTACTGCTAAGGATGGATTGGTTCTGCTGTAAGACACTTGCACTTTGTAGGAAAGGTGTTCAGAGCTGCTTACTTTCAGGACACTCTGAAGAGTAGGAACAGGTTATGTCCTTCTGTGACTTCTTCAGATGCCATGGAAGACAGCTACAACTGGCCCTAGTTTATTTTGTCCAGACTTGCATAAACTGACTCTCTTCTTGTACATGTGATCATGTAATTCTGTTTATAGGTACTTCATAACTCATCTCTGTTTTTCTCACTCAGATTTCCAGCCTCCAGAGGGGAAGCAGAGAGACTGTTTACTGCAGATTGTTTGCCGTGATGGGAAGACAGTCAACCTCTGCGCAGAGAGTGCAGATGACTGCCTGTAATAATGGTTTTGCTGCTTCTCCCTCTTTTATCCCTCTTTATCTCTCTCCCTAGTTATTTTCCTCCCTTCTAACTTTCAGAGATATGTTTTAAGAAAGTTTTCAAGCAAATAAAAGCAGGTTTTCAGTGACAAAAAACCCAATAGCTCTCCTAGAAGTTGTCTAGCTCATGCAAACTAACTGCAAGTTAAGTCACTGAAAACACTGAAGGGTGAGGAGGAGTAGAAGAATCTGATGAATATGATTAATGCAAGACTTGTTAAACAGATTTTTTTAAACTTTGCCATTCTTCAAGACTACATGATGCGGCATTAGCCCAAGGACATCCCAGTAGCAAAAGGAAGAATACTCCATTATTGTGAACTCTCAGCTGAGCTGGGCTGTGTAGAGTTAGATAACTTCTCTGACCACTGTTAAACAAGGAGTGTGGTACATGGAGCATGCTCCCCGTGGCAGGGGAGGAGCTGGGTGAGCTGTACCTACCTCCTGGGAACTGCAATAGCAGCAAGGCCCGTGCTCTAATCAGCAGAGATGAACTGTTCAGGCTGGGGTGCATCTCTTCCTATTACCTTATCCTAGGCATGACTGCATATTTCCTGCCTGTTGTGGGTACAGCGAGGACCTCCAAAACTGCATCCATTCCTCATGTTCCTCCTCATTCCTTCTCAGCTCTGCAAAGAAAGTAATTATTTCTCAGTCTTGGTGTAATACTTAGGTGCGTTCATTTGAGTGTATCATTAGGCTTTGACACATGCAGTATCTCAAACTCTGCTCCTGCAGTACCTCTAGTTGCTAGCCTTGTTTGTTTCATTGACCTAAAAGGTGGCATTAATTTTTATCAGTGTTCCACTAACCACTGTGGGTTTTTTGCAGGGCATGGAAAATTGCTCTCCAGGACGCCAGAACAAACACAGTGAGTGTTCTACCTAGACTTTATACTGATAGGGAAGCAGCACATCAGTGTTATGTGTGGTCCAGCAGTTTACCTCTGAAATCATGTTCCATCCTTCTCTGCTAGAGAAAAATAGGGCCATGAGCGTGATAGTAAAGCTTGGGGGTGGGGAGAAGAATGATTCTCTGGATCACAAGCACATGTCATCCTTGCAGCCAAGTCCTGACAAATACATGCTGTGTGGAAAATAATGTTTTTAAGGAATGATTTCTCTGGGTAGAAGTGAATATTTGGAAAGCTGGTCTGTGGGCAACAAGCAAATCTTCTGCAACCAGCAAAAATGAACTTTTCACTCCTAGTGTTTGTTGCCTCCCAGGTGGGAGCAGTGCTAAAGGAAGCTTACTACACAGCAGCTGTTTGTTAATGTAGATCCATCACACGGTGGGATGCTTCTTGGCAGAGACATGGGGAAGAGTGAGATGCTTGGAGGGGAGTGCAGGCATGCTGAGGAGGAGTGTATTACATTGCCATGCTAGCTGTGGAGAGTATCAGGAATCATAGAAGCCTCTTTGTGAGTCTTCTGGAGAACTGTATCTTTGGGAAGCCACATCCATCCATTTGTGGGTATTGTTAATTTGTTTTTCCTCTAGACTGCCTTCCAGAGCACTCTGCAGCACTAGCTTTCCTTGGATGACCAGACTGAACCGACCCGAGGTGTTTCTGTTTCAGGGGAAATGCTGTGTTTTGTAGAAGCTTATCTCAGTTTTTGATGGGTCACATTAACATTGCCAGTGTACTGGGGCATCTGTCAGATGATATAACTTAGATCTGTAGATACCCAAAGCAAACACTTGTCATGGCAAAACTACCCCAGACACGATTGCCTCTGACTGCAGCCGTGCTACACTGCCTGTGGCCTTAAAGGAGAAGTGAAGGATTTGTCCTCATGCAGAGGACATAACACTCATGGTCTGTCTGCTCTAGTTTTAGGGGCTTTATCTTGCTTGTGTGTGAGATGGTGACTCCTGATTTCAGGAAATGGGAACTGCTGTTTTCTCTGCACAGCTCTGACACAGCTGCCAGCCTTGCTAGATGGCTCAGAACTTGGCAGTGCTGACCTTGGTCAGCCAAGGCAGACCCCTGCTACTCAAAGTAGAGCAGGCAGCCCTCTACACAAGCAGTTACATAAATTAACACTTTCCAAAGCTATTAAAGGTGTCCAACAAGGACTTGGACTAACTGGGTAAGTGGGTTTGAGTCTATAGGTGCGTGACACACTTTTGAAAAATTCCAAGCATCCAGCAGTGCCTCCTAACTTGACTGGAATAGCAGGGTGATCACCTTAGCTTTGAGAACTGTATCATTTACAGGTGTTTGCAGGCTTGTGCATTGCTTGTACAGAGATCCCTGTGGAAGGGCAGAACACATTTACTGCTAAGATGTGAGCAGATTTCTCAGGTGATGAGAAATCACTCACACTTCATATAGTATTTTAACAGTGTTTCAAGCAATCCTTAGAATCTTCACCATGAGTTTGACTTGGGGTGCAAGCATATTATGTCCTCAAATGCCAGGATTTCATGAGTCCAAGAGATAATAGAACATTTGCTGTTGAGTTATTAAAATGTTCCCTTATGAATTAAAAAATGGGAGCTGGCTTTTGCCTTGGAAAAGAGAATAAGAGCATCACTTTTGATTTTGGATATTAGGGGCAAGAATACAAGGGCAGTTTAAGAAATTTTAATTGTCTTTGAGAACTTATTCTAAATAGACTCAAGTGTTACCACCTTTGCTTCAGGTACCACTTTTGGCTACTGCATTTGTTTCCTTTACCTGCTTCTGCAGAACTTGGTGATAGGTGATACCACTCTAGGGTGCCAGGAAGCAGCCAGCTTAGTTGTGAAGATTTTTTTATCTGAAGACAGAAGATGAACAGGAGGGTAATTTCTAAATCTGAGGCTATGCAGTGGTGGAAGGAGCCAGTGTGCTTTCATGTACACACATGCATGTCTGTGGCACACACACGGAAAAATTTTATGGCTCCTTTTTGTGGTTGACCAGGTATTTGTATTCTCCCAGGTCTACTCTCCAGGTACTTTTCTTTTTGCAGCCTTTGCAAGGCGCTCACTGCTTTCTTAACATGCAGCGTGGCTAAAGGTTACTTTTTCTTTGGGGTCACTGAGTTTTAATCCTTAGACTACGCTAACTGGCTGTCTGTAGGAAAAGGTGATAACTGCTATCTATCCATGATGTTTAGGGCTACGTGGGATCTGATGTGATGTATGATGAGACAGCCATTTCCTCGGCCCCTCCTCCCTACACAGCTTATGCCACACCATCACCTGAGGTAAGAGTTGCAGTCAGGAAGCATTCACATGAGCGAGGCAGCAGGAGCAGCCTCCTTCAAGCACTCACCAAGTGCTGCGTTGTACTGTTATATCCAGCTTTAAAGCTTGTACAGCAGGAGAGAGTAAGGCACTATCAATCTATTGCTGCTCTTATTTGAGGTGGATTTCCTTTGAAAGGGACAAGGCACATTTGGCTAGGAGGTGTATAAAGGGGTGGCTGCTCAGTGAACTTGGAAAATAAAGCTTCTGAGAGACAGGGCAGAATTTATTTGGCTGATCTTGAAATATATTGGCCATACAGCTTCTAACATAAGGAGATGTGACTACACTTTCATGTTGTGCAAGCACTGGAAGGGTATAAGATCAGGAGTTTTAACAACAGGGTGTAATGACTGGAGTCATCACTTTTAACACATAAGGATTTTGTTGTAGCAAGATGTCATAGCAACACAGTAACTCCAGTTCCTGGATACACAGTTCTTTTGCAGTGAAGGAGCAGCTTTGGGACTGAACCAGGTTATGTTGGGGATTTCTGGATGTGCTTAGTGATGTGCGGGGATGGTTTGGAGCAGTATTGCTTGTTGCACTGTATGTGCTGTGCTTCAGCCTCTCACTCTTGCTAAGAACTAGTTGTGGTGCTAGAAGCCTCCTCTCTGCAGCCTCCTCTTCAGGAGAAAAAAATTCTAAAACATAACAGCTATAGAGTATTTGTCTTTAATCTGACATTTTCTTGCAGTGTACCCTCTAGGAGGGTTGGTTGGAGTTTCCTGGGATCGGCTGCTGCCTTCCTGGCACTTCTGAGCTCCCCAGAGAGCTGCTGTTGGCATGAGGGCAGAGAGGAGAAGCTGGCAGGGCTGCTGTGGCTCTGCCTGATGATCCAGGCCCTGCCTCTGCCATTGCCTATCCAGGAAAGGAAGAGAGCGAATGCTGCTTACGAATGCTGCTTATTTTTTCAAGCAGCTGTTCTGAATCCATTCCAGGGAGTAGATTGGCTATAGCAATACAGACTGGATACTTTAGTGAAACTTTAACTACATTAGAAATGAAGGCAAATTGAACAGTGTGCTTAACTGGATGCAAAAGTGTACTTGTGTAACAGACATTTTTAATTTCACCAGGTTTATGGCTATGGCTACGATCAGTACAATGGTGCGTATCCCCCGGTGGGCCCTCAGATCTTCTATGCCTCCAACGGACAGGCTTATGCTGTTCCCTATCAGTATCCATACCAAGGTAATCAGTGTCAGCCACATCCTCCACCTTCCCACAAAAGCTATTTGAGTCAATCTTTCTGGCTTTGGCTCTACTAAGCACTATCCTTTACCAGCCACCGCTCCTGCACACAAAGAAAGAAACCTGACCTGTGACTGGAACCAAGTCCACTCACCCTTTCACAACAAAGGGAGTGCAGTGAAATTGGTATTAAGGGATTTAACTTTCCCAATGTGATCTCAGCATAGTTACATTACTTTATAACTCTTTTTGAAGCATACAGAACTCTCTAACTACAGCATGTTTTCTAAGGAAAGGTACAAGAGCCAGAAGAAGATGTGATTTTGTGATTCAGTACTCCATATTGGACACTGATGGAGCTTTTCATTCATCTGCTGCTCTTATACCTAGTTTAATTATTTAAATGCAAGTTTCAAAGGTAAATCCACTCCCAGAACAAGGCTGTAGCTGGTTCCTTCCCTGTGTGCTGGAATTGCTGGAAGGCAGCACTTCAGCCATGAGAAGTCTTCTGTTGCTCTGTTCAGCTTTGTATAGCTTTCAATCTCAAAAACAGGAAGCAAAGAGTAAAATTGTAGGGTGTGCTTTTAATCATAGTCACCTTAATTTAGGGTTAGTTTTGCATAGAGCCCCAGTCCTACGGAACTGGGGCTTTAGAGTTGTATGGGTAATAAAAATGAGAAAACTGTTTATGATCTGACTCTGCAAACAAGAATCTCTACTGAGACTTTTTTATTTCAGTTTTGAGGGAGATTTTGTTTTCCATTTGACATTTTTCAGGTTATTTCACTTGCCTTTTCCATTCTTTGTTACTGAGGCTGTTGTTGCATCAGCCTTTAAAGCTTTTAAAGTTTTCTTCATCTAAGTTACTGAAGTCCTAAGATATAGATGAGGAAGGTGTGTTCTGTTGGTTCTGAAAAGCAGCAGCTTTTTAAAATCCCAAGAACTGTTTTTGAAAACTTCCAGCAGGCCTTGGAAATAAGCCAAACTCATATGATAATGATGCAGCATCAAACAGTAACTCCCCTGACGAGTTTGCAAGTCCAGTGTGTTAAGATACTAGTTACTGGTTGGGCATAGTAACCAAGGCTCAATACTTTCCTTCAGCAGGGTCACTGCAACTAAACCTTAGGGTTCAGGTTCACCCCAGCAACTCACTTAACCCCTGTACTTTCAGCTCCATAACTCATTCTCTGCAGTGACATAATCCTTCTCAGGGGGGAGAGTCATGCATTGTTGAGAGTCAATGAAAGCCTTTTCTAGTTGTATTTAGTTGGATTACTTAAGAATCTGTTACAAAACACCACTGTGGGATTTTCAAGACAATTTAATCTCCCTGAAATGTCTGGAAGGGAAAACAGGACTGTTATGTTTGCTTTGCAGGTAGGAGCTAAATCAGAAAACATGACAGGTGAAGCTTGTACAAGTCTGTTACAGAGCAAGGGTCAATCGGTGGCTTCTTGAGTCTAAGGTTAATTTCTTACTACTGGCCAATTTTCATCTGAGCAGAAATGTAGCAGCTGTCATCACCCCACAGATCAGTCCAGGATGTGAAGGCTGAATTGCAGTAGGCAGTAAATGTAAATAACTGATGCAGTTTCAGAGAGATTACTGGCTTGAGACCTGCCAAAGATTTTTTCAGGGGGAGGGAGTAAGGGGGAGGAACTAAACTATTTGCCTTAACTTCAAGGGTGAATCAATTTTTAGACCCATTTCTTACATTAAATCTACAAAGTGTTTCACAGAATGGTAATTCATAGGTTCTTTGCAGAACAAGGTTCACTTTTACATTTGTGATGAGTTTTTCTCACAGAAATTAAGCTGTTAAAAGGCCAGAAATGTTGCTAGGCCCTTGGATTTAATTAATGTGGAGGCTGAATCCAAAGCAGAAATGTATTCTACCTGTGTAGCTGACAAAATCTTAGCATTCAGTTGAAGGAAGACTGTGAAAGAATGGGCCTGTTAAGATACACATTTTTTTGCCCTCCTCCCAACAACCTCTTATTTCCTAGGACCTTATGGCCAGCCGCCTGCAAACCACGTCATCATTCGAGAGCGTTACCGTGACAGCGATGGAGATCTTGCACTGGGCATGCTGGCTGGAGCAGCAACTGGAATGGCTCTGGGATCATTATTTTGGGTCTTCTAGATTACCCTTTCCTTATCTCTGTAGTTCCAAACTCCTTTATTGTGTGCAATAATATATTGGCAATGTTGTTTACTGTTAAACTTTGAAAAATGCAATAGTTATTTTTCAGTAGTGACATCTTAATAACTGATTCTTAACTGTCTTAATGAGAGTTTAAAGGCACCATTTAGTTAAGTGGTTGGAGATGGCATGTGCTGCTCTTGAATTCTGGTCTGATGTTCAGAATTACAAGGATCAATATGAGCACCAGTGTCATGTGGTAGCAGTCACCTGCTTTATGAACAGACTTTTATTGTAAACACCATCAGAAAAAAAAATTTGGGAGGGGGTCTAAGATCTAGTTCAAATAAGAGGTTAACAGGAGTCCTGCATTAGTATACACATACTACTGGCTTTTAAACATTCCCTGGAAAAACATGTAGCTCAGCAGAAATTCTTTGGCATTAGACCAATGCCATGCTTGAGGGTTTTTTTGTTTTCAGACTTGCCTGCAGATGGTAGTGTGTTTTCTTAGGTGGAGTCCTATACCTGCCTTTCACACCATCCAGGTGAAGTTGTCTTTGAGAATGTATGAACAAACCACTAAGAAGCGGCAGCACTCCTCAATTCTTTTATTCTCCCAGAAATGTGAATGACCAGTGGCAAGGAAGACCAGTGTTTGTTGTTCTAGCTCCCTCTTTATCCTGGATGACTCCTCTCTGGTCAGATGGAAGGAACGGATCTTTAGCTTTGCAGGTGTCTGCAGAACAGCAGCCTCAGACACCGCACAGCTGCATTGTTCGGAACCGGCCATTGTCCAGTGTCTCTGCTCATTACTGCCATCGCTCTGCAGAGTCTGCAGGAGGAGAACTAACTTGAACAGCCCTTGCTCTGTTGGGCCTACCAGCCCCTCTGCAGGCAGGAACAGTCAGGAGGGGAGAGACAAGCAACACAAGTAGGCCTTGCCCACAGGCACTTTGATACCAGCTGCCTTGCCAGGGCTAGGATAGGATGCCTGCCTCTTAGCTACCAAGGTTTCCTGAACCAGGTTCCTTACTTGCAACTAATTTTGAGCGCAGCTGAGCCTGGGTTTGTTGTATGCACATTTCCCCCTCACATTCAGCAGGTGCCCTCTTCCCTCCATGACTTGTTGAGGAAAACACTCCAAGGAACCTGTCTGGCTTTGCTTGTATGCGTGGTTCCTGTACACAGTGTGCCGTGGACTGTCCCCTGGAGTGCCGCTGTTTTGTGTGTTACATGGCCTGTTATAATCCACGCTGAGCTGTGCTTGGCAGGGAAAGAAAGCTCTGAAGAAATGCATGGGCTTTCTTATTCAGGTAAATGAGGCAGGGTGCCTAAGTTGAGTTCTTATAGTAAGAGGACTTATTTTTATACTTCCATATTTAGCTTCCTATATTCACATACTGTTTTAATGTTAAGTCTTACTTATGCTTCCCTTCAGAAAAAGGTTAATTTCCTTGCGGTTCACAGGGTTTCATGTCAGGAAAGATAAAATAGATGAGAACTTGCACCCATATAAATTTAGCTGAAGTCCCAATCTTCTCCATTTCATCCTAAAACTCTCTTGGCTCTATCCTACTTACTTAAGCAATAGAGGTCCTGGACAAGAGTTTGGGTAGCAGACAGGGGAAGCACGAGGCTTTCACGACACTTTAGGACTAACTTAACCAAGCGGAATCACTGGAAGTAAAGACAGATGTAATTGTGGCTGCTTTACTAAGAGTGGGCCTAATCCAGGGAAGGTACACTGCTTTCAGGAGACTGGCTCTGAGCTGTACACCAATGTGCATGCATGTCCTTTCACAGTTTAACACAGGCTGCACATGTTCTGCCAGTCAGATGTACTGAAAGGCCATTCTGGAAGTGCAAGAGAGGACTAAAGTGAAAGTTTCCTCTCGCTAGTCCAAACCAAAAGAAATTGCAGTACAGTACTGAAGCTCTCTTAGAGACCTGGTAGCCTTGAGGTCAGAAGGGGATGGAATGTAAGTGAACAAACATGTCTACCCTTTTCAAAAGCCCGTTAAGAGATGAAGTTGATTACAGGTCTGCGCTGCTGTTTGGTTTGTGCTTTGCAATAGCAAGTTCTGCAGAATGCCTCCATCTCCTCTTCTTTCTCTGTGATTCTTAACTCATAAGGAATAGGGGAGAATAAAACAATTGGGCATCATATGATTTTTTCAATGTCATAATGATTGGGAAAGGATAACACAAAGTGAATCAGCTGGGTTTTTTGTTTTGGTTTGGGCTTTTTTTTCAGAAGAACTGTTAGTCACAGCAGGGGAACGTGTCTTTTGTGTTTTCAGGAGATAACTCTGTCTAGGTCCCCAGTTTCTTAAAGTGAAGCATATAAAATAAAGACTGTTGACTGTAAAACATTCCTGGGTTGAACTTCAAAAGAAATTATCTTTTTAAAAGTTCAAATTGAAGTAATTCTCCATTAAGAAAATAACCTTACCCTTCTCAATGGAAAAACACACTACAAATTGAAGCCAAAGAATCTAGTTTTGGCTTGGAAACAATAGGCTGCTTTTAGACAAAAATGATGAACTACTTTTCTATCTCGAAGTATAGGCATTTAGAAGCCAGAAAGCAAATGTACAAAACTGTGCTAGAGCATGAAATCAAGAGCACCGTTACCTCACTGCAGGTGCTGCTTGTAGCCTTTCTGATCTTACTGCAGAGACAGACGTGGCAACATCCTGGTGCACAGAGCAGCAGCATGGGGATTGCCACCTGAAGTCACTGGTTGCTGAAGCTCAGACTTGCTTCCTGAAGACATGCCCATGTCTCCTGTTGCTCAGGAACAGAGTGGAGCTTTGGTCAGATCTACAATAATGTCTGGCTGGATACACAGGCGTGACTCAATAGCCTTTCTCTGCCCAGCTCTGCACTTCATGTATCTGCACTTGGTGTGGATGCTGCTATGAGCTGAAGGAGATGGGATTTGGGGCTTGGAGAGACTGCTATGCCAGGTTCTGCAGACCAGTGATACCACAGTGATGGGAAGAGGCAGCAGATGTGGTAAGATAATTTTCAAAGCAGACTGAAATGATAGTTTGTTTCTGAATGGTGCTATTCATGACTATAATTCCAGTTATATTTGCATAGTACCCAAGCACACACTTTCCTGCTTTGGGTCCAATACTTAAGCCCCCTAAAGCTATGGGAGGTTCACAGGTACCACAGTGCCACTGTTTTTGTACAGTGTACACTGTCAGGTAAGGATAAATCTGTTGTATAGCAGTGACAGTCTGTTCAGAATTCAGTGCCAGTGCTTATAGAGGTTACGAGTCTACATGTTCGTCTGGGATTAGTTATTTTTGGGCTCTCAGATACAGACAGCTGGACAGAGTCAGGCTTCCTGAGAGTGGGGTGGGAACGCTCAGCCTTCTGGTAAGTCTGACCACATTAAGGAGGTGAACCAGGGCCCCCTCCCACATTCTTACATGTGAAAACATAGCTGTTGGCTTCTTTTGCATGAATTTGAGGGAGAGCCAGTCTCTTCTAGTGAGTGGGTAAAGGCTTATGGACTAGGGAGGAGGGGGTGGGAAGTGTTTCTGTACAGAACAACTGCACTGACTTCCAGCAAAGACACATCTTCCCCAGTGCCGAAGCACATTCCAAGCAGCGTCTGGATGGAGCTACCCTGCATGTCATCCAACACTGGCTTACTTTGGTTTGTTCTTCAGTGAACATTCAGTAGGTGATGGAACCAACTACTCAAGTGGAGTAGAGGAGAAAAGTCACACCCATGTTCCTCAGATGTGTTTGTGCTTTTCCTCCTCAGCATAAGACTGTTTAAGTCATGGAGGGTAGCATGCAACAAGTTTTCTCTCCAAAACCTTTATGTTCTTGTGCACTTCCTGTCTTTACTGCAGCTTTTACTGTATGTCCTCATTCTCATTATTAATTTATAGCAAAATAAGCATAGCAATAAAATTCATATTTAGTGTAATTATTTTGTCTTGACATGTTTTACTGGCCTTTAGTCAACACTTCTCATTTAGCTGGAGTGTAGACAGCTCAGGCTGACATACCTGGGGCATCTCAGTTACCATTTAGTAAGCGTGATGTAAGGTCTGTGAAATCAGCAAAGTAACTCCACACTAACACCACTATAACCAAGATTAGAATTAAGACCTATTTCTTCTAATGGAGTTGAAGGCTTTGACTCAGAAGTGCTTAATCTTGGATATATGCAACACTTATCCAGATTTACCATTTGACGTCGTGTTATCAACAGATTTGCACTGTTTAGTGTTAGACTAAGCTGCTTGGAGCACAGATGTTGCTCTGGGCAAAATGCTGCTGGTTGCTGTATTGGTATTTCCTGTTTATGAATTGCTTCAGAGCAGTAGGGTACAATCAATAAGTTTGCTTTGACAAAGACACTAAATGACCACAACTAGCTCTGCCTCCTAAAGGCAGACAATCTTGCATGTTTGCAGGAAATTAAACCTCCAGTTAGAAGGACCACAGTACATTTTGTAAAACAGTATCCCTGCTTTATGCACATTTTGTTTTTACTGCTGAGGGGTGATGGGTTCTTTAGCCTCTAACTGGGGAAGGAATGAAAACAAAACTGCTATTTCAGCCCATCAGCTAATGTCAGAGTATGCACTGCTTTTCTCCACAGCATGCTATATTGACTGTGCCTGCAGCACATCATGTATACTTAACCCTACTCACCTGAGCCCACTTTTACTGAAATTCTGCACCAGAACAAGTCAGGGAACTAGATTTCCCTGTGCAAGGCTTAGCAGCTCCACACCTTTCTGAGCTTCCAACAGCTCAGAGAATGGGCTTTGCCTCTGTTACTGCATTCCCTCCTCCCGGTGCATTCCCTGTCCTCTTTGTGGTTGCAACATTCAACTGCCATAATTAACTTGGGTTGTATTCCTAAAAGTACCTTTATTTGTCCCTCTCTCCTGTTGCAGTTCTACTACAGTGCGTTGCAGTGAACTCAATGTTCCCTCAATTTCAGTGGAGATGAGAGTGTCCCCCCACCCCGTATGCTGTGAGCAGTCACTAACCACAAACCAGAGCTGGTCCCAGCTGGCTGGCACAGACCCAGCTGGTTTGGAGCCTCCCGAGTGCCACAGAGCATCTCACTGGGTTTCAGAATTTTTGAAGCATCTCTAAAAGGCTCCAGGACTCACAGGGCAAATAAAATCTCCAGTGTATCTGCATTAATAATTTCAAGTTTAAGAGCCATGTGATTACTTTTAAGGTGCAGGTTGGGAAAGTTTCAGACCAACAATGCTGGGCTTAACCTGACTGACTACAGTGGATGCAATATTGATACTACCCAATCCTCTATGTGCTTTATGTACCAAAATTAGCCATGCATTTTGCATAATATGATAGATAAAGCCAAAAAAAGAGCAACCCCTGATAAGCCCCTTGAGCTTTCTGGTGCCAGGTGCATGGGGGCTGAGGTGAGCTTACCCCAAGCAGCAGCCACATCTCCTGCCATCCATCAGCTGTGCCCCTGGGTGCTCCCAGCTGGGCAGGCCACAGCCACCTCCCAGGTTTTGAGGCCAGCAGAATATCCTGTAACTAACTGAGACTACCCTTCGTGAACTCGTGGATGACACAGTCAAGCTGGCTGGGACTGTTGATCTGCTGCAGAGCAGGAAGGGAGGGATCTGGACAGGCTGGATCCATGGACCAAGGCCAACTGTATGAGGTTTAACGAGGTGAAGTGCCAAGTCCTGCACTTGGGTCCTGCACTTACCGCCTTCAGCACTACAGGCTGGGGGCAGAGTGGCTGGAAAGTGGCCCAGAGGAAAAGGCCCTGGGGGTGCTGTTTTACCTGGGCTGAACATGAGCCCAGGTGTGCCCAGGTGGCCAAGAAGGCCAGTGGCACCTGGCCTGTGTCAGCAATGGTGTGGCCAGCAGGCCCAGGGCACGATTGTCCCCCTGTGCTCAGCAGTGGTGAGGCCACACCTTGAGTGCTGTGTCCAGTGGTGAGCCCCGAATTCAAGAAGGACACTGAGGTGCTGGAACCAGTCCAGAGAGGGGAATGGAGCTGGGGAAGGCTCTGGAGCACAAGCCCTATGAGGAGCAGCTGAGGGAGCTGGGGGTGTTTAGCCTGGGGAAAAGGAGGCTCAGGGGGGACCTTATCGATCTCTACGAGGTTGTAGCCAGGTGGGGCTCGGCCCTGCTCCCAAGGAACAAGGGACGGGATGAGAGGACACAGGCTTAAGCAGTGTTGGAGGTTCAGATTGGACATTAGGAGGAATTTCTTTCCAGAAAGGGTGATTAGACATCGGAATGGGCTTCCCCGGGAGGTGGTGCAGTGACCGTCCCCGGAGGTGCGTAAGGACAGGCTGGGCGCGGCCCTGCGCGGCCGCAGAGGTGTCTCGGAGCCCCGCTCCCCTCACGCCGGCTCCGCGCGCCGCCGCCCGTAGATGGCGCCGCGGCTCCGGCGATGGCGGCGCTGGGCCCGGCCCGGCCCCGCTGAGCGAGCGCCCGCGGGAGCGCGGAGCGGCCCTGCCCGGCGAGGCGACGGCAACGGGAACGGGCAGCACGAGCCGCGGGGCTGCGCGGGGCGGGCAGCNCCCGGGAGGTGGTGCAGTGACCGTCCCCGGAGGTGCGTAAGGACAGGCTGGGCGCGGCCCTGCGCGGCCGCAGAGGTGTCTCGGAGCCCCGCTCCCCTCACGCCGGCTCCGCGCGCCGCCGCCCGTAGATGGCGCCGCGGCTCCGGCGATGGCGGCGCTGGGCCCGGCCCGGCCCCGCTGAGCGAGCGCCCGCGGGAGCGCGGAGCGGCCCTGCCCGGCGAGGCGACGGCAACGGGAACGGGCAGCACGAGCCGCGGGGCTGCGCGGGGCGGGCAGCCTTTCCGAGCCGCCTGCTGATCAAAAGCAGTTTTTCATGGGAATGCTCAGGGACACGAGGGTAATGAAAGGCGTCTCCAAGCCAAATTTCCATGCTCAAATCCCTAGCTGCTTCAGTTGAAGAGCTGTTTATGATAAAGTCACGGGATTTTTCTCTTGCTGGAGGCGAAGGGCTATTTTGGCTCTCCCGCCTGTTGTGCCAGGCCAGCAGATGACGTGGCTTTGCCGGAGCCAGGTCCGAGGCCTGGGCGGGCAGCACGCTGAGAGCCCCCCAGAGCAGCCCCCAAACAGGAGCAGTGGCGCGGCGCTGGCAGGATGCTGGCAGGCCCTGTGCAGCCGGGCAGGGCTTGCTGGCAGAGCGCGGGAGGTGAACCAAAGCTGGTGATCGGAGATCTGGCTTTTCCCAGCCTGCGCTTTAACACGGGAAGATGGGCTGGGAGCCCTGGCCTGGAATTAGGATGCTCTGGGTCAGTTTTCCCAGCTCTGTCACAGGCAGTTTGCATGATATTGGGAAGAGCCGCTTTACATTGTCACATCTCGCTTCTCACTTTCCCGAAAGAGAGACAGCGATGCAGAAGGAACAGACAAGTTCCTGAAAAGCTGTAAGCTGTTCCACTCTGTGCATGTACTGAGGACACAGGGATATCAGCCTGGCCTGACATTTTCAGAGGCCTTTGATATGATCATAAAGAACAACAATTAACAGTGTTTAAATAAGAAACAGCCTAGAATACAGAGGACAAGGGCTGGCAATTCAAGAACAGCATCATGTTTCTTTACGCACAGAGTATATTACATGAGGGCTGGAAGAGATTTTAACCCTTCCTTATCCAAAGCAGACTCAGCTCCACCACCTTGCAAACCCAGGAGCCCAAGCCCCAGGATGGCCCATGGTACACAACCTCCACCTGATGCAGGCAGACAGGACCAGCAAGACTGAGCATTATTCCAAAGCTGGCAAGGAAAAGGAAAGAAACAGAATTGTCTTTGGACAGATATCTTTAAAAGGAAATGTTAAATTTCAATCCATGTTTCAAACTCACTTTAGCTATATAGACAGGAAGGATCAATTCAGGAACTGCCTACCTTCAATTCACAGCAACATAAGCAACATCAGCACTTCACTTATGTTGCCATCTTTCAAACCACTGCTGAGTGCAGCAGATGGAGATGCAACTGCGTCATGCACATCAGACCATGCATGAGTCTGAGTACTTTAATTGATTGTCTGGAACTGGAGTCTTTACAGTACTTTATGTGCTTTTGCAATGACTGGCTGACAAAGCAGGGGAAATGAGAGAGACAATTGTTCTTAAAACTACCCTGAAAAATACTAAGGTCACCATTTCACTACCAGAAATTTCTCCTGATGTGCAAGTTCAGTATAATGCCATGGGATGGCATGTGACTTGAACTGAACCTGCACATGCAGACTGATAATCAGAGGCCTGAAGAAAATATATCCAGGAGAAAATCCCTCCCACCAGCATAGGACTGTTTGCCTAGATCTAGAACAAGTCCTAGTCCTGATTTCCCAAGCAGCTGCTCAGCATCAAAAACCACTTTCAGTTCTGTGTGCCTCAGTTTGCAAATGTGACTTAGCCATCTCCCAGTCCCAAGAAAGTTCCTATTCCCAGGAACATGATGAGTATATGGTCTTTCCAGACTGGTTCTGGCCCTTTTTACATCTTCCTCATTAAATCTAGGTAGTATTTTCAATCTCAGATTTGGATGGCTGAGAAATAATCAGGAAAAGAACCCTGGCTTCCTATACTCCTCCATAATTTTTCTGAAAGATGTTCAATCACCTCAGCATCATTATGTTTTTCCAAAACTTTCTTTAAAGATTATTCACCAAGTTCACACCATAGCATCCTGCTGAGTTAAGAAAGTAAAATTGTACTCGAACAGGCCAGAAGAATCCCCTTGAGTCAGTCAATAGCTATATTTCTGACTGTTTTAAAACCAATTGTTTCAGATGCCACTATTCCAAACCAGGTTTTGTCCTGATCAATATATCTGACAGCTGTTCAGATAACCTACCAGTGGAACTAATTGCTGATAAAGCTATGCAGCTATGCTCAGTCAGGCTAGGATGTGTTTTCCTTATGTAATTGCAATAGAACACCTCACGTGAATTCAACCCGTGTATGCAAAGCACAGCTACCTTCTGGGATGGGCATATTTTAGTTTAGCAGAAAAATCATTTTTTGGTGCTTTCTTTGTCCTCACCACAAAAACAAAATCCAGAAATATTTCCATTATTTCAGCTCTGTCAGTGTGCTAAATTGTAGGCATGGAAATAACTGCATTGACTTGAGGGGGGTGTACTCTGCATTTTGAAATTCTTGTGTTGTTGGACAGGACAACAGTTTTCTAAAAACACAAAGCTCCCAAGAATACATTAGTCGTCTGTGGGGGAAGTGGGGGGAACCTTTCAAAATGCTGCATTTGTCAATACATGGTGCAAAAGAGGCCAAAACCTGCACCAGTTTAAATAAGCAGAACACTAATGAATCCACATGCCAGCCTGCTCCCTGGTTTTACAGTTAATGAAGGCTCCCAAAGATCCATTTTAAGTTAAGGAAATGCCTGTGCTGTTAACAGACCGGTCTGCTTCTGCCTTCATCAGAATTATTACCAAATGCTTCAGAAGTGACCCAATCTAATGTTTTGCAGAGGCATCAATATACTCCTGCATGCACAGAATCACCCACAGATGCTGCAGTCACTGCACCATATTTTAGTGGCACAGGGGGAAGGTAAAGACGTTCAGAGCTGTGGTAGATTGTCTCTGTTAGAGACACTGTGGGCAGGAAGGAGAGATCTTGGTTATGATCATATCCCAGTAAACCTGAGTAAATGAGACATGGCAAAGCAATTCCAGGGAAGCAAGTGTCCTGTCCCTGCACAGAACCAACTGTGAGGTTCCAAATATCACTGGTAATAAGCACTTGCAAGAGCATTTTAGTTGAGATCTCACTGCAGATGAAAGCCCACTTTGTTTACTAAAACTGACCACGTTAATGTTCAGACCCGAGTGGATTAGCTTTTCTGTGGATAGTTCTCAAAGGACAGCTCTCATGAGGACCTCGCCTGCATTTCCAAGCAGGAGTTTTCACTCTTCTGCTTAGCACTTACAATGAATACAGCAATTTCTTTCCCCTTCCCACACTCCAAAACTGGAAGCACCACTCCTTAGCACAAAACAGACAAAGATGAGATTTGAATGCACCTATGTGCAAGCTGCCAGGGACTACAGCCAGCACCTCAGAAGAGGCAGCAATTTTAATCTTCTTGCAGGGTCAGTATTAATCAGACTGCTATTTGTATAAAATAGCTCATTTTCCACCCTGAATAAAACAGAGGCAGGAGCAGCCCCAAAACCTGGTGGAGCACGTCTGATGTCAGGTATGACACAGGTGAGCATGTTCAGGGAAACCAGATACTGTCCACAAGCTCTACAACTGTAGCTCAAGTGCTGGCTCAAGCACCTGACACATGCACCTCACAGTCCAGAATTTACCAAATTAATTATTTTGAAACTTTTCTGCATTCCACTCTCTGCAGAGGTTCTCTTTATAGTGGAATTTTCTACCTATCCTATATGAAAATTTAGGTAGTTGGCTTATTACTGCAGCAGTTTCTGTATCTGAAATAAAACCTGTAATTCATGTAGAAAATAATAATAGTAATAGTAATAATAATAATAATAATAATAATAATAATAATAATAATGTATTTTAAAGCACTGTGGATTTCTTTCTCTAGGTCTGTCTTAGTATTTACCCCCTTCATGATACTAAACCAGCTGTCTACATCCACGATTTGGTCCTATTTCTGTGACATCCGAGTCTCACACTAACATATCATGAACAGCACACCAAGTGCTTTGCTTTGCACAGTGACTGCATTGGTATGCTACCACGGTCTGCAAAACTGCAATTACATCAGCCTTTAAAATCGAGAACAACGCTTCACATTAAGTGATACCAATTACAGAGTAAGTACCTGATGCTAAGCAAAGTGACTGTTACATTTATGTGCTTATATAACTAACAGATTGAGTGAGCTCTTGCCCTTTGCTTATCTGTTGGGCTCTTATCATTTCAGGAAATGAGAATCTACCTCCACGGGTGATCTCATAAGCCAGGAAATGCAGATTTTAAAGTTAGATTGCTGATAGGCCTCTTGGAATAAGAGCAGAGTGGAGTTCTGTTGTTATGCTAAAGACAGTGCTCAAACTACTGTGCCTGCACTGAACCCCTTTTCATAGAATTACTGAAGGGCTGAGGTTCAAAGGCACCTCTGGAGAGCATCTGGTCCAATTCCCTGCTCAAAGCAGGGTCAATTAGAGTAGGTTGCTCAGGACTGTGGCCAGTCAGGTTTTGAATATTTGGAGATGGAGACTCTACAACCTCTCTAGGCAATCTTACTTCACGATTTAATCATCCTCACAGTAAGACAACTTTGTCTGCGTTTAAAGAGCTCCTAAAATCAGGAACACAAGCACCTATGCTGTGCCACCACCCTGGAGAAGCTACCTGAGCTACTGTGTTATGTCAGGGACAGTGGCACTTGTAAATGACGGTGGCCTTTACCAGTGCAGCAGAATTACAGCCCCAGCACAGACTGAGCTGTTTGTAACCCTGGGCCTCTTTTACTTTGTGCAGTAAATGAAAACAAATGGCTTCCAGAGACAAGTAATGCATTCTGGCAATATTTTAGACCAGTGGTAGTTCAGCACAGCTATAAAGGCCTCCAGACTATACAGAGTTCTCAGATTTTAAGAACTGGTGGTCCACTATCAAACCACCAGAGCTTCAACCCATCTCTCTTTCCAAAAGATACTGCAGGGGCCAGATTATTCTCTTGCAGCAGGGACTGAAGCAGTACAGAAGCAACTAATGTTGTAAAAGCTCATTAGGTACAGCTAGGGGGTAGGGACCTTAAAATGCCACTCTGATTAACCTGTACCAGCTCAGGGCCCCTTTCCCAGGCCCTGCTCCATCGCAGGAGTATGACAACCAACAGCACCCACTCCCTCCCCTCAGCTCTGCTACGAGACAAATCTTGTTTGTTCTGCAGTTCTTTATGACCACTGGGTATATGGCTTTGATACTGAGGTTTTAAATCCTTTTTTTCTGAAGATTATTTGAAACAGAAAGATGGTTCAAAGAAAGAGAAACAGAAGCTTATGTGCTGTGTTGGTTGCATGCCCAGAGTTGGGATATTCCTCTGCAGAGGCCAGCCAGTGTTTGTGTTATTGTCAGCAAGCTTTCTGCAAATTGCCGTGCAACTACTCGAAGTCCCAAGGTATGCGAAGCACCAGGAGCAGCTTGGTGTTCAGGTCTGCGGCCGCAGTTATGTCAGTTCTTTGTAGATGGAGCAGGCTTTCAAAACAGAGCAGAAGTCCTGCTCTGCAATCCCCTACCCCGGCTACAGCACAGGCTGAGAGGATCCAAACACCACCAGGAAAGTTCTGAACGTCAGTGTGGCACCCACAGATCACCCCCCCCTCCCCAGCAGGGCGTTCTGCAGGACTGATCTGCACCTGTTCCGGGAGGGCTGTGCTGGATGCAGGAGACATGATGCTGGCAGGAGATGAGGTACCAAAGCTGCAGCGCTCCGGTGCAGGCATGCCAGCGACACAGGAGGGGCCTCTGGAGCTGCAGAGGCAGGCGGGGCACACGCAGGCAGTTCGTGTGCTGTCACGGGGGGCTCCTGAGGAAGGAACACTGTTTTCATTGTTGCTTTGACTTCGCTGGGCACAGCTTTTCCTCGCTGCCTGACAAACGTTAGCGTTGTGTCAGGTTGTACAGTGATTTGTGTTGGGGTTTCAGTTTCCGGGACTGTGACATGCATCAAAACCACAACCAGGCATCCTGGGGCCATCAGTCAGAGCTCTGAACCACATGTAGTTTAAGATGAGACTAAGGAGATGGGAAATATCCCTCATGGCCAGTAAAACCAAAATCAAAACAGAATAATAAAGAGCCCAGAACACAGAACAGCAAGAACAAAAGGAGACTAGAAAACAGGGCAGAAATCATTAGTGCTTTCAGAAACAAAAGCGCTGGGGACAAAGGCAACCACCCTGGTATTGGTCTGTCGGGACAGTGGTCAAGGAAATGAGTCAGCCTCACAGCTCTGCACTTCACATGGCTGGAAAAAACTTTCTTGGGCCCTCTGTAATCTCACTCAGCTTCTTCATGCAGGAAACAATCTAACAATGTCCCTCTGCTTGGTTTTCAATTCTTTTTTTTTGTCTTTCCACACACGTAACTCATTAAAAATAAGAAAATACGAGGTTTGACTGTGGTGGGTGAAGGGAGCAGCTGGAGTGCATGTGAAATAGCAGGTCTCTTCTGATCCAGAATGCTTCACCACAGGAGAGCAACATAATGGAAGCTACTAATACAGTACTTTAATGATGAGAACCCCCATGCAACATCTGACTGTGTGGATATCCATACTTTATATGCTTGGGCAATTCTTGCTTATAATCCCACCTACAGCTGACACTGTGCTGATACTTTGGTTATAGACTGGAAAAACACAAACCTCATTTGAAATGAAAGGAAGAAAATAATTACCTTGCATAACAAAGTCATTCTACACTGAAGGGAAATCTGCTCTACTACTGGGTCCCAAATGACAGAAAAATTACTAGACCAGATAGCACTGTGGTAGGTGCTTAATGGTAGAGTTCCAGCTATCCTGCAGTCACCTGATGCCCAAACTGCTGAAGATCTCAAAGAAGTCAGAATGCTCTGTCACTAGAAGCCATGCCATTAATGCCAGTTCTAGCAAAAGAACACAGTCAAGAGATTCTCAGAAAACTAAATTATTTATCCCATCAAGCAGAGGAACATGACTGTATCACAGGATAACTAATATAACTAATATAACTAGGGTAAGTCATATACTTTTACATTTAGTCTACAAGTCTAGAGGTCCATTTGCAACTACTGTTTCAACACTCCCTTATAAACAAGCTCAGTGTGTTCAGGGCAACAGCAATGAGGCAGCAGTGTCCAAAGTTCAGGCAGGAAGACCAAAGCCAACTTCAATGCCAGTTCGAACAGTAAAGACAGAGCAGTGGTAAGTGCCCTTTCCCCTCAGTGCTAGCCCATTCCTCATCCTAACAGGATATCAGGAACAACAGTGCTCACCCTGTAGTAATTCCATCCAACATGATGTGTGTTACAACAGCAAAATTAAAATACAACTTACAATAGAAGGTAGCATTTCGTTGTTTCCTTGTGTAAGAAACTCATTTATCTATTCCTGAGGCTGGCTGGTGGACTTGGGTATTGTTAGCCTGAAGACTTCCATGCTGATGCTCAGGAGTGCAGATCCTGCACAGGTTAGCTGCAAACAAGTTTCTACTAGGGCTACTGTGGAAAATGCAAAGCAACTTTGCACCAGAATCCAGTGTGGGGAAGACTGGATCCCTCTCAGTCTGTGCAGTGGGAAAGTCCTGACTGAGTGCTTGACTAAGCCATTGCCTTTCCTGAGCAGCAGACACTGCCATATGTTTTCCTGAAATACTGGCCCAGAAAACTGTGCTTCCTGGTGCCTCACTCAAAACACAGATTGGTCGATGCTGACATCCCTGCTGGGACCCAGTGGCTGCCTCTGTAAGAGTGATGATAGAGCAAAGCTATTTGGCTTATTTCCCTTGGAAGGGATTTTGTTGAACCTATTAACAGCAGGAATTTCAGTAACGACCCCTGTAAAGTGTATACACACATACACGCATATGACTCATTTTAGCATGAGCTATAGGGTGAACCAGATTATCTTATTTTTATGGTTTGGTTGAGAAGGAAGATGAAGATTTACATCCTCCATTACATTTGCCACCTGAAGTTTAAATCATCATGCAAAACTGCATGCAGACAAACAGTCAGTGAAAATTCAGGCATGTCCAAAAACAGTCCTGTACATTTAGCCCAAGTTCTGACACTGCTCCCCTATGGAATAAGTGAAGTAGAAGATCATTCACAGGATCAGTTCTGCAAAACTGCGCAGCAAACATTCTCTGCTGGCAGCAGCTCTCACTGTGAGGCCAAGGTCAGCCTCACATTTCCTGAGAGGAGGGGAAGTTTGAGTGGGTCCAACCCAGGCTTGGCAAGCTACAGACCTGTGCTGCTGAGCAGCTTTCCCACAGTTCATACTGTGCTATTCACAGCATAACAGGATCCCACAGTCACTCCCAGGGAAGGCAAGTTAATAAAAGAAAACCTTCTTTATGATCACAGTTTTACTTTTAAAGGTTTTCAGGAAAGCTCTCAATGTCCATTATTCACATGGTTTAGAGGCTGTACTGCTGTTGCACACCTGTCAGCAACAGAATATGCTCCAAAACTGGTTTTAGTAATTCCAGTGTCAGTAGCAGCCCAAGGAAGAGTGAGTTCCTGGTTCCTGGCCATAATTTGCAATACACTGGCTTTTATCAGTGAGCCCTTTGGTCTTCTTACAGCCCCACACCTGTGCCATCACCTCCACAGCATGGAGTCTGAACTGCCTCCATACCATCTGTTAGAAATTTTTCCTTTCTCCTTGCTGCCAGGAATTGTGGGGAGAGGAGAAGTCATGTCACAAGAAAAGTTTATATATATACATATATATAAAGAGAGAGAGAGAGAGAGAGAGAGAGAGAGAGAGATTAAATCAATACAAGCAATTTCTTCCTTGATAATTCAATTCCTGCAAGCTCTTTATTAATCATGTTTCCAGAACATGTGATGTTGCAATAAAGGTTTTTGCTATGAACACTTTCCAAGCGAAAGGGAAAAAAAAAGGCAACTGTAAAATAAAACAAGTAATACTGCAAAACACCTTATCCAGGTGTGAGCGTTAGGCCCGAGCATATACAGACATTGATTCCTCCCCCTGTCCCTGCTTCCTCCTTTGAGCTGTGACGTAAGGACTTAGGAAAGGCTTTACAACCAGGGAAGAAATATCTTTTAGGAGAAGGAAAGAGGAAAAAAAAAAAATCTGAAAGAAATTTTTTTAGAAAGAAAACCTCAAAAACCCAAAAGAACTGAAAAGAGGAGTCAGTTTGTCTAAAAGAACTGTAGCCCTAAGAGCTAAACCAGCATCTTGGAAAATAACTTTAGTTATCATCTGTCTTTTCTCCTTTGGTTTTTCTGTATTTTAGAAAAGATTAAAAGTAAAATCACTGTGTTAACACTAGGAGACTGTTACTCTGATATTTCCAGCACAAATGGAATAAAAAAGCCCCACAAAAGATGCCTGATTTCACAGCGCAGTACTGAGCTAAGGACTGTAGCACATGGGCCTGTGTGCTCTGTTGACATTGCTGGTTAAGACCAATCCAGCAGAACAGCCTATTTAGCCAGGGGAAACCATTTCTTTATTTATACTTCTGAGGCCCTAGCAATTAATGCTCGAATACAGTGCACTTCCCACACTGTGCTGCGACACCTTTAGAGGGACTGGTAAGTGCAGTCACCCCATCTGCACCTGCTGGCGCAGCCTGCAAGCTTTGGGACAGACAAGCTCTGCCCATTCCACAGGCCACGGCAATAAATTTCATTTCAGTTCCATGCTGCAATGCTCTGGGAGATGTGCACAGAATACTGATTTATTTGAATGTAACCCCAGTGTATAGTTCCAGACCTGAGGCTCTTCCCAACACCAGCTTGCTTTACACACCTACCTGCACCACGGAATGTGTTTTTACTTAGTTTGGAGCACAAAGTGAGTTGGGCAGTAGGAAGGTGTAGCTACTCTGAGATCTAATAAACATGTATCTACAGCAATAGTTTCTCTTAAGTTTAAGGAAGGGTAAATAAGTGTTAAGAACAAGATTAGGAAAATACTACCTTAATCAATACATTGTGTTCAGTAAAGGTCACAGCTCATTAGCAATCCAATACCTACCACTAAGCCATTTCCCAGCTTCAAGTCTCAGCTAAGTTTTCCCAACTTTCATTTAAAAAATAAAATCTTATTTTATGTGGAACAATCCCATGATTTACAACTCTCCTTTCTCTCATCTCTATTGAGAGATTTCCAACCAGTCACAGGCCTATCCCAGACACCCTTTCAGATCAGCTATATCATACTTGAGGGCAAATATTTCTCTCTGAGCATTTCAAAGTTCAGCTGAATGGTGTAACCACTGGATTACCAAGACACTGAAAGCACAGTCTAGCTCACTAAATGCTTTCTCCCTATCCAAGCTTTATTACTCTTCCTATAACTCTGCAGAGACTAATTATTTGCTCAGGTTTACAGGCTGTGAATGGGTTGAGTTCAGGTGTGGTCAGTGCTACTTTACTACTGCTTCAAATAACTGTCTCAAAAGACAATTTTCCATCCC
The DNA here is from genome assembly GCA_013399875.1 of Gymnorhina tibicen. Lineage (NCBI taxonomy): Eukaryota > Metazoa > Chordata > Aves > Passeriformes > Artamidae > Gymnorhina > Gymnorhina tibicen. The sequence goes on from VXAZ01006886.1 coordinate 4,546,860, forward strand.
CTAGTCTGGCTTTGCCGTTATTTTGCATACAAAGAAGTTATGGAGAGGCAGTTTTGACACTTTGTTAACATCTACTAACAGAAAATAATAATAAAATCCCCTTTTTACCTTAGCTCCTTGATGTGAAAGCCAGATTTGTAAACAGTAATTTGCAATATTCATTTACCGTCCTTGTAAATACAAAGCAACACAGCCATTGACTGCTACTTCATGCCACACAGAGCCAAAAGTTCATCCTACTACAGAGCAGTAGCTTCCCAGAGAGCACTGACTACACAGGGCACTTCCTTCACCTCCACTCAGGGCAAATATTCTGCAAGTCTTCACAGCAGAAAAGCATTTCTCACATGAAAGAGGCTCTAATCTGTGTTAAAGCAGTTGGAAACCCAAAAAGAGAAAGAAAAAGTGTTTTAAGAACTCATCCAGCAACCGAGGAATACAGTTTGAAAGTCGTTCTTAAAACATCTTGTTTTCCTCGCTGATGTTTCTAATTGAATCATACAAAAAGTCTCAAGAAACATCAGAGAGTGAGCACTAACAAAACAGTAGACTTCAGGAGACATAGATGAAGGGGGTTTTAGCTTGGAGAAACTACTTTTAGCAGAACAACTGGCAGAATAGGAACACACACAAGCTTTCCTACTTTGAGTTGTGTGTGAGACGACTTGGCCCTGCTGTTTCCTCTGTCCTCGGGTGGAATTTCCTGGTGTTCATATTCACACCCCACCAGTGCAACATTAAAAGTGAGGGGGGAGGCCAGGGCAGGCACCTAAAAGCAATACAGGAGCAGGGCCTGAGGGCTTTCTGCCCTGCTGGTTTGTTCCAGTCTGAGTGGTCACTCCAGGCTGATGTCCACAGAAGGCCATCTTCCTCTAGGAATAACCTTTACCTCAAAGATCTGAGTGTCATTACCAAAACCAGTACTTCCCACAGCTTCCTTCTGGAACAAGACAACAGCACTGGGAGATAATATGTAACATGATGTCGAGAATGCCTCTGAACAGAAACATTCCATCTGTGACAATGGAGAAGGCAAAAAGTAACCAATATTAAACTAAATACAGTCTTCAGCATGACTTCCTATATGCTGCAAGGATTTTCCAACACCCTATCCAGACAGCGGGATCAAACCTGCAGCAACCAAGGCAAGCTGATAGCCCTTAGCCTTTCCAGACTAGAAATGTAGCCCTCCTAGCACTGACACCCAGGTGAAGGCAGTCAGAAAGCCCAAGTCTAATTAATCACCTGCTCCCATCTGATGGAGCCTCCTGCTTAGTTCATTATCCACTTTTGCCTAAGGTGTGGAGCTCCAGCATACAGGGCACGGATCTCGATCTGTGTCCCCACTGCTGAGGCACCTGTGAGCCAGCTCAATTCGAGATGCCAGAATTCAGCCTCATGCTGTTCTCACCTGCTTGCTACATCCTGAGCAGCCTCCCCTAATGACCCCCTCCTTGCTCTGCTGCCTTTCTGCGGGTGACAAAGGGACTCTGGGCTGCTTGGGGGGCCAGCTGGATGTTGCCTGCAGTGGTGCAAAGCGGGGAGCTGGAGAGAACACTGTGCCAGCGCCTGCCCTGCCTGCGGGGGGTTAAAGGCCTGAGCAAGGGACATGCTTAAACCAGGTAAAGGACTCAGGCCGCTGAGCAGGGGCCAGCCATCCAGGAAAGAAACACCTCCTTGCAGTGTCAGCCAGAGGCTGTGGGTCTGGCAGAGTGACAGGTGGCAGGAGACACATCTGAGGCTAGCGGACAGTGTGGCATGAGCTGCCATGGCCAAGGAGTGCCATCCAAAAGGGAAAGCTGGAACAGGTGTGCTGTAGCCACCACAAGTACAACCAAGCTGCCCCTAGGCCAGAGCAACCCTGTGCTGCCCAAAACATTGGCTACTGCTGGGCACCAAAAGTGGCACCTCTAATTTGGCCTTTCAGGCTGTGGGAGAAGCGGGGGCTGCCTGTTTGCTGTCCTCCACCGTGGCACCAAGGCAGTGTGGCCAAAGGGGTGACAGGGGCCGCTGTGCTGCCCCACTGTGCACCTGGGAGACAACTGCTGGCTAAAGTGTGGGGGAGGATGGGCAGAGAAAGCCCCAGTTTAAAGACTGGCATCATAAATAACCAACCCTCAGGTCAGGCTTGAAGAGGAGAGAAATGCATCTCTGATTAGGTCTGATTGGTTTGAAAGTTTCTCTCTGCACATGCTCTTCAAAGTAAAGCATTTCTGAATAGGCCTTGTGTATTCTGGGGGTGAGGGAGGGAAGAGAGGAGGGAAACCAGGTGGAAGAGAAAAATGCTTCAGCTGACAATGACTGAGAGGGAGAGAATTGCACAGTAACGTGCCATCCATCTACTGGGCAAGATTCATTATTCACAGCTCAGTCATCTGGTTCTAAATTTTAAATGTCATCTAAAGTGCTTTTTGAATTCATCAGTTTAAAAGATATTTACTAAGAAGCAAAACATTGTGTTATTACTCAGAGGCACTGGGGGCTGTGGGACGACAGGCAGCGTGTCGGGTGGCGGAGCGAGGAGCCAGCGAAACTGCAAATCTCTTATCTGCCACTCTGAGGTGGCCCTGCAGGTATGGTGCTGGTTGGCCCCTGAAGCTGCCCATGGCTGCATCCCAACACGGTGCCCGTCCTTTCTGAGAGGTATCTCACAGATTTCAGACAAGCACGAGTGAAGAAGGACCATGTACCTCGTCTGCTCCTCGCACCAGTCACTGCCAGGACCACCAGTGTGCCCAGGACACCCCACACACATACCCTGCCACAAAGGGCTGTAAACTGATGAGCAGATTGTTACATGACCCTGCAGCACTCTCATAAGCAATGATAAAATCTCAGCCACAGTATGTGATTAGCTATTAGAAATCAGCCTGAAGGAAGACACAGCAGTGTCTCCCCACCCCCAAACGGCGAGGCTGAGTCACAGCGTGCTGAGGTCTCCCCTGCTCCCCCTCACACAGCCTGGCACACTGCCCTTAGCATGATCATCCCACACTAATGTCTTCTACTCACACAGTCATTTCTTCACTAGCAAATCCATGCATATCCTCAAGATATTTAAGCTATGCATTGTGTGATGGTAATAGCTTTGTAATGGTATTCATCTCTCATCCATTTTAAATATCCTTGCTCTGCCCACTAACCCATCTCCAGTGGCTCCACCGCTCTACAGAAACAAACACTGCTCAGAAGTTTCAGAGAAGCACGCTTGGGAAGAAAAAGGAGTGCAGGGAAAGAACCAAAATGAAAACTTCCTAGCCAGACCTTCACAGCCTATGGCCCATACTCAGGGCCACGGGACTGAGGTGAAATTTAAGCTGGCTCAGAGCTGAGATGCAATGCCTAGCTCAGAGAATAGCATCAGTCCTTTTGTGGGAATTACATTATTCCCTTCCCATGACCATGGAGATTGTCAAATACAAAAAATAGCAAGAAGCTTTAAAGAAATCTAGGCATAGTGAACACCATGTTGGAGAACTGGAATTACCATCCTAGTGATTCCTTCTCCATTTTGTCTGGCTTTCCTGTCTCTACTGATCCCATTGAAAGCCCACTGGCATAAAGAAATATTCACACAGACTCTGGATTACTCAAAAACCCCAAAGTATTCTGTGGTTGAGCTTAATTTCTTCCACTATCTCCAGATACAAAATTTTGGTTCTGCTTTGGCTCCGGGTCAGCATAAAAGATGCTTCCAATTTTATTTGAATCACTTCACTCATGGAATAATAGAATTACAAGGATTATAAAGCAATAATCCTCAGCACTCCATGGGATCAAAGCAGTATTCAAATATTAAGCAACACTCAGAGAAGACAGGTCAGGTATTATTATCCTCATTTTCCAGAGCAAGGATAGGAAGACATGACTTTAGAGCACATGACTTCTTCCTGGGAGGATTTATGTTGGGAGTCATGTGCTCCAGGCCAGCTTGAGGACTCCCTCCATCCTGGTGCCCCAGACTGAATGCTATGGTTAGAGCCCCAGCCCTGTGCCTGGTCCCTCCTCACCTCTGTGGCACTGCTCCTTAGAGCTCTTCCCTGCCAACTGCAGCATTCACCAGCGCTCCTGCCTTTTTAATAAGAAATAAAATATTAAATATCGGCATCCCAAAGTCTGTGGATCCTCTCCCATCTGCCTCCCCAGCACGGACCTTTCCCAGCCCGGCAAAGCCCAGCTGAGCTCCGTGTGCCCGTGGCCCAGAGCAGATGTGACCACACGCCTGCAGGTGCCAACGCCAACAGGCAAAGGGGGAGAATCGCCCTCCCCTTTGCCCCCAGGTCACACAGTGACCACAAACATTCCCCAGGTCCGGAACTCAGCTGTCCTCCTGTCCCCAGGCCCCATGTTTTCCCCACCAGAGCAAGCCCTTTATCGCTAGTTTAATGAGTGGACATTGGGGCACACTAAAGGCTTCCTCTTCAGCACGTTCCATGTGCCTGAGCACTGCCAGGTCACCGCCTGCAGAAGAGGCACACGCTGCTGCTCAGGGGCCTCAGGTAAGGCTGCTGAAGTAAACAAGTGATGAGCACAAGGAGGAGGGAGAAAATAGAAGCTGGCCACGGTGCTGCACTGTGTTTACTTAAACAGCACTCTTGAATAAACAAGTTCCAGGAACCAGAAAGCAGGGACTATCCAATTTTCCGCACTGAAGTGCACAAGATCGTATGCATTAAGGAAGATAAAGAAATATAGCTGAAAGCCAAATACAGGTTACAGTGGCTGGAGATCATCTTCAGCAGATGAAATATTCCTTAAATGATGAAGACAATAATTCACAAGAATGAGACTCTCCAGTGAATTATGGGAGTCCTCTTCCAGTAAGTTAGAAGAAATACGATTCTAAGATTTAAACACACTCATCCATCACTGATTCTGCTTAAACAGATTTATGGATATATACATATTTTACCATTTTTTATATTTTTATACGTATGACATTTGAGTTCACCTGTAGGCGACACTGGGACATGAAATGCACCAAATGCTTCCCTCCACCGCTCACTTATTAGAGGCATGGAGAACATTTTTGAGCTCAAGGACCAATAGGGCTGACAAAAACATAAAACAAACTACAAAGGAAGCTTGAAGTTATTGTGTCACTTTGGGGATGGGAGAAAAGAAAGATACTGGCAAATTAACCTTGGAGCCCTCTAAAAACTTTCTGTGACCAAATCCAAGCAACACTCATTTGGAGAAGTTGATACAATGGACTCCAATTGAGCAAAGTACTTTAAATCAAGTACCTAACTTTAAAAGCAGTATCATTTACTTCAGTGGTGAATATTCATGTGCACAAAGCTACAAGGTCTTACTAAAGCACACTATAGATTAATGCACTTAAACTGGATAAATCCCTGGCCTTTTATCAGTTTGCTCAGATATAAATACACATCAGATGTCCAAATATTCAGACTTTTGACCTAAATTGAGGCCACCTTTTCTGTTATTTCTAATATTTCCTATGATCTGCTTTTTTATCTTACCCAGTGACTATATGTCATACCTGGTTTGCAAGGAAAAGGAAGGAAGGAAACAAACCAACCCTGGACTGGCAGCCTGGTTCCCAGTGCACAGCCATCTGCGTTGGTACGTGCACCTGCACAGGGAATAACCCTGTGCACCAGTGGCCAAAGATGGTATTTCACAGATGAGTAAAAATCTCTGTGCAATGATGTTTCTGTAATGTGAGGCTGGGGAACTGGCTGGGGTAGAGAGCCCGTGTTAATGTACAAAAGGCTGCCACGTGACTTCGTGCTCCATGACACAGGAGCTGTATTCCCTGCTAAGGCTACGGCTCTGGATTTCACTGCAGCCAGTGCAGTTGTGGGCTCTCGCTGAGGAAAGTGGGGCTGCTCTCCCTTCTCTTCTGCTCCTGCCACACGCTTTGGCAACCTCCGTCGCCTCAGGTTGTGAACTGTGTGGTGCACAATCCATCTCACTGAGCTCATAGAAAAGTAACTCACCAAAATAAAAATGACATTTTCTCCCCGATCAGCAGGCTGACCCACACGTGTGTGGTCACACCACTGCTGGACAGGGCAGATGCAGAGCATGGAGCGGGAGGCTCAGACCACTCTTCCCCCCAGCCTGATGCAGCCTTCTTCACATCCAATTCAACATAACAAATGCCAGAATCCCCAAAGCAGGGAGGCCTTTGTCCAGAAGTCACACTTCTGACACACAGAAGTCAAACCTATCGGCCGGTTACAGAGCACTGAGCACATTTTTTAATATCTGAGCGCTCAAGTTCATAACCTTCACATGTACATATGTACTGTTCATAAAATTCTTGGGATTTCCTTTCCAGTGCAGGGAGTTTACATATGGACCAACTGTGGGATTGTGGGTATGGGCTCACAGGCGCTTTTACACCCGCACACACCCACACCCACACCCCTTACAAAAAACTGGCACATCTACCAGTGCAGCCCAGCATCTCCCTGCCACCTCCACGCATGCTCTTTCTCACCAAAGAGTTATCCCTAACCCATGCAAATACACATGCAGCTGCCCAAACTGTACCACCAGACAAATCAAAACCCTGTATCCATCACTGCTTTCCATTGACAACCTTTATTGCTAGATGTATTCTCAGCTAGAGCTCACAATCACAAGAAGATTTGTTTAGCTGTATCTGTATTGATATTTATGAAGTTTGAGGCACACTCTAAACCAGACCAAATGTATTATTTTATTCTTTATTGAATAGTTATTGGTAATGCAAGTTGTCAGGAGAATACATTGCCAAAAAAATAAAAAACTCTCTTAATGTTAAATCAATGATTCATTTACTCTCTTCATGATTAATTGCAAAGTATTTGGAACTGTAATGACTTTTGTGGATGCAATATCGTTTAATCTAAAGGAAAAAAGATCCAATCTGCATGGCAATACTGATTTTTCTCCTATGTCAGTAAAACAAGGAACTGTTTACTTCCACTGCTGCAGGTGCTAGGGAAAGCTGTCAGAATCAATATGGAAGCCTGGATACCTCAGTGTGGGAAATTCAAAGCTGGTTTGGAAAGGTGGATCTGTCCCTTTGATGCTGTACAGGTTAACACATGACCAAAACAATGGACTGATTAACACCAGTGTGCTGGACAGAGCTGGCCTTCATCTGAAGCATTCCTGATTCAAAGGGAATCACAGATATTTAGCTAGTTAAAAACCAGACCACAATCCAGCATGTGCCTCCAATATTTTGCAGACTGACACTGAGTTTAGGCACCTTTTAAGCTTAGCCTAAGCTACAGCTGCTACTGTCCTCCTGTGGATCCTCATTTCCAAGGGCTGGATCAGCCCCAAGCAAAGCACCAGCATGGCTGGATGTGAACTTCCAGTGCCAGGGAGCCCTTCCAGATGCAGAGAGATTTCAGAAGAAAATACCAGGCCATGCTTTAGCTATCCCCAGAGCACACTGATCCCCAGCACTGCTCACCCATCTCACCGTCTGTCCAGCACTGGTTTGCTTTGCTTCAATGTGTGATCCCTGCGAGATCACCAGGGCTGCTCTCCCGGGGCCCCGTGGCAGCAGCCACTCTGCGAGGTAACCCAGCATCCCCACTCCTGCCGAGACCCACTCGGCACACACGGGATTGTGGAGGAATACTCCTGACTCCCACCTGGCATCTGAATGGCCAGATAGGAAAGTTTCCTTTACAGCATCCTGACTGCTCCTGCTGAACTGGTGAGAATTGCAAAGGCAAGGGAGGGCAGCGTGCCCGTGGCCCAGCACGGCCGCCGTGGGCAGTGTGGCAGTGCCAGGCCCTGGCAGCCACACGCTCTGTCCCTCCTGCTCGCCCTGAGCTGTCGGCAGGGCTGGCAGCTCCTCACAGGTGTCTGGCCTCACAGCAGGGCAAAGCCCTGGCTATGCTTCAGAGGGGAAAGCTGGAAGTTTAAGGGATGCTTAAAGGACATTTTAAACTGGCTTTTCATGCCAATTTAACCCTTAACATGTAAATGAGAAGCTAATCCATTAATGTGCTCTTCTGCCCTTCTGCAGTCTGATCACACCATCATGAATGCAGAGGGGGTTTGCTGGCAGAGGGCTTTAGAATGGAGGGCACACACAGAAAGCACCCACGATGCTGCTCATTGTTAACAATGGTTTTACCTTGGGACAGATCCTCAGGACCTGTTCAGAGACGAGCTGGTGGTCATGGCTGGTCCCCAGGGGCTGGGCCTCTCATGGTGCTCACCAGCAGTGCATGTGGTCAGCAACATTTCTGCAGCGAGTGCAGAGTTGGAGAGGTGCTTGGAGATTGGGTCTCCTGCCCTACTCTGGCAGCTGAAAAGTTTCTGCTCATCCACCATTTATGTGGCAACGTGTGTTCAAGAGGAGACCTTTGCTAATGTGACATAACACGGAAAAAAATCCTGGTAAAAGAAGTAAGACAGGACAAGAAAGGGACTTGACTGCCTCAGTCCAGTGCCAACGGAGAGCGGAGAGAGGACACAGAAACACCTGGCAAACTCGCAGAGCTTGAGACTGGGACAAGAGCTCCAGCCTTGGGTAACCCTCCCCTCACATTAAGTGTCTGGCTTCTCTCCTTGGTTTTCTTCCTTCTGGGATTTGCATCCCATGTTTCCAAAATTTAAAGCCCTGTTGTGATGCTGCCCAGGGAGCCAAGCAGGGAGGAGGCAGCAGGCCCAGAGTGCAGGAAGGAAGGTGAAAGCAGACTGCAGAGGGTACAGGGAGAGGCTGGGTGGTCTCAACTGGCCAGGGTGGGTACAGCCCCCACCCTTCCTCAGAACTAAAGACCAGTTAGCTCCAGGTGAGAAACAGAGATCAGATCCAACTCTTGCACGCAGAACATCCTGCACACGCCAGGCCCATGCCTGCACGTACTCCACGCCACTTTGCGTAAGGCAGGGCTTGCTGGGACCTTTCACTGCCTGCCCAGCTCCAGGATGGATCCTGTCCTGTGTGCTGCAGCATGCACACCCCGGGGAGGCTGGGGAAGGCTGCCACTGAGCCCCCACTGAGGTGTCAGACATTCTGCCCAGGGTACATGAGTGCAGGAGATTCCTTCTCCTGGCCACAGGTGCCTGGACCGGCCACAGGTGCCTGGAGGTGAATGCTGGTCCTTTTCCATGGGAAACAAAACTCAGCCCCCCAGTTTCTTATGTCAGTTTGGAGGTGGTGTTTGTCACTCCAAGGGCAGCCAGAGTCCTAGTTGCTGGCAGTTTTGCTCTGGGAGAAATCCTGCGCCGTTCGCAATTTTAGGAGGCGGCACCCCACTCCTGGCCACAGGGGAGGAATCTCTGCCAGATTCCTTCTCAGCCTTGCAGCCTCCTGAAGCTCTGGGGCTCTCCGGGACACATCTCAGAACAGCTGCCTGTTGTGTTTAAACACGAGAATAGTCCCAACACACATTGCAGATTGCTTCAGAGAAGAAGGCATGAAATGAGCAATGTTCTGTTTATAAATAGCTCTGTCCCATGTTTGCCCACTGCCAGCCCATGCTGGCAGGTGAGAGGAGCAGTGAGTGAGGACTTCATCTGCTGCTGGAGCCTTGAGCTGGGGGAGCAGAGCTTGGCACTGCACCCTCTGGCAATGTGGTGCCACTTGCAAAAAGCAACTGAAAAAATGCCAGACATCTGTGCCCTCACTGTGTGAACTAAAATGGAAAAGAACCAAATATTTTTTTTCACACTGAGATTTATAAAAAGCCCCTGTGTGATCTAAACTGACACACAAAATGACTGTCTCCTACTGATTATTTTTAACCTAATTTAGCTGACACTAATTGTACTGGACCTCTATAATTGTGCACAGCACTTGGACAGAATTATCATCAGCTTCATGGGGCTAATGTTATGCCAATATCATATTTGACCCATGTTCCCAAGACAGTCAAACATTTACTGAGTGTCAGAATATAGGCATTTACTTTTCTTGGGAGCTTATTTTTTCCTTTCCTTTCACATTTCCTTCCACTTTAGATATACCACACAAAATTGAAAAGTATTACAGGTTCTCCCTGCCCACCTGACAGCTCTTCCCCAGAGCAGTGATCCCGTCAGCTTTGGTCAGCCATCCCCCGCACTCAGGTTCTGCTCCATGCAGCCTTGGCCAAGCTCACCCCATCCCTTCTCCAGGTATGTAATAAGGGAAGAGTTTTCTTATGCCAGGAGGGTCAAGCCACTGAAGTTTTGGTTTAAGAGGAGGGCAGAATCTCTTACTCCTCATTGTAGATTGACCACAAAGGTCTCAGTAACTTCTGGAACGTGGCACTGAGGTCTCATGTGCCTCTAATGGTTGCATGATGGTACCACAAGGCAGGACAGTCAAACATAGCCCAAACATTTAGGGCTTAGTGAAGCAGACTTAAACTCCATCTGGCAAACAACAGTGGGAGAGCAGAGACCAGTGAGTCCAAGTGGAAAAGCACCACTTAATAAATGGATGGACACACCGTGTTTTAACTGAAGGTTACAGATGGTGGTCCCAGGTTGGACTCCTCGTTAGGAGCCATATATTACTCCAAATGCATCAAATGCAGAGATACAGTGCTGCCCCTCAACATTTTTGTACATTTTTAATTAGCAAGAGACGAAAGAATTATCTTAGCTGTACCTGCTGTTTCCACAAATATTCTGGAGCCTAACACGTCTCTACATTATGCAGTGGAATAATAAGCACTAAGTGCTTGCTCTTAACAACAGACACGTGTAACCTCCACCACCTCTCCTAGCAGATTCTCCCAGTTTACCCATCACCCTCCTCTCCAGGTCCACTTCAAAGAGAATCAATCTTCTCCTTCCCCCATCAGCCCAGATTTTTCAATTACAGCTGTGCTCAACAAGCTGGACTGCAAGGTAGCTTAAGGCACTTAATCTCTTAAACTGTAAAGTTAGCAAAATGGGGAGACTGTGAGGAAACAGAGGAGGGGGAAAAAGTCTCTATTTCAATGATTCTTTCAACCCTGTGTGCTGGGTACTTTTTCACTGCAGTGTTTTAAATACATTTAATAGTCTGCTGCAGTCACCACTGAAGTACCATTTACAGGCAATGTAGTGAGGGAAACCAGGGACTGCTGCTCAGAGTGAGCATGGGGGAGCTTTACTTGGGCAGTTTGACTGCTTCTCAGTGCATGGCCCGCCATAGGAGAGCTCTTTTATTTTATGTAACTCTGCACCGCTGGAGTATTTCTCTAGGATTCTTACAAATAGGATCAGTCATATTTTTATAAAAAGAAAACAAAAAAAAGAAGAAAAAAGCTTTCCAATTAACTCCCTCTTAAAACTGTGAAGAAATGACTCTTGTGCTGTGCCAGGAACTAGGTGTGGGGGTCTTGAACAAGGGGTTTGCTGCCTGTGGGCATCACTACGCAAGGGAGGCCTGACTTAGGGTCTCCAGTAGCACTGGAGCTCAAAGTCATCACCAGGTCACGCACCAGTAGTGACAGAATATCCAGAAGGGCAGAGCCAGGAAGAGAGAAAGATGCCCTTTTCCCCACGTACTATTAATTATTTATTTTCATTAGAGACTGCTTTTTAGGATAGCACGTTGTTTCACAAAACACCCAAGACCTAGTTTTTAATCCAAGTCTTTGCCATCAGAGTAGGAGATTACCTTGCCAAGGGCTGCAAAGCCTGCAGGGTGAGGCCTTTGGTGAGCTGGGGAGGGGGCATTCATACCGGGGGCTTCCACAAATAGCTTGCTAATGCACAGTTAATTGCTTGCTACATTCAGTGAATCTCAGATTCTGGATTAGAGGAACAGTACTTGCGCAAAAAGCATTAGCCTTCAGAAATCTGAAGCTAACAACACATCCATCCACATACCCATCCATCTTACCGCTTCTGGACTACCTTAGCACAGTCTAGTAGGAGCTGTGTGTCTCCTCTTCATCGAATTATGGCCATCAAGGATCATTACAGAAAAAATATGAACCCCAGCACATCACATCAAAAAACGCACATACTCAAAAATGCTGCATGAAACCTTGTCAGCCCCTCTGCAATCTTGTATCAGAGGGGAATTAAGAGAAGCCCTAACAATGAGAGCCTGTCCAGTTCTCTTTTCTGGAAATAAAAATGGCACTTATTTTAAAATCATATTTTCTTTTAATTTGATATTAAAGGATAGATTATGATATAATTTCCATGCTCTGCAAAGTTGTGAAGAACCTTTGCACTGGCTATGGAAACCAGCCTATGAATACAGAAGTATTTAATGAAAATGTGACAATCCTTTTGTAAGGACAATCTCAGCTGATACTCCTGCATTCTGGTTGGTGGAAGCAATACTTGCATTTGACTGCAAGAGTGATATAAAATAATTTTAAAGAGAGCAAATAAATTAAGTGATATTTATGCTAGTATTTACTTAAGTCCGGACGATGACTTACTCAGAATGTATTCACATAAATTTTTTGAGAAGGTAGCAAAGATTAATTGAAATATTAAATCAATTTTATGACTATAGAGGAGAATGCAGTTCATCCCCATTTGTCACTGTATTCAATAAAGCACTACAGCTTAAGACTTTGATTTACAAATAGTGGAGCAAAGAACCTGAACACTAGAATACTGCTGGGTGTCTCTAAATTAAAGGATCTGTGTAAAAAAAAGAAGTAATTCTTATCTACTGCTCTTAGACTGGCACTCTATGATATATGTAGAAGATGTAAATAATAAAAAGGACATACATAATGAGATTTTCAGGAACTTTCAGCCATGGCCTGACTCTGTTCTCGTTGTACTTCCAACACAAGCAGAGGTAAGTCATGCTCACTGCCTTTCTAAAACTCACATTTTATTTTACCGCAGCTCTCATTTTTTATCCCGCTCGTCTGATGCCCTCCGAAATAACCTGTGAGGCTGAACACTGACTGCAGGTGCGTGTCCTCCATTACGTTACGTTCGATCCTTTTCAGTGAGGTGAGGAATAATCTCCAGGATATGAAGACAAGACCCACACTGAACTCAATCTTCACACAGAGGACAAAATGGTTTAAAAAATAAGCTGCGGGCACACTTGTGTTTTATTGCACTGTGCTCTGTACATGCTGATGGTGTCTCGTGTCTCAGTGCCATCCTGCAGAGCAGTGTCTGGACATTTCTCCACAAGGTTGTGTGAAACCATTTGAAAAACTTCTATTAACCTTCAGCGACTTTGGGGCCAACCTGTGGCTCCAGTTAACTTCTCTTCCCCTGGGCCTTTCCCTCGTCTTTCCCCATTTTGCTAAATGATAAAGAGCTGTGTATTCAGCTACTGTACTCGAGCCTTGGTGCAATCCATGAGTTTTCCTGGCACAAAACAAGACTGGGATTGCTATGTATCCTATCACAGAAATTATGTATCCAACACAGTGGCAAAAGTACATAAAGATAAAATCATAGATATAAAATCTATCTGATACTACAAGTAACTGTTAACTTCTATTAATTTGGATGCTCTTTAATAAAACACAGTTGTCCAGGGTGTCACTGACTGACCTTACATTCAGTAGAACTGTTTAAAAATTACTGAACATCCTGAAACACAGTCAGAGGAAACAGGGATGAAATTTGTGATAAAACAATAAAATTTCCCAAGTCCAACGGAGCACGAATGCCTTGGCAGAGAACACTGAGCTTGAATCTGGATATTTTCCAGGTTTTCAGCCAAAATAGATACGCCCTGACAAAGAAACTGATCTTACTTATCAAACACGTATTTCCCTGCTCTTGTCCCATTTCCCTAATAAATGTTTCTAATTCTGGCCCTGGTGGGTAATGTTTCTTTTGAAGGATTAAGCAGAGAAATGGATGCAGTTTTTTAAACGCCTCTGCTTAGTTTAAAGCACCTTGGTTTACCCTGAGCCTTGTACCAGTGGGGCACTCTGCAGCTGGAGTTGATCCATTACAGCTCCATGGATTCCAGACAGAGCCACACGAATTTGTACAGGAATGGATCTGGTCCTTGATTATATCCATGATCTAAGCTGTAAGTGCCTGAGTGAACTTTCCTGACAGCACTGAGAAAGTCAGGGGAAAAGTCTTTGATGACAGAAGATTGCTGTCACATCAGTGAAAACCACTAGACCTAGAAATGCAGTTGAAACAAGTAATTCCTGTCTCTGTATTTTGTCTCCCATGCCATGGTGTTATCTAAGTGCACGTAAGAATTAGCTGGTAGAGCTGTGTGCTCTCAGGAGATGGTGCTGTTAGAGACTGAGCAATTACTGGGACACGTGGGCTCAGAGCTTGCAGTCGTATTTGTTAGCCAGGCTCTGCAGGCAAGTATTATAGACCAGAGACCCTCTGCAATGCCAGGAGCTATCCAGATGGCCATACACCAGTGGTTTTTGCTGAAATATGGGCTAGAGGGAGGTCTGCCCACCTGAGCAGGCAGTATATGGGTTTGTGATGTCTTGGCAAGCCAGAAAGAGACGCTTTGGCCACGCTGATGACCAGCTCAGTCTGCAAGCCCCTATCACAAAGGACAGGTTTCCGAGGTTCTTAGTTGGTGATTTCAATACCTGGATGTTGAAGAGCTGATAATATAGGAGAGTATTATTTTAGAGGTAATCTTCAGCCAAGCATCTTGCAACAAACATCTCTCCTTCAGTCATACACAGATCAGCTTTGAACGGGGAGCAGGCTAACAGCAGGCTGACAGCAGGCTAACAATTCCGTGAGCTTGGAAAAGACTCCCATTTAATTTCTAATGACCTGACTGCAAAGGGCCTCTGACTGTCATTATTTTGCCATCAGAACTTAATGAGCAAACAGATTTTTGGTCTGCTGCCTTCTCATATCCCAGTACATGAGTAGCTTATGAGGAGAGGACAGAGAGGTCCCAGTACTTGTTTCTGTTTTAGCCGGATAAACAGATTCTCAGAATCCTGTTTCTACCTGAATATGCAGAACTGCAATGTTTCATAATCAATATTCTTCAGCAGACCCCAAGGACACCCTTTGAGTGATCACAAATTTTGTATAAAAATAGTGTAAACAAAACTATTGTAATGTCTTGTTTATTTGTACAGCTCACCTGCAATATATTAATGGTGATAATGCAGCTGTAACATGCATGTGACTTTCCTAAGCTGTTCTACAAACAAAAGGCAATATGCTTCAATTTCTGAATGAGCTTTTTGTATATGTCACTGCTTTAAGTTCTTATCACTACTCATGGTATATACTTACTTCAATATGATTGTCTCTTGCATGAGCTGCTAATTACATAGTAGTGAATTACTTTTTGGTCAAGCAACTGCTGTTGCATTACCTTGAAGCTCTCAGGGAAAGACAGTAGCTTTTTTTGCAACGGATTATTCTGAAAATCTGAACTCATCAATGGGCCTGGTGTTGAAAGCTTCAAGCTTCGATATGGCTAAATGATTAACTCATGGGATAAAAGTATTTTCTATGTATTTTATGAAGAAGGGGAAAAAAAGTTGATTAGGGCAAGAGGGCTCAGGGCACCCTAAAACTCCCCTGACTGCATTTAGGAACAGAATCCCAATAGTGACTGTTTTATGGAAACCTCTCAGGCAGAGATGGAAGCCAGCTTCCTCTCCCCTCTCCCAGATGCACTCCTTACAGACCAGAGTGCACTAGGAGGAGCCACCCCATTGGCAGCAGGCTTAGAGGCACCAGCCACAGCAGGGACGGCAGTTCCACCGGGACATTCAGCTCATCCCCAGGAGCAAAAAGACAACCTCAAATCTCTTCAATAAATACAAACAGCTGGCACTCTTCCTGCTAGCGCTGTATGAGAAAGCTCCGGGCCTGACTCACAGAAGGGCCAGAGCACCGTGCCTTTGGTGTGCTCAGAGCCCCTCGGACACAGGCACAGCAAGAGGGCTGAGCTGCCCAGGTGAGCCCCGCAGCACCCCAGAACAGCACCCCAAAACAGCCCCTCGGGCACCCCAGAACAGCACCCCAAAACAGTACCCCAGAACAGCCCCACATCACCCCAAAACAGCACCCCAGAACAGCCCCATAGCACCCCCAGAACAGCACCCCAGAACAGCCCCATAGCACCCCCAGAACAGCACCCCAGAACAGCCGCGCAGCACCCCAGAAGAGCTCCACAGCACCCCAGAAGAGCAGCCGTTGCTGTCCCTGCAGTGCCAGGCAGCCTGAGAGGCACATGGGGTGGGCGAGGGAAAGGAGAGGCCCTCCGGAGTTGGGCAGCTCAGGGGCTTTTCTGGATAGCAGTGCTGATGCTTAACCATTAGAGAAATCCTGCTTTAAATCGCTTCTTTGCTCCTGTTCTCTGGACTGGGTGTATTAAATCTCTGTGCGGATCTAATCTAGATCGAAAATACTTTATATCCTTGCGGATTATTCTCCTTTGAGATTAAGCAACATTGAAGTAGACTTGAAAGTGACCGTACATCCTCAGGTTTTGGTATCAGCCCAGTTGCGGCATTCCTGCAGAGCACACGAGCACTGGAGACTGGCCATGTACGGCTCCTCCTGCTGCACGAATCGCCCCCTCAGCCCCCTGCCCACTCCAGCACCAGAGCAGCTTCCCCAGCACTGCCCTGCCCTGGGAGGTGGGGTGCTCAGTAAAGCCTGAATAACCTCAGCTGCTACTGTAATTTATGATGCAAATGAGAAATCTGATTCTCTGGGTCTTGACCTGGCATCCAAAAAACCACTGTCTCATTCAGGAAGAGCCAGCACTGTGTTTCACAGAGTAGGAAAATGAGGAGACGGAAAGGAGGAGCCAGCCTGCAGCACTGGTGCTTCCTTCCTCAATTTGAGACCTAACTCCTCACCCGAGCCAGTTCAAAGGTGAATAAATGTCATTATACAATGACCTGTCAGTGATGTGTCCGTTTAGTGCAGGACACATCTGCACTAAACATTTAGTGTTCTCTGCAGCAGCTTGCTCTGATACAAGCCTCTGTCCCACTGCTCCTGCGCAGCAATCCCTGCAGCCGTGCTACTCCCAGCCTCTGCCAGCCACTGCTGGGGAAACTCAGCAACTGGCGAAACACTGCGTTTTCATTTCACAGAATTCTAGGACAAGTTTGTAAGTAGAAAAGACATGTGAAATAATCTGTGCCCTTTTCTGCTGGGGTACTTTGGATTTTTAGCGTGTTCACTGATTTTTGGCCTTAGTATGACCCTGTCTCTCCTGAACCGTGTAACAGCTTTGACTGACTGCGTGGAACTCTCCGCAGCATAGATTAATGCTCTTCTTCTTGAATGCTTGTGCACTCAACTTTTTCATCACATGGAGTCTGAGTCAGCCCACCTCTATCCCATATTGAATTCCCATTCATGCCAGCTGAGAATGCAGTTCAGGACAGCATAAATGTTTATGACACTAGCAGAACCCTGTGGGGACAGAACCCACATGTAAACAGATAGAAGTTTTTTGTTCTTCATGGTTCTACTGGAAGCACTATTCTATGTAAACAATATTTCAACTAAAAATGGAGTAGAAATTTTCATGGAGCAGGTCCAGCAGAGTTAGAAAGAAAAATGAAAATCTCTGCACTGTCTTCAGCTTAAAGCAGCTTCAACTACATTTTAAAATAATAGCTTGAGATGTACTGCATGGAGAGTATGAGAAATGCTCCACAGTGAGGTGATCTATCAGAGGGAAACCTTGAACGAAAAGGAGGGAAAACAATAAATCCCCAGAAAAAATATTGAAAGGGGAGAAAGAAGGAAAGAGATTTCATTTTATTACATCATTTGATGTCATGAGCATGAACTGGGGAAAAGATTTATTTATGTTTCCCTGAGGGGCTGGTTCTGTAAACAGATGGAAGAAGGGCTGGAAAATCCAAATTCCAAACAGAAAAGGTCAAGTCACAACGGAGCTGTATTTTCAGATGCAGTGATATAGTGGCCATAGCTGACACTGGGCTTGATTCCTTATTAGATCTGCAGTGGTTTATGGATGGGTTACGCAAATTCCCAATCTGCTGGAAATATGCATGCAAAGCCTCAGGTTTGCTGCAAAGTGCTCCCCTGGCATAGTGGCACAGCTGCAATTACACTGCAGATCTGGCACCTGCATTTGAAAACCCCATGTTCAGTCACCTACAGGTCTCCCAAGAGAGCAACTCCCCTTGCTTGCTCTCAGACCAGAATCTGGACATTTAGATGTAAAGAAAAATATATCTGCTAATCTAACTGTTATATAATATTATACATGTTTCCAAAATTGGGATGCCGGAATGGATCTATCCATGTTCTTTGACTGTCCTATATCAGCTTTTCAATTCAGAAGTCCACTTCAGCAAAATGTGATTTTGAAATTCAGACTTAGGTTTCCATGGGTAGCCCCCCAGAAAGGATAGGCACGAGGTCTGTTCAGTTAAAACACCAGGCTCCTGCTCAGGGCATGGAGCTTTTACTGTTTCTGTATTTCTTGCAGCAGCACCCGGGGATGCAATCAAACACCACACACCCTGGTGCAGTGGAATTGTCTCTTCAACACAAGTGATGCAGCGACTGCTTTCCCATCTTCCCAGTTTTGCTTTGTTTTTTTCCTACTTTTAAGCCTGGTTACCTGTGTCTCCTCTATTTAAATGCTAAATTCCTTTCAGGAATCTCCCAATTGAGTAAAATGCTAAGCACAGCAGCGCCATGGTCTCAGCCAGCATTAGCCATGATCCTAAAAGGTAAGAGTGAGCATTCACAATGCTGTTATATAACTTGGGTTAATCCACGGACACTGAATCATCCCATCAGTTTCAAGGCAAGTTATACACTTTGGATGTGGCATGCTCAGAACGTAAGGGCATGGGTACATTAATTCAGTCTGTTTTGCTGTGGGCATATCTTAAGTTTCACAATCCAAATCAAAGAGAACCAAACTGCAGTGAAAATGTTTATTAGCAGCTGTTTTCTCTGAGCCTCTATTTTTTACTATTGTAAAATGCTTCTATTAATATATTAATAAAATTGATAATGAATAACATATTCTATAAGAATACATAATGCCACTAGATAACACTTCCATTAGTATTTTGTTAAATTTTTAGTCATCATGGTGTCTCTTATCAGAGGATATATTTGTTCTCTTGGTGAGTTATTACTGAAGCTCATCTTGCAGAAGACGCTGGGGTTTTAACAACCTCTGCTCTCAGATCTGCCTGTTAAATTTCTGTTATTATTTTTGTACAGAATGCCACGTTAGGGTCCCTCATTTTAATTACACAGCTAATAAAGCGAGCAGTTTGCCTCGGGTTAGCCCAGTGGCAAACCAATGCTATGGAAAGGACTCCAAGGCAATCCATCATCCTCTGCTGTGCTGCCCAGCAAGGAGCTAAATGGGCTATAAAGGACTTGGGGAGAACAACAGAACGGGGCAGCTGCTCCTCTGCGGAGAGGGAAGAGAGCAGAGGACTTGGGAGTGGGGATCTTAGATGGCTCCCAGTTGCCAGCTCCCTGCCTGCTCTCACATTTCCAGGTGTTTTTTCAGTCCAAGGCTTAACTGCTGGGGCTTCCGGGGTTTCAAAGACCTTCAGACTTGGAGAGCTGTTGCCAACCTCATTAGGTCTAATTTATTAGTAGGAAAGTATCCAAGGGCTTGATCCAAAGCCTTCTGTGTTCAATGGAAGACTCTCAACGTGGCTTTGAGCAACTGTGGGCTATCTATACTCAAAGCTGAATAGTAATAAAAAGAGGAAATGGCTTTTGCTATTACTACACCAGTCACATAGAAGCAGATAATCTTTCACAGTGCTGTCAGGTAAAGTCAAACTGCTTCTCTGGGAGATTAGGGATTGATTAAAGTCCTTGCACTCAGGGATATATATCTGTATTAATCTTGGAATTATTTGTCAAACACCCAAGATCTCTGCTCTGATTTGTGGAATATATTCTGAAAGTCAACACTTCAAATGAGTCAAGATTTTTAAAATTATTTTTATGTTTTTCAAGCAAATGCAGAAGCTGCTTCCTTGCCCTGAAAGCAAGCACTGCTATTTTTAACATGGTGCTCTTTTTGCTTTGAAATGGCGCTTAATGTGTTGCTAATAGTAGAGAATGCAGCTGGGAAACTGGAAAGTAGGAGCCAATACACTGTCAGACAAGTCCATAAAGCACAGCCACTGCCTCAAACCACAAGACAAGGCCAGGTTAGCACTGACAGCTCCCGCTGTCCAGTCAAGAAAGTCAGGGGTTGATGGTGAAGCCAGCACTAAATCTGCTTCTACAGCTTTTCCCACTGCAGTAAAACAGTTGATCCTGTTTGGAGAAGCTTTTAAAACACAACTTTGGGTTGTATCAGAAGCACCAAAATTGGGCTTGCCAAGCCTGGAGTCTGGTATTCGGAAGGTGCTCCACACACCCTTCCCCAGAGCCCCTCAGGATCCTGTGTGTCCTGGGCTCTGGAGCGAGGACTGGCTGTGCCTTTTGCATTGCACAAGGCAGCGAGGGAGATACAGGGAACACAGCTGGGCATGTCTGTGCCAGCAGCACCACCAGTCAGTGTCACAGAATGTCACCAGTCAGTGTCACAGCACCTCAGAATGAACCAGAACTGGGAAGGTGTGGAATCACAGCGAGCAGCGCGGCACAGACCGCTCTGAGCCCTCACTAATAGCAGAGGTCAGGTTTAATTTGGCCTTAGCCTCTGTCTGAGATGAGATAAAGAAACACACTACCATTATTTTTCCCAACTTGCCAGGCCTGAAGGCAGTCATTCTCTCTCACATATAACAGAAAAATGTTCTGGATAAACTGGCTGCAGTTCAGTAAATCAGTCGTGATACATGCTTTCATTTGAGGGATCAAAATTTTCTCGTTTAGCAACCCCTGGCAGAATAATCAATAACTTACACTCTGAGAGTGATGGGAAGAGGGAAACAATGAAGATAACAGACTGTAGCAGGACATCAAGACCTGCAGGGGGTCTGCTAACTTGCTGGGATAAGGATGTTCTGGCCTTTTGCCGTTGGAAAATTGGGGCTCATTGGCAAGGCAGGAAACGTTTGGGGGAAGTTTGCTGAGACAGAGAAAATCACCGGTGCACAGCGCACCGCAGTTTTCAGTCTGGTCAGAAAAAAACTCCTATCTGGAGCACTAAGTAGTGATTAGGGTTCAGCCCGACTCAAATCCAATCCTGTGCAGGAGTGAAGACACTGTGAACCTTTCATAAATGATAAATTACATCCCAGATGAGAACCACAGACTGGGAAACCCCAGCACAGGGAGAGCCAGCTGGAAAAAAAACCCGAAAATTCACACAGCCTTGTCATCAGCCACAACTGCCAAATTTCCCATGGGTTCCCATGGGTAAAATCAGTACAGTTCTGTTTAACAATCAAGGGAAGAAGGCTGCCATAACAGCGTCTCTAACTCCTGCCTGTTAGATGTTCACATGGCTGTGGGACTGAGGCTGGGAGGATGCAGGCTCTGGTTGGGGTTGGGGGCAATACTGAAGAGACTGTCAGTGAAGAAGCCGGGGGAAAGTCAGGGTGGTTTGTTTTCCATTTTGCCTCCTAAACCATAATTCAGACTAAGTTTGAAAGCAATTACTTTTACTATCTCGTCTACAATTCCACACTGACTAATAGCCCATATAACCTCCCAAAGTCTGTGAGCTGCTGAGACCCTGCAACTCAAGCAGAAATGATTTGGGGGCAGAGACACAGAAGAATTGGTATTTATGATCTTGCCTTAAGGTTCACAGCAGGGCTGAACCTGGCCTACTGACTCAGACTGTCCAACTGTAAACTGAATGAGAGCCTGAGGAACAATAATGAAACAGCCAATTAGATGATACACTAGATAATGGATTCCGTAGAAATAACTGTTGGAATCAACTTTCTTCTAAAAGAAAAAACAAATATCTTTGGGGCAAACCAGAAAGGAAAACACCCCTAATTTCACCAGTTACTAAATTAAAATAATATATGTGCAGAGTCTGCTATGTAAGACTGTGATCAGCAGCCCTGATCTAGGAAGGGTGAAGATGTGCAGTTGTGAGCAGCCGTGAGCCCGGCTGGTGTTTGGGAGAAGCCAGTGGAGCCCCAGCCTTCCCCTGCCCCTGGTCCATCTGTGCCTGCCCACAGGAGCTCTGAGCCTGAAGACATTTCTGTCTTGCTGAAACAGATGAAGTCATCAGGGCACTTGGCTCTTGTGCATGAGCCACATTTAACCAGGCTGATTTCCCTGAAGTTACAGAATCCTGCCAAAATACAGTGTTTTAAATTACTGAATTCTTATTATTTACTCGGATAGCTACATAGTTCAGTTATGCATGTTGTGCTTTCTACAAAGGCCTGATGGCTGCTACAGAAAACAAGGAATTTTCACAAGATGTTGATAAATTAGTAAAACACCAGAAACTCCACTCGCTCTCAGGTTTAGAAGGCTTGAAAAATGTTTCCTTCTTGATCAGTTTAAACTGCAGCAATTGTTTTTAATGAAGTGATACCACCAGAGGCCCAAGAGTTTTACTGAGCAGAAGGAGAATCATTCCAGCCCCTCTACAGCAGGTGAAAAGCTGCTCTGTCAAGACTAAGGCTCCTTGTCCGACAAACTCAGTGCCAGAAATTCAGCTGTATCAAAGACTTGGCAGTGAGGTGCTGCAGAGTGACCCAAATGTGAAGCTGTGAATGTGAAGCTCAACATTGCTCCGAGACCAGCTGAACAATGACTGTGTGGCTGTCACTGTTTTCCAGAGGCTGCATGGACCAGCGCCGAAGGGTGCACTCAGAGCCCAGTGAACGAACCTGTGGCTGTTTCCAGCCATAAACAGCCCTCACCAGGGCAGCTGGGAACAGGCCTTACCCCTCCTGCCCAATGAGTACTTTGCAGCTTCCCCTTTCCTACACGTACAGGGAATTCAACCCTTCTCCGAGACAGCACGGGAAACCACAGACTCGAACACTTCTCAGCTATCCACCTCACAGTGAGAATTTCATAAAGAAACCCACCATTAATTCCTCATATTCTCCTGTGGTTTTCAGTACCATCAAAAACCAGTGGTGTCTTGAAAGTGGGCTGGATTCCTCTGGCCAGCAGAAGGCATCCAAGGCAAGCTGGACTGCAGCATGCAGAGGAGATTTCTGCAGCACACGAGTCTGCCTTCAGTCTCTTAGGCTAATGAGCTTAACTAATAATGCAGTAACTAGATTGCTGGCAAAACATATAGTCCTACAATACAATAATACCTAATAATGTCCAAAAGCAGTCTGAAAAATTATACTCCATGAATTTTTACAAGCAATTAAAGGAAAAGTATTGTAATTTTTTAATCGTAAATCTTTACAATTAAGGAATCATCCATAATTTCTGGCTTGAATTCCCCCAGAACAAATAGGCACTAAGGTAAGTCTATAGGATTCTGATAGTGGTGATAAATAACTTGTTCTTTTTTCTCCTAAACTGACTTTGACTTTGGATATTTCCTTGGCTTTACAGCCTGCTCTGTGGCAGCAGCATCAATTCAGAGAACTGGTGCTGTGGTATTACACTGGGTTTCCTTCCCTCATAGCAGGAGAGAGCAGCAGGCAAACCCCTTCAGAGGGGATGCCTTTGAAAATTTGGTCTCTTGGCTAGAGACATTATTGCCTCTTAAATGGGCAGTGTGAGGCTCTCCGGGAGTGGGTCACTGACAGTCTGCTGGGCTGAATCTTATCTATAGATGTCTTCAAACCGTCAGGGACAGGTTGTGTGTTTGACATGGGTGGTGTCCAACAGGCTGGCTTTAGCAGAAGATCCAAGAAAGGAAGGAGGCCCTGCCCCAGCCTTCCTTCACCTTCAAGTGCATGGGTCTAGAACAGTGTTTCTCCATGGAAGCATGGATCTGGGGAGGGAATGAGCATAGGATACCCTACACCACCCCCTGGCAGAAATCACAGGAAGCCTTAATCCACTTCAATGGTCTGGGAGTGTGCAGTCAAGCCCCCTGCAATACCAGAGGCCAGAGAAGAGCCCTTATCCTGGTTTGCATGGAAAGGCTAAGGTGCACTGGACCCCCAGACAGCTGGGAGCTGGGCACCAGGCAGGCTCCAGGCAGCCTGACGTGGTGTTCCCTGAGCTGGCAGTGCCATGGGAGTACTGGCCCAGCACGGTGCTCTGTTCCCAGCGCAGCCAGAGGCCCTCCAGGACGAGCCCTTTCCCCCCGCAGGGCCCCGGTGCTGGGAGCACCTGCTCCAAGCAGGACTCAGCTCAGCACGAACCTCCAGGCAACACACACTGGGAACACCTGAACTTTGGCAGCAACCTTACACCCACCGAGCCACCTCACCAGCCATGTTCTCTTATCCAGCATGTTTACATACACACATCTTAATTTTTACAAATCAAAGGAGTTGCAGGGAGCTTACAACAGTTTTAACATGCAATGGTAACTAACACCTTGGATAAACATGAAAAGCCTTTGCTAAAAAAAGTCACAAACTATCCTGACTGAATTTATACTCACATGATTAGTGTTGAGATTTAAGAAGTGGGAGCTTACTGTGCTGGGTGCTGTACAAGTATATGGACATGTGGAACTTGAAGGCATTATGCTGTGATTTGGTCACATGAAAGGTTATTAAAATCTTTGGTATTCATTCTGTGGCTACATTTCTGTACAAAATTGATACAGCGAGGTGTCCCTCTCCTGTGTGTTAACTATCTGTATGCCACAGAGTGAATTCAAAACGCCCCTTTGCTCTCCCCATGAGCGCAGTCAGCAGCGGCTCTGCACATGATTAATGGGTGGCTGTCACACAGCATGGCCAGCGGGGAGCAGGAGGGTCAGGGGCACATCTGGCAGCACTGTCACCCCAAGCTCGTCCAGCCCCGGGGAGCTCCCCAGCCCACCCGAGAGAGGCGAGCGAGCAGCAGCTCACCACGCAGCCGGTCCCGTTCTGCCTCAGCTGGAGCCTGCAAGGGCAGCAAAACCCACACCCAGCACTGCCTTACCCAAGTGGCCAGAAGGTACTTTTCTTATCAGTGTCTTCATTTGGGTGTAGGTATTTTGAATTAGTTTCATTACCATTCCCTCCCTGAGAAAACGTTGGCTTCTGAAGAGAGATCCCTCTACAATGGCAAATGACTCCAAGTGTTAATGCTGGCTCCGGCTGTGCTGCCAGGAGCGTGGCAAGGACAGAAGGACGACATGACTGGTTCCTCCCTCCAGCCTTGCTCACTGCTTGCCCACCTTCTACTGATACAAAAGTGGGTGTGAAGTCTGGGTCACCTGTTTTCAGCTGCAAGAACTGCTCCAAGTATGCAGGAATCAGTGTCACCAGTGAGGAAGATGACACTATCTAGACAACTCTGCAAGGCACAGGAAACCTAATTCTATGCAGCCTCCTTGCAACTGTCTCACTTATAATTGATATTTTATTGTTTACTTTGCAGGCTAGCGTTTATCAATGACACTTTGCTGTATGAAACAGCTGGAAGGCTTCTACCTCCTTTTCCAAATCCTGGGGCGAACTGTGGTGATAAATGAGCCCTGAAACAGCATGATTTATAGCTCTGTTGCCTCAAGGTGCACTGCAGATCCTTTTGTACAAATTAAATCCTGCTTAAGACTCCTTAAATTTTTCAGGGTGACCTCTCTTCTTCCCTGTCACAATTCTTGTTACAAATCACTGAAACTCTACCTTTTTAAAATGTTATTTTAACTAAGTGTCGCATATTTCCATTTATTATCCCTTCAAGTTGCATTGGGCTTCAGCCACTGTCAGCTCAAAGTGGACAGTCAATATCTGGTCAAGGAAAACTCTGCTTGTAAAGAGGAGAAGGCTGGTACCCTCGTGGTAAATGCACCCCCAGACACTGATCTGTGCGGTGATGGGCTGTTCTCACTGCTCCCTTGTTTGCAGAAGCTGCCAGTTAAAATCACAGCTGGACACATATTGAATCTGACTTTCTGACTTGCCAGAACGCAGTATCTTTGATACCTCTGGTAAGGGAAGGTAACAACGATCCTGCAGAGATCATTGCCCAGCCGGTGCTTTAACTGCTGATGGCAGGCAGTTAACAGCTGGAGCTCTAAATCCAGGCAGGGCCAGCAGCTGGCCCTGGAGCCTGCTTTAGTGCTGCCATTCATTTCCCAGGCACTTTGGGAAGACGACTGAATGACAAAAGCCTCAGGTTTGCCGTCTGAGTGGTGACCCTGTTGTCTCGGTTAACTCATATCTCTAAGTTGCCTTGGGATTTCCATGTGGGAGGTGCCACACAGTGCAAAGTGTTTATATTGGTGCGCTAGAATAAAGATTTATTAGCAAAAGCCAACAGATCTCTGCAGGAGTACAAAGCTTCCCAAGTCAGCCTTGTAGCACCACGCTGGGAATGAGAAGTCCTTGAGACTCTCACAAGTGGGAGTTATCCTGGTGATGGGAACAGCAGTGTTCAGTGAGAAGAACTGAGTCTGTTCTGCTTTCAGGGACTCTGCACTAACCCCAGCCATAGCACAGATGTCCACAGAGCCAATGAGTACCCCGAGTTACATGCGTTTTTAGGAAGATTCATTGCATAAAAACATTGTGAACAATCCCAGCATAGTAATTTTTTTGCCACAAACAACTGTCACCTGGATGTTGTTCCACAGACTGTCCCACGCCCTGAGTGGTACTTTGTTAGCTACAATGTGCAGGTGGTATAAAGCATGTCACAACATGTCCTGATGTCCTACACCACTCCCCTGGACCAAAATGTGCAGTCTGCTCACATCCAGCTCTTTTTATCTCCACCCTTCTCTTCCCCAGGTTGATCTGAGTCCCAGAGCAGCTTCAGTCTAAATGGACTTTTGGCCAGGGATGGCCCATTGACTCTGCAGAAACCTTATGACTGTTAGGAAGTGTTAAATCTCTCAGAAGTGGAAGATGTGGGGCTACACAACAGAGACCCTGCTGAATCCCTGTAGGATGTTTCAGAACAAAAGGTGGAAAGAGAGATGAAAGAGAAACAAGGCTTTTGAGGCTGCCAGTTCCCCAGTTCCTGTGTGAGGCTGAAGATGACAAACAGGGCTTTGGCTGATGCCATTTGTACAAGTTCCGTGCATTTAAAGCAAAGCTGGCAGCAGCTGGCTCTGCAACTCAGGACCTCTGGCCATGGCATGTGGGAAAAAGAAGGCTATGAGTGAAACAGCACAGTGAAATCAGGAGCCACTTTGTCAGCAGGACTTGTACACACAGCAAGAATGAAGCTGAAGGATGCTGTAACGTTTGTTTTAAGGGAAGATCCATAAGACTTGGCTGTTGGAAACCTAAAGGATGCTCAGTAATGTCAGGATTTGGCCCATGGGAAAAAAGTGATGCTTTTAGATCTATCAAAATGCAGAGAATCTCAGTTAATGAGAACTAGACATTCCATAGTGAGACACAAAACTGGGAGACTTCTAACTATTACAAGCACATATGGCACACATGATGGGAGCTACAGACTTTAGGAGGAACTCACCAGGGTTCTTGTACATTTGAGATACATATGTAATACTCTGAAAACAGATTTTGAGGTAGAGGAACAAATTGTTGAAGAGTCACTAAGCTTGATGTCCTTACAAAATTGTCCTAGCACCATATGCTTTGTTTTTCTCACGTAAGATGTATTTGGTTTCTTTCCCATGAGCACAGGTTATTACTGATGAGTAGCAGAAGTAAAGGACCTATTCCAAATTTAAATCAAAGCAATCCCATTAGCAGGTGTTTAGTAGGACACTGGTGAATTATGGGCAGCAGTAGTGCATAACTATGCTGTGAAGCGTTCTGGCACTCTTTCTGAAGATAAGGTGTTGAACTGCAATATACCCCTCGTATTAGAATAATAACGTTATCAGAAAAGATAGATGGGAAGCACTTGGATGCAGTGGCCAAATTCTCATCTAATTTCCACTGGGTACCCATGATGCAAGTCATGATAAATGCTGCAGGTCTACATTTCCCAAGGGAAGATTCTGGCCCAGCTCTGCAGACAGCTCAGAAGAGTGAATCCTCCAAGAGGAGGGAAGGGCATCCTTCTTTACATGGCACCATTCCCATGTCCTTCTCAGACTAGAAAGTGAAGAGACAAATAAATTATGAACCCTTTCAGTGGATAATAGGTGAAATAAATCATACAGTGTTCTAGGCCATAAATATACAATCAGGGAATTTTGAATATTTAGCATTTTTTCCAGCAGTCCACAACACATTCTCATGACAGCATAAAATCTTCAGCAGAAAGAGAGGAATGGGGCATTTATGTAAGGATGAGAACAACATCCAATTGAAATTACTTATTTGGTGAGTTAGTTACCTAATTATTTGTTTTAGAAATAATACCACGGGCCATGCCTAAAGTTTAAACCAGTCTTTCATGACTTGGAATTGGGGTGCCTTTTCTTCTGGCACATTTCTACCAGCACCATGGTCACTGGGTATACAATGACATGCAGCTTTAGCCACTTCAGGAGCTTGGAAGAACGTGCCGTGTCTAACAAGTTCCCATTCTTTGGAGGGGCTGAACTCCAGTGTGATCTTGGCCCTTCCCATTACTGCTTTTTATTTCATGCTTTGTGTTGAGGCAGCACTTGGCCCATCAGTCCCCGTTTGACTGCACAGTGAGAACACAGCGCTGACCTGCTCTGCGTGGCACCCCGTACGTGTGGCCAGCAGTGCCAGGCCCATCAGCCTGGGCAGAGGGGCTGCCACCAGCCTGCCCTGAGAGGCCATGCAGGACACACTGGTGCCTGTTCCTGGTGTGCCATGGTCTGGCTTACAAGCAAACGCATGGAGTCTGGAGGATGTTCCAGGGAACAGGCCGAGTGAGGCTGCAGGTGTGATTATGTTCTGAGAAGCCACAGCTCCACCCTGGCTAAACAAACCTTCCCAAGAGCCAAACCTAATTCAAGTCCAAGCCAGCTTACATTCTGATACAAATTTCCAAAACTCCACAGCATGTTACATAGTCCTTTTTCTATTTAATTCTGGCTGTTAAGAGAATATAGCGTGTGTGCAAAGTGCAGAGCTGTTCTCAAAAGCCAGCCCTTACAACACACAGGACTTCATGTCCTCTGTCCCCCTCCACCTGTCACAGAAACTTGTGCCATTGCCTGCAGCTTCACAGTGCCAACAGGGTTAGAATGTGGTGCACCGTGGTACACATTTGGCAACCAGCAGTGACTGCAGGGTACGTTCTGCCTGCCTTGCTCACCATGAGCTCAGCTCTGCCCTCCTGGAATAATGCACTGACATGAAACCTTTCCTGAGATTAATGCCTGGGCATGCACCTCGGGAAAGCAAGGTTCAGAATACAAAGCAGGGAGAGCTCCAAGGTCTTCTTTTGTCTTAGGGTATTTTTGCAAAAAAAAAAAAAGAAAGAACTGTCAGAATGAATTTCTTGGGTAGTTACATGCACATCACACGGACATTCACTCAAGCCTAGTGCAATTTGGCATTAGTTAAATGTACCATTAAAGTAAAGCCTTAGCTAAAAAGCTCCTCAGTAACTCTCCACCCTTGAAAAGCATTTACCAAACCCATATTATGTTCTTGATTGCCTTCACTGTATTTTCTGTGGTGTTTTTTCTTTCAGCTGATTGGAATTCTGAGATATAACAAAACCTTCTTTGGAGTGTGACCTTGAGAGTCGAGCTGTTGTATGCTATAAATAATGGAAAATTAGCTATATAGGCTAAAACAGCAAGGAAAGTATTTTATAAGATTTTCAAGGGCTGTAAGCCCAAGAAGAGCTGATGTCTATCAGACTGTTATATAAATAGTCTTGTAATGAGGAAGAGCATATAAGATCCAAGATAGATTTCTGCTTTTTAATGAGATGGGAGAATATATTACTTCAGAATTTAAAGGCTATTTTTCTTTTTGAAATTCAGATCTGGCTTTATGAATATTTTATTTTAAAAGTCCAGATGATGGTAATAAGTTTTCTAATGCTAAAACATTTCTCTTTAACATGTAAGTATATTGTTGACAAGCCTAATTTTTCCAGAAAAGTCACTTTAAAGTTACTAATATATATTTTAAAACTAAATTCAGTCTCAGCCCATCCACTAGTTTTTCCAGTACTGAAGCTTTCTGCCATTGGGAGGAGTTACAGTAGAAATTACTGATAGCTCTAAAAGAATAATTGCTCCTACAGTCCCTGCTGGAAACTTGTCACAAGGATAACCTTGCACCAGAACTGTATTTTTTGAATAAGCTTGCATCTGACTTGACACTGGAGTTTCTGCAAAGAGGAAACACTAGCTCATTTAAAAGGTACCCTCAAATCTGTTCCATGATTTTTTTGCATTATCAAGTAAGTTTTGCACTGTAAACTTATTAAAGAGGTAAGTTTTACTGCTTTATTGGAAATTCATTTCAAAAGGATTTCTCTGGTTAGAGCCAGATCAATAGCTGCATTTTGCAGAATGTGAAGACTTTCTTTTCATTTGGAAATAGGAGAAATCATCTTAAGATTAATTTCAGCTGCAGTGGAAGGAGGATGTTGGAACACACAGGCACAGAATCGGCACCAGCCACTGTTTTGCCAAATGTAAGAAGAAGGAACACATTTCCCCACTCCTCTGATAGGCCGTGGGTCAATCACTAAAAATTTGCTCAACTGAGAGATTGCACAGTTCAAAAATTATTGAGGACAGGCTCATGTACAGGCACACACACATAATCAGCCATTTTTCAGAATGTTCTTCCCCAGGAAGCCAGACTCTAAATCCTGTGATTTTTCTAAAAGCTGGAACATCTTTTCAAAGCAATTAGAAGTTCCAGTTTTCATTTCAATATGCTGTTTCACCAAGTGCCCACACAAAGCAAATGTGATGTTTTGTTTCAGGTCAAATATTTCATAATGAATAATTTGCTTGGTCCGCTTTAGAAATGTCAATGTCATAAGGAAAAAAGAATAATGAAAACTTCATCTGAAAATAATTAGCCCTTTCCCTAAACAAATAAGAAAAAACCCCAGGTGTTCTAATTGCTAAGCTGCTATTTTCCAACTCTGGTTCTGGCCAGAGGCATCCCGGAATCAAAACTCACACTCTATCCCCTCTTCATCCACTGATTCATTATTTGAACTTGGAAAATTGCTTTTTTGTAAACTTCTCTTTCCTCATCTAAGGAAGAGAGATGATGTGATAAGTCCTTGTGCAAAGTCTCATAAGGGCTGTTGATGAGTCTTACTATATGACAGGAAGGCTTTTTAAAATTATCATTGTTATTCTCTTACAGTCTTTTCTGCTTTTTCAGCCATTCACTAAAACACATCACATTTTAGGCCATTTACCCACATTCTGGAGAAGCTGTAGAGGTCCTCTCTCCCAAACCACAGAGAATAAAAACTCCTTCAGAAATTTTGGATTTACATGATATACCAATGCTGCTGTTTTATACATGAGCACCATCAACAATGCAGAACAGAAGATGAAAAGAACCGGTATTTTTAGGCTTTCAGCATCGCTAACTAGACAAATTCAAGGTATAAATTACATTCCGTATCCCTGAATATCTCCCCAGAGGAAAATCACACGTTGCTTCAGGTGACCAGATATGCCTGTCCCCCACGGGCACCAAGGCGTGCTCCTCCCTGCAGACGTGATCCAGTGACCGAGCGCTGGTTCTCCTGGGGGTGTTTCACTGCCCCTCAGGAAGAGCAGCTTTGTACCCCATCCCATACAGCCTGGGGACTGACCTGCTCCACAAGGCAGCTCCAAAGCCCTTCTGTCTGACCTCGGTTGGCCTCTCTTGCCATGACAGCCTTGCTTTAAGTCAAACTTTTATGTTTCTCATAGTGAAAAAGTACTTAATAACCTCTGCTCCAAGTCTGCTGTTCTTTAATTTCCACTTGTGCTCCTGGTACTATCATCTGGTAGACATTATCTACAACAAATTAAGACTTTATATACTTCAGGAAAACGTTGACTGGAAGCTCATTGGAGGAGGCTGAAGGGGGCTTTTTCATTAAACTTTTTCATTTCGCCTGAAGACTGAAAAATGTATGAAACAGCTTCTCTGGGGAAGGAGAAATTCCTAACTCTTTAATAAGCGCTATTTATCAAAGACACACAATGTGAACTGCCTGCCAGATGTAGAGTGCATGGCCTGGAAATTCTTGTGGATGAGCTGCCTGAAGGCTTGACTCCGCATTTATCTGTGTGTTCTGTCTGCCACATTCACCTCTTGCTGACGGCCGCTGGGTCCCGGGGAAGCTGCTCGCACACAAACGCTGCCAAGGCCACCTCCTTGCCGTGGCATCTTTCTCCCCTCCCCAAAGCAGACGCAGTGTCCCCCCTGCCACGAGGCACAGCCCACGGTGAGCTCCTGGGGGCCAGGCCAGCCCAGGCTCAGCCCTGCTCTGCACTGCCAGCCAGCAGCCTCATGGCAAAGGGCAACCACTGGCACTGAACGGAAAGACACCACGTGGGAGGTGACCGTGACTAAGAAACACAAAAATAAGCACACTGGATTGAGTCAACACAGGTTTTAAACCTAGTTTTCGTTTAAATTTTCATTTCTACTGCCTTTAGAAATCTTTTTATATCTTTACAGCAGATATATTCATGGAGCTGACTTACAGTAGAGGAATGTAACTTTTCAATATCTAGCCATGGTAAATATTTGTATAGCTCACTTATAATTAAATTGATCCATAAAAGTTTCATTATATTTCGAGAGTCAAGGTCTCACTGTAATGGAAAGCTCCTTCCATCACTATTACATTCTAATCAGATTACTTATCTAATCCTTCTCATTTATAAAGTGCATCAGAATTGATCTGCAACGTACAGGAGCTCTTAGTCATTTCTCAGTTTTTTGGGGGGAGTATTTCTGCCTACTCTTCCCCAGTTCTTTATCTACTGCAGACATAGAAAGAGCTGGCTCTGTACTGTACTGGCTCTGTACAAATCTCTAATACTCACTGAAAGGGACTGAGGCAGAACCACTCTTAAACATCAGTGTCTTTCTTGACATTAAAGTTGGAAAATGGAACAATTATTTTTGCATTAGCAAGTCACACTGACAAATTCCCTCTGCACCCTCTTCCTGTCATGCCAAAATGAATCATCAGCATCTTATTAAGGTGCCCAGGCTATTCCATAACAGTAATAAAGTGTAAATGTATCCCAATTATTCATTTAATGACTTCATGAATATTCAGTATTAAGAAGCAGTAGCTGAGCTCACTACAGTAGGTTATTAAGGACACAGGCTGCATATCCCTTATTATTTCTGAGACAACTCAAGGTTTATTTTACTCAGATCTGTCCAGTGTTCATAAATGATAATTCACTAGGACAACACCAATTCTGTGACAGGTACAAATCCATACCGTTTAATCCTCTCATTTACATATTTCTTGGGAGAGGATCTAATCCGATAAGAACAGATTTCAGGGAAAATCCAATTTCTAAGAAATGGATCACGGGCCAGAATGACATGAAGTCAGACGTTTACAATATTTTTCACCTGGATATCCAAAGCAGCAGGTACCAAATGCTTCCTTACACCTGCTCAACATCCAACAGGATGGTGCAAGGTCAAGTTTCGAAGAGCGAGCTGGCACAGAAATGCTCGGCGATGTTCCCACGGAAAACGGCTGCTATGAAACAGATGCTCCTCTTTAAGAATGATTGCCAGCGCAGGTGTGAACAGTGCCTGCACACTCATGCATGTGCATGCATTGTTCTCAATCTGCACTACTCGGTGCTGCGCTTTGCCCTGTGCCCGGCCGTCCTTGAGAGCAAAATCTACTCCCCGTCTCCACCGGAACCTTTGGAAACCCGTTTGGCCAGAGATCCCTGGCAGCGTCAGGAGAGACACCCCTACTTCGCACAAGGCTCACGGAGGAGGGCTGCACAGCCTTGATAAGCTTACAGTCAGAAGGACACATTTTTGTTCAAAGAGCTGGCTAGTGCCCAGAGCAAATCTCAGGTGGGCAAGTGAGCAGCTAATCTCCTGACAGAAAATGTGATTGCCAGTCTGGGAGGAGAAAGCCAGAGTAAATTTTAACAGAGCAGACCCATTCTCTGCACTAAAGGGTCTACTACTATTATGGAAACCTGAACCCAAGCCCCAAACTGCACAGAAAGAAATGGGAGCAGAGAGGACATGTCCTAGTGTGCTTAAAGGATAAGGATCTACTCCTGATGCATCTGAGTAAGGAGGAAACAGAGACAAGGATTCACTCATAGCACCTGCATCGTTTAAAATACTACAGGGAACAGCTTTCGTATGTTCTGCTCAGCCTGTGGCTTATTTTCTTCAAAACAACGAATTTGTGAACACGTGCTCTGAAGGTACCCTTAGGAAGGAAAGGAGCCAGTTTCTGCAAATTTTGCTAGAGAGACCATTTGAACCCAAGAATTAAACCTGAAGGCTTCAAGAGCAAGAGTGCCTGTGCACTGGCCAGTCCCTGGAGAGCTGAAAAGCCCAGGGTCTCACGGGTGTAGCAAAGCTCAGTTGTTTGCCACCAAGCCAGCCACGGTACACAGAGAATGCAAAGATGAAAAAACATTTGTAAGCTGATTTATGGTTATTTATTAGTTTGACTTTGTCAGTCCTACAGATACACAAAAAGCAATGCCTTCCAAACACATAAGCTGTCATCCTGTGAAATTGATGCTGGTTTTGGACGGGTTGTCCTTGGTTTTCTATTTTCTGGTTAACTGGAGAAAATGTTACTTTTACTAGGCATGCTCCCATGAGGATGCCTGAGAGTCTTTGAAAGCAAGGAGCATCAGGCTCTGGCTGCATAGTTTGACTGCATAAGCTTTTATGAAATAATCTTGTAACTTGAGACATGCCAAGGAACACTTCAAAGAAAATATTTATTTTTAACTCAATTAAATCGGTGAAAAAGACTTTTCCTACCCCAGCCACATATTCAAAGCACATGAAGTTCAGTTTCTACTTTCCTTCTCTTCATGAGAAGTGATTTGCTTTGCTTTAGGACTCTGTGTTGAAGACTGACCCTAACTAAAGAGCCCCCAGCACGCTTTTGTGACAATCTAATTCCAGGGAGGTTGCATTGACTATGTTCCCACCACTTCACTTCCTTGTGCAGACCTTTCTGAGGCGCTTTTGTTGAGGAGGATTATTAACTATACTGTGGGAATCATCACGGCAGCACCAGTGCAAATGGGCTCAAAATGAGAAACTAAACTTCAGGGCCATGTCTTTGCAACATGTTTTGTATCCACAAATGGGGTTTGGTTTCCTGGAATTTATGTTGCACAGAGATCAATGACAGCTTTGGGATGTAAGGAAGCTGGAAAATCTGCTCTAGGCATTTAGGTGCTTAACTGCCATTGTCTTGTTATGCAAATCCAGCTCTTAAGAGTGAATCATCCTACCTAAATTTAGCCATGTAAAAGCAAGCACTTAGTCTAAGTAGTTCTTTAGGTTTATGATATTGTCAGAGAAAGATGATTCAAGAATCTGATGCCTTTTCCTGTTGGAGGTATTAGAGTTCCAATGAAAAACACATTTTCCTGTTAATTCCTTTATATAAATGCATGAATAAATGTATGTGTGCATGTATATTTTTATATGTTTTAAGCAAAAAATCTATGTTTTACTCCTCAGTTTTAATCAGGGATGTGCAAAAAAGCAGGATTAAATCTGAGAAAGTCAACTGCTTGCTTGGATGGCATGATACACTCGCATTCAAGAGGCTGCTCATTTCTAACCATCCCATCTGCGATATCTTTCTCTTTTTAAATGATTATGAAGACTGAAAGATTCTGTTCTCTGAGGATGTGCTCTAGTTTTTCGATAGTTGGGATGTTTGTCATGAGCAAGCTTAAAAGTCAAAGGGTTTAGGTTTTACTGAAAATACTTTACGCTCCTATAAGCTTTCCCTGTAATTTATGTGCAAGTGGCTCCAAATACACAGCTGAGGATGTCGTCTGGGAATAGACTGAAATGTTATTTCTGGGATATTGCATCAATGACTTCAGCCTTAACCTACGGGAAAAGGGATGAAGAAAGAGCACGATAAAAGCTATCACTATGATCAGTTTGGAGACTCTATTCCTACCAGAGATATTTCTTCTCTTTCTTTGTCATTGCAATCAAGTCGTGTTTACTCCCCGATATATTTGTGCACAACACCAAGCAACAGCGTAAGACGCGTAATTCAAATGAAACATTTCCTAATTATTGTTCCATCTCAGTAATAAATATGTATGGCTGGCTTCTGTGCACAAACAGATGCCCTGGGAAAAGGCTGGGATGCAGAAGTCAGATGTATTTATTACTGAGCTGTGCAACACGGCGCAGGCGTGTGCCAGCATAACAACCTAGAGCAGATTCACTGCACAGCAGCTGCTGAAGAAAGAGGGGACCTCGCTGACACAGCCTCTGCCAAGGACAAGAGGAGGAGGTCTCAGGTGTGAACCTCACTGAGTGACAAAGTACTCTGGGATTAAGAACGAGGGGAAGTTGAGCGTGAGAAGAAATCTAGTGCACATTAGTTAGCCCCCCAAATAAATGGAAGTACTTGTGTATTTAATGTGAAACCAAATGAGTTCTTAGTCATTTTGCTGCTTTGAAGAAGCTTCTGGAACTACAATTCAGAGAAGTATCTAATCTTTCTCAGAGCCTCTTTGTCACAAAATAAAGACTAGCTACTCTTTGATTTTCCATTTTCCCCAGATTTTTTTGCTTCTCGTAGCCATTCTGTCACTCCTTGGCTGAGACCTCTGCTGCTGCTGGTTTGATCCTGACAGAACTGCAGGGATTTACCAGCCACTCTCACTGAGACTTGCTGTGAAAGAATATGGTGCTTCAAAGCACTACTTTTTAATCACATTCGCCATCTTCTGTATGTTGGCTCCAGGGAACAGTGTAAGCACTCCTTATAAATACTCACAACACAGGGCACTTAGCAAATACTGTAAATGAAAGGAGATCTTTACCCACACTAACATCCTGCAGTGTCACAAAACCCTGTCCAGAGCTCACCCAGAAGCTTCAAAGTTCCTTGCATCAAAACCCCCTACCAAACCTCAGCATTTCCCACTGACCACTGCAGACAAATATCACCACCTTTCCAACCGAAAATGCTGTAAATGCAATATGCTTCTCCATATCAGCTTTAGGACACATACTGTGGCCACGTGGATGGCAAGTTTTGGAAGACAGGTCATAGAAAATTCAACAAATCTAATTATTAGTGAGGCCTAGGAGGACTGTAGTGCACATGAAACTAAACAGAGCTCTGTCTGAGACTCGAGGCACCCAGGCAGGAGTTCCTTCAGGTATTACAGCAAGTTTCAAAAAAATCCATCATCACAAACAGTTTTAATTATTTCCAGCCAAATGCCTGTAACCTTGGCAAAAAACAATTATTGAGCAGGCTATTGATCTAGTCAGTAAATAAATACACTTATGTCATCAGTAAGCTAGAATCCTCCTGGGTATAAAACCAAAATCTTAAGGACTACTAGTTATCTGACATATGATTTTAATTAGGATTTATTGATTAGGGGTTTTTAAAAACAAATGGACTTTCTTGATAAAAGGCCTAGCACAGGATTTTCTGCAAAGTTAAATAATGTCTGACTCACTATATAACAACCTGTGACCCACATCCTGATTACTTTACTACAGAAGTTTGCTTTTTATTTCAACAGAAGAATGCAGGCAACATTTATTCTAAATACCATGGCAGTTTAATGCAGAGGGAGAAGGCCTCAGCTATCAGAACCACACAGGGAGGTGTTCTCAATGCCTGGTCCTTGCCAGCTAACCAGGGGTACTGCAGTCAGATAAAAAAGAATGAACGAGAAGAGACGAAAAGCATAAGAAGTTCTTAAATGCTAGTTCTTCTCACAAGCTGGACTTGAGATCAACCATAACGTCTCCTTGGAGCCTACTATAGTTCCGTGCCTGCTTAAGGACTCTCTAGAAAGTTGCACAATTCCCAGGAGGTGAAGGTCACAAGTTGTTCATGTCTCTGGGCTGAAGTCAGTCTGGGATTGATCATCCATGCTCAAGGTCAACCTGAACCATTGAGCAGACTCATTTTGGCCTTCATGCTACTGTGGATGACAAAACCACCTCTGGGTACTGCAGATGGCAACGAGAACTGCCTGTGGAGGAGAAGCTCCATCAGAAGAAGCTCCCCACCATTTCCATTATTTTCCATAAAATGACTGTTCAAATCAAAATCTAACTCAAGCTCAACTATATGCACCCATATTCCTCCTACTGCAAACTGTAACCAACACATTTATGCAGCCAAGAACCCAGCCCTGTTCACCAGCAGCTTAGGCAATTTTCCACACCTCAGGTGAAAGCCACAGCATCCCTCCCCTGCTCTCCCTTCCCAATTTCCTGAGCAACATATAACAAGATATACATACCGATCTCCCCAACCAAGAAGCAGACTGTTAATTTGTTAGTATTACATTAGAGCTAAAAACTGATCTTCTAAAGGAGGAGATATTTCCTTTAAAAGTAACCATTTGTGTCATAACCTTTTATCCACCCGAGTCAGGAAGAATCAGCATTTCCTGAGATGCCTGTGGGGAGCCTCATGACTCTGCCTTCCAGGTAAAACTAATCCTCTTTCTTTGTGTCACACTAAAAGCACATGACCACCCAAATCTCTGTGCAGCTCTCTTAGAACCATTTAGTCCAGAAAATGTCATTGACATTTGATTTTTTGGAAGTATTTAAGGAAAGGAAAAAAAAAGAACAAAACTCCAAACCCCTCCAGAGGTCTCCTGATGCTTGAGTGACATAAATATTCACTAGACCATAGGAGACTGCAGTCTAGTTTGTTTAAACTCAATTATGTCATTGTCTGCACCAGAATGACAGGGGACTAATAAAATGCATGGCATACCTGTATGAGGGAGAAAAGGAACTGGCTGGCTCACTGGCAGTGCTCTGCAGCATGAAATGGGGCTGTATGAGGTTGTGTACTTGGCTGATTACTTTGCCTTTACCAAGTGTAACCCCATGTCTAAATGTCACCAGGAGAGAGTGAAAACTTAAATGCTGTCAATTTAATTTCCTTCCCACTGGGTAATTATAAATGAGACTGTAGGCTGGTTTATTGGCTTTTTCTCAGTTCAGCTAAAACTGTGTAAACATTCATGACAATCTCTCGCAGGGGTAGCTCTATCCCTCTGCACTGGGGAGCAGAAATGTGGAGCAGCATCGGAGCAGGGGCAGTGACCTCAGTACAGCTCCAGAGAGCATCAGCCAGCTGGCTGAAAGCAGGAATGTCTCTTCAGTGTGAAGTCAAAACTGCTTTAAAAGCAGAAAAATTATTTTCTTTCAGAACAAACCAGAAGCTTTGATCTGTCCCACAGCAGGGAAAACCCAAATAAATTTCACTTACAAACCAATTCCTTCTTTTTTCAATTCTGAAAGCGAAAGCACATCCCAAGACTTATCTGAGACCTGATTTCTGGATGGCAAAATCTGAGACAAGTCCAGTAAAGGAGCAGCTCCAATGCTTGACGGAAGTTAGTCAAGCCAAGGGTGGACTTGGGATTTCAGAGGCTTGGCCTCTGCCCGTCTGCTTCTGCCAACGCAGCGCTGTGCCTGGGCATCGTGGGGGTGCCCAGGCCAGAGCAGGCAGCCAGCACAGTCCTGCCCTGGGCTCACACAGCTGCAGCCTCCAGAGCACCAGGTCCTGGGCTGGGGGCCCAGGCAGGGTGTGGGGACCACCAAGGGTCTGTCCCAAGCTGCAGAGCCCCCGAGAGATTCCCCGACGGGGATGCACACCTAGAGAACAAGCTCAGTTTTGACAAACACATGCTTTCTAGTCCAAACGCTGTTCACTGAACAACTCCCATCTCTGGCCTTTCCCACTCCAACATGCAGGCAGGCAGGCCCACTTAAAATACCAGCAGTGACAATGGGACCTCCAAAATAAACAATCTGAGTGTAGCAATGGAACATAAAATAAAAATAAACAACCTGAGTGTAGCAGTGGGCAATTCCCAGCCCCGCCCAGAGCCTGCTGGCCATCGGCTGCCTTTCCAGGAGACCAGGTGATCACTGGCAGCTGCATGGTTTAAAAGATTGCATTTACCCTGTACCTGTCAATATCATCTCCTTAATGCTAGAAACTAGTGTTCGGGTGCCTGGATGCTTTTCTTTTGAACGGGTTTGCCTTTTTAAACAATTTATATCCATTTGCTTCAGAGAGAAAACAAACAGCAAATTATAATGCTGGGTAATGTTTGCTAATTACCCACACCAATGAAATACACCTTTGAATGGTGCTGGCTTCCAAACCAGTACATAAACCAGCAGCTAACTTATTTATTAGCTCTGAAAAGGAGCTGAGGATCAAAACACAATGATTATTCTCTTCATTCCCCAGGGCTGGCTGCTGTGCAGATGCTGAAAGATATTAAACACACTCCTGAACTAGAAATGGGGATGGGATTGTGAAGGAGTGACCTCAAACCCCACCCCAACAGACTAAATTTAGCCCCAAAAATTTACACAAATAGTTTTTCAACCTCATTGCAAACTGTAGCAGCTGCCTCCAATCTATCCTGTAGGAAATGATGGGGCAGAATTATTCCAGCAGAACCTCCTGGACCTGGGGCTGCTGACAAGAGCAGAGACACAGAGTCCATTCTCCTATTTGGCTTCTGTTTGTCACAGAAAGTTACAAATACTTTCGGTTGTCTCGCAAGGAAAACCTAAATGACATGGGACATTCCAGTTAAAAATCACTAAGCAGTGTGATTTTTGGTTCAAGAAGGGGAGAGAAGACAGGCAAAAGAGAGTCAGATGAGGAACACGAGTCCTGACAAAACAAGAGCGTGGCCTTGGCAGGCTGGGGCAACAACCCTGCCCAGGCGAGGAATCCTGAGGTACTCCTGCAGTGATTCTGCTGCTGGGAGAGGAAGATAACACATTGCTGCTGGCTTAAACTGGCTGTGAGACTCCTGGTGTGCATCCACACGGTGCAGGAGGGGCAACCCCTGTCCTCCTGCCATCAACCACCTACATCATCATCTACCTCAAAATGAACCAGAATGGCAGAGGTGGCCGTAATGCATTACATTTAAAGCAGAGAACAGGCAAAAAAACCCAAAAAGAACAATGATTTTTTTTACTTGATTCTGAATTAAGAACAGAATAGGTCTTTGATTATTACTAGTGCTAGGATTTCTATTCGAATGATTTCCCACAGCTCTGTTACGGGCAAGAGGCAGGAGAGAGAAGAAGGAAAAAAGATAATAATAATAATAACAAAAAAAGCCAGCACAGGCTGTTCTAGTCATTTCAAAGCACAAAGTAATCAGATGGCCATCCTTCTGAACAGGTGTGATCAGTGAGAGGAAATCAAATGTCTTTACTTTTCCTTTTTAAATTGTAGGAAATATAATTGTATCTTTTGTTGTATACAGGTGATCCATCCCCCCTGCTTTAAATCACATATTTATGCTTCTTTCCAAGTAGCTAAGGGACC
Organism: Gymnorhina tibicen; assembly: GCA_013399875.1. Lineage (NCBI taxonomy): Eukaryota > Metazoa > Chordata > Aves > Passeriformes > Artamidae > Gymnorhina > Gymnorhina tibicen. The sequence goes on from VXAZ01006886.1 coordinate 4,588,170, forward strand.
AAGCCTTAAAATAAAAATCTGGATAGTCAGAGTGATTAATACACAAGGTTCCACAGGCTTTGGCACAGAACATTTGCATTACAAAAAGCTATAAAAAACAAATATTTAGTTTTCTCTGAAGTACCAGAGCATCTTTATTGCAAACCTTTTTTTCAGCAGTCTTTCTATAAGTTACACATCATCTTTACCACTTTCTCCCCTTGTTAGTCTCTGGCTTGAACTAGAGGTTCAGTCAGAGATTTTAGTAGGAGCGAGAGAGCAGGAGGACGGCCATGTAACATCAAGGGGAAGTTTGATGCTGTATGTAAATAATGAGCTTTCTTCTCTTTTAGACTGCAGTAAAGAGAATATTACAGAATTTCTGTTCCCATTTTGAACGGGTAAATGTGAGCACTACGGACTCACATCCATGCCTGCACAGGGGAGAGCACAGCCTGTGCCCACGTGATATGGATAACATCGAAATCACACAGAAGCCACAAACAGCCCTGTGTGAGCTGCAATTTTGTTCAACCTTTGATTTTTAGAGTTTCAAGAATGTTTCCAATTATAATCAGGCAACGTGACTGTCAGCAGTCATTGCACTGCCTTCTGAGGGAAACAGGCTGGGTAGGAGGCACGATGCTGGATGGGGGATGTGGTCTGTGACTTCTCCAGTGGATTAATCCAGTGGCTGCAGCCCTTTGCCTGAGCTGTAAATACGTGTCCCCAGCTCCCTGAATGACCAGGTTTTACAGAAAAGGGGGAACTTGGTAGATAAATGATGTCTGAGAATGCTCCTGCAGACGTACCCACACAAACAAGGAGTGACAGGCTCTCTGTGGCCCTAGTGCTCCTGAGCAGGTCTGATGGAGACTGCACAAGACCTGCAGAAATATTTAGTTTCAGCTTTTTTCCCCCCTTTTGTTAAAGTACAAATTAAACACGAAACCGCACTTTGATGTTGAGTGAACTTTCCGTTTGTTTAATGATCTGTGAGTTTGTTCAATCCCCCCATTTGCTGCTTGTTAACCAAGAGCAGCACTGCTATTTACTTTTACAGCTGCCAACCAAACTGGCCTTAATAACTACCTGCCGTGGGCCTGTCTCCCTCCCTCTCATTAGAGGCTGTTCCTTATCAAGAACACACTTTCATCAGCTTGGCTAAAAATAACGAACAGAGTTCACAGCCTGTTTTCTAAAAGCAGACATGATTTTAGAATATATGAAATTTCCATCTGTCTGCCTTCACCTTCCTTACTTTGTCCATCCCTCACATATTTCCTGCCAGCCTCTGGTGGCCAAAGAACACGTGTTGCACCATGGATGGGAAGGACATGGAGTCCAGTCTATTGCTTAAATGACTCAGCCTGGTCAGAATTGATTCTGCTGATGTGCCCACTTGCCAAATCCAGGCACTCCAGCTGAGTGCTCAGTCTGAAGTACTCCCACGCTGACCCCCACACATCCAGCCAGACTGTGGATGAAACTTAATTAAATTCCACCACCACAAAACCCAGGGTTAAGGTTTATTTTCATCATCTGACTACTTTCTGATACTACCCTGAATATGAATGTGCTTCATTGCAAGAAAAAGTGAAAAAGCACTTGAAGTCTGAGCCCTGGCTTTCAATGTTACCAACTTTTTTTGTGTTATCAGAATGATTTAAAGAAACCTAAAGAAACCCACAAGGTCCCAGCTGTGCCAACAGGTGCTATAAACACTGCACAAAAGATGTATTTTAAAAGCTATTGGGAGGTTTGCCATGTTCTAATCAAACTGGTTCTTTATTCCTTTAGAAAACTTCAGCTTCCCCCTAATCTCAAATTACAAAGTTGCTGCAGCAGCCTGCAGAGGCTTTTAAAATAAAATTGTACATTTGGATGGAGAAGGAGGTAGAGGAGGGAACTGTTTCCATGGGATAGATTGGCCTTAAAAACTTATTGAATGTTTTGGTTAGGCCGGAACATTGTTCTTTTGTTACAAAAAGCAAGGATGAAATCCTGGTTTTGTCGAGGTCAGTGAGCAGTTTGCCACTAGGATTCAGAGGGGCACGCACTCTCTCAGTCCCTAGATGTTTTCAGAGAAATTTCTACATGAAGTTTGATTGCAGGAAGAAAAACAAAAGGACAGGTGTTTGGGGTGTCCACCCCCACCCCAAGGCTTTAACACATTCCCAAGCAGTGGGAAGAAGCCTGCCCCGTGCCTACAGTCTCAACATCAACTGGAGGTCAGCTTTCAGAGCTCTGTTCCCCTTCACAGCCACCCTATGCTGGCTTCTGGCTTGAAACGGTGCCGCCAAATGACTTGGGCTTTCCCCAGCTGCTGGACTGGTAAAGGGAGCTGGAAGGCCTCCCTGAGCACCCTGGCACACCACTGGCTGTGCCCCAACCCTGGCACGCCACTGGCTGTGCCCCATCCCCAACCCTGCCCGTCGGTTTTCGCTGACGAGAACTTTCAGCGCTGTTCACAAACACCATTACTGCAGCTCAACCTCCTTTATTTTTTGGCTCCCTCTCCCAGGAAATCTTACTTGTATTACTTAAACGTGCTACTTGCAGAACCTAAAAAAAGGAATACCGTTTCAAATGTTGCTCGATGTTCTGCCATGGGATCCAAAGGGGTCTCCCAAAAATCTGAGACGCCATAGAATCGCTGAATGGGTCAGGCTGGACGGGACCACAGTGGGTCACCTGGTCCCACCCTCCTGCGCAAGCAGGGCCAACTATTTTAACACCTTCTCCAAAGATCTGACTTCCAGCTGCTTGCAGCCATAATCCTGTCACTGCACTCACCACAGCTCACTGAACTCACGGCTGCAGGAATGGCAGCTCTGTGCTGGATTAAACTTTAGAGGTAAACCCCCTTCGAGCATGAAAGCCTGTGAGGGACTGTCTCATGTCCAGTCAGAATCCTGTTCATTTTCAGGCTATTGCACTTGGACACGCCCTGTTCTGAGCTCAGGACTTGGTGTCTTTCACCAAGGCACCAAAATTCAGAGGTACAGCCTCCTTCAGAGATGCAGAATACACAGCATCCCCAGCAGATTGTTCCAGTCACTCACTCAGAAAACCCGTTTCTACTGGATTTTATCCGACTTTAGCTTCCAGCCATTACTTTTGCTCTGCTCTCCTTTGCAAGACCAGAGGTATAATCAGCTCATGGTTTTCTCCCTTGTTTCACCACACAGTGTAAAAAAGTCTCTTCTCACTGTTCTCTCTGACAGGGTAGGTGATGGCTTCATTTAATCTCATCACATTTCAGTCTTATGTACCAATGACTCTTTTCCTAATCCACTGGCACCTTTATACGGTTATAACTACATCCACATAGGAAATGGTCCTGGGAAAACTACCACCGGAAAGATCAACCTCTCCCCTTCCCTGCTGATCCATACTAGTCCAAAACTGGAAAGAAAATGATTCCACACAACTCAGATGTGGACTTCCCTCTGAATTTCACTTGAAATTGTTAAGCATTCAGGTATTTTGTACTTGTTTTGTCTAGGAAAAAAAAGGACGGGGTGTCTTTTCACCCAGATGAACATTCCCTTCCTAGATTACTTGAGTTCAAAATGAGATTTAAAATAGCTCTCAGCTGTATAACCTATATAAAATTCTCCCATCTTATGCTCGAGGAAGAGAAATACCTTGCTAGAGCAGTTTTACAATTTTATTCAAAGGTCTCTAAAATACCTTTTTCAGCTTTCCAGAAGTACTTTTTGCTGCTGCTGCTGCTAATGCTTTCCAAGACGCAATGCAATTACTTGTTAATAAAAACATGGTTTAATATGCTGGCAGAAAAATTGATACCACTTCCATTCTCTGCCTTAAAACAAATGAAACGTAGGAAGGAATTGAGCTGTCTCATTTCTGAAACAGGAAGCAGATATTTTTTAAAGTTCAGATCATTACCAAGTGTAATATTCATATAACAAGTTTAACTGACCTTGTGCTATTACTTCTCTGGAGCTAACTTTGTGGGAAATGTATCACAAAACCTAAAAAGAGGAATACTGTTTCAAAATCTTCTGCCCTGCTCACCAATCAAAGTGAAAAATATCTCTAGCTGGTCATCATGGAACCAGTTGGTGTGGCAACAGGAAGCTGTGCCCACTGCACTGAGGCTGTGGAATCAGAAACCTTGAACCTCTGGAGCTGACTCCAGCCACAGTCCTTAACCATGCATGGCCCCGAACCAACTGCACTGTCCCTGCCACAGCAGGGATGCTGAGGGTGTGCTCCATCTTTGTGCCACCCTCTTACTGTACTTCATGGCATCGAGCAGCCTTCAAATCAGCAAAAAGTCACTCTTGCCCCGTGGCTGCCAGGGGACAAACTGCCAGGGAAGCAGAGCTGGTCACTGTTCTCTTCCCACCTTTTTAGTGTCCAGTGCATTAGGCCTAATGACCTTACATAAAACCCAGTCCAGGCTGATCTGAAGCTGTTCAGTGCAGCCATTCAACTGCAGTTATTCTTTATGGCATTAAACTGAGAAAAAGCTGTTTACTTTGATGCAGCACCTGTCTTTCCCTTGGAACAGGGAGAACAGTTCCTGCTTCTGCATCAGGGAGAAGGAGGACACACGTACCAGGAAGTTCCTCAGACGGCTCCTGATTTGATTTTGCAGGGAGGAGAGGTGAGGCTCTCCTCAGTTATGGTAGCATTGACACAGGGAAAGAAAGAGAATGACTTTCCTGGCCTAGTGCTGGAGACTCAGGGCAGTGCTACGGGATAGGGCCACTCCCTTTTAACATTTGAGTTCTTCTACTGAGTGCAACATCATCTACAAGTGACTGAAAATGTAACCAGGTCAGAATACCTTACAATGGTTTGGTCCCTGTTTATGTGAAACAGCTGTTCAGATTCAGAAGGGAGCTGACCTTGGATCTCCTGCTGAAGGGAATGCCTGGATAAGAAGCCATCTGAAACACCATTTCTGGGCCTGATCAGCCACCTGGGGAAGGACCTATTCCACCTGCAAGAGATGCAGAGAAGGGCTCGGGGAGAGGCGAGCTGATAGGAGGGTGTGTGACTACAGCTCCTGTAGCCCTGCACAGCCACAGCTCACCTCACTGCCAGCAAATCCAAAGAGGCACTGGGGAAGAGGAGGGCAAACACAAGGGAAGGAGAACAATCTGTGCTAAAGGACAGCACTGACAGAGAACAAATAAGTGTGAATAAACCATAGATTTTTCTTTGAACCTCCTCTGACATCACAGAGGGAAGAGAATGTGGTGACAGCTTTGCCACTAGGGATCTATTCTGTTTTAAGATTAGGCCAGGTAAGTTTCTAGATGGGGTTGGAGGGGATGGATGGCAGTAGAGAGGGCTGGACACAATGACTCAGAGGGTGCTCTGCAGATGCCCATTTCTGGGTCACAGCAGCACCACTGGACAGAGGTGTAAGCTCTGGGATGGAGTTTGCTTGTTTGCTGCCCTACAGAGAGCTGGCTGACATTAGATTTGGACCTGGATTTAAAGAAAACCTTTCAATCTAATACCTGCAGTGCAATACCTACGCCCAGATTTTTAAACGGAAAGAAGCAATTTCAAATTTGGATCCCTTTTCAAGGCCTATACAGATCTGTATAATAAAGAAATCAGAATCCTTATGTTTGCTTTTCATCAATTTCCCTAAAAACAGGGAGAGAAATTATTCTCTTTTCTGTCTTCACTGAGTTGCCAACCCTGTGGGACTACTTCCTACTCAATCTGTATAGGGGGACTCTGACCTCTCACAGGCCTGTTATCTCCCACTGTTATTTCAGTATAAAACATATATAAGCCTAGATATTTAACTATGTAGACCCTAATAACTATTTCCTTTTCACAGGTACTCCTCTCCTAGGGCCAGAGTACTTCCAAAGCAATTAAAAGGGAAATGCAGATCAATTGCCATAGAGGAAATGAAAAGGATTTTCATCAGCAGAGGCAAGTCCCCTCGTCCAGGTGCACCTCTGTGCAGTGGAAGGTTTGCAACACACAGCCCTGCATGAACACCAGCTGCTGCACAGGCCTCCAGCTCATCCTCCTGCCACACTAGCCTTCAATTAATGCCAGGAAGTGGTTTCATGACGGTCAAGAGAATTCTGGCCACTGCAGGTAAAATGTTTTGTCTCATCAATATTTATTTTTCCTCCCAGTGAGCTCTGCCAGGTTTGATTTTTCTTTCCTTTTTTTCGCTTTACCTTGTAAGATCTCAATTATGAATGTGCAGAACTTAAAGTAGGAACTGGAAAAACCTCTTACTATTAAGCATTTCCAGGAAATAATTTATAAAATCCTGCAATGCTCCACATGGATGGTTCAGAAGAGAAGTAATCAACCAGCTCTGTAAATGTCAAGGGGAAGATTAGCCTTTACTTCTGATGAACCCAATTCAGCAGCCACATTAAAAGGTTCCTTTGCATGTGGAACTAAAAGGACTATTTCCTGCTTTAACAAAGTCTTTAACTTTCCTGTAGCTGCAAGTTTATCTCATTCGCAGAACCAAACCCACCTTGATTTAAGAAGCTGAAACACCTTTGAAGACCATTTAACCCCTTGCTGAAGTTGAGAGAAGAGTGTTTTGGCTGAGTATTTCAGATAAGCAATTGCAGAAAGGGGATTTTTACTTTGATTTTTGTTTGGATTACAAGATTAGTCCACCAACTTTGAAAAGCCATCCAGAAGGAGTCTGACTCTGCATGTCACTTACCTTGGTGAGGATATTTCTTGCTGTTCAGGAATGTGAAAGGCTAAAGCAAAGCTTGGTTACCTTAGACGTTCCACACAAGTACAAACAATAAGCAAATACAGACAATCAGAATGATACATTTCTTGCCACTTTTGGTCAAGAGTCTCCCTAATACCTCTAACGCTACCCTGTCTGGCAAGGCTTTGAAGAGCAGAAGTCCCCCAAAGGCTCCCCTGCAGCAGTAGGCACTGAAGTACTGCCTGGGGTCAAGGGCACAGTCTGGCACTGCAGGACAGGAGCCAGGCAGGAGCTGCGGTGCTCCTGGAGCCAGCAGCCTGCACGCTTGGCTTTGTGGCCACACAAGGCAGCTCCAAGGGCAGAAGACAGCAAGAAGCAGTGCAGGCTGAGCCTGGCCACCCTGGCATGCACTGACACGTGCGCTGCTGAAAACAAAAAATTCCCTTTGTAGGCTGAAACACTTGATTTACCACTTCTTTCAGATATGAATTTTACGCACAGAGCAAGATTTTAAAAACTTTAGAGAATTTCTTGAGAAAACATTAATCTATTTGAGTATAATTACACAGTCTTCACAGGTGTCAGAGGGCTGATCTGCAAAGACGAGCTTGGAGCTGCAGGCATCGACACAGCAGCAGGGCAGCATCCTCCCCAGCCTGGCACAGTCCTGGGGTACCTGAGCAAGGAGGGTAGAGTGGGCTGGGTGCTGGTGACGAGGGTCAGCCAGGGGTCCCATGAGCTTCAGACAAGTCCATAGTGATGAGGGAGGTCCAAAGTCACCTGCAGCACATCAGGGCTGATCATGCAGACAAGAAGCCACACCCAGGGCAGGCAAAGAGGATGCAGAGCCTGGTGGCACAGCCAGGGTGTATCTGCAGTGGGACAGCAGGGCGGGAAGGCCTTCAGGTGCTTTCTCTCAAGATGGTGAGTATGGCAGTGATTTCCTTATTCCAGCATTCTGGTGGCATCCATGGTGGAAATTAACTCAACTGTAGCAGAAAGGATTGGGCAACCTGGGAAAAAAACAACAATTGTATAAGATTAAAATGGTTTTGCTTCTTTTTTGAAATAAACAATGTTTAAAAATGCCAGTAAATTAACATTACAGCATCTTTTTTTTTCCCAGGCATGATGACACAGTGTCTCTGGCATTTACAGAAGCAGAGACACAAGAAACAAGTTTCTGTTTCCTGTTCATATATAAAACCAAACGAAAGGAAAAATGCAATTAAGAGGTTTATAAACTACTTGAGAGTTATTTCCATGGTAAACTCTTGAAGACCTTTTGTAGCACAGCTATTTCAACACACTCAAATAGTACTGAGCTCTTTATTTGCCCTATAAACAGTGAGACAGTAATTTCACAATCTATCAAACGTAGAAGCAAACAAAATCAAACTGCTTGTCGAACCAATAGAGATACGGACTGTGAACATCACTGATTTTTGGCCTCTTTATTCTGTCCTCAAGTGATTCAACACTGTCAGACTTTAATATGTGATCGCTTATTGCCAAGCTATTTAAAGCAAACCATAAGAAAATCTATGTTCTTCTATCTATGGGATAACAGAAACCCATGCAGAATTCTTGGGAAGACTAAAACTGCAGTTTGTGGAAGTTAACGAGCACATTAACTGGGCTCTGCACACACAAAACACTTAGAGACATCTCCAGCTCCAGGGACAGGGCAGCACATGCCAGAAGTAAGCGTGGAAGCACATTCCTGTGCATCTACAGCAGATCCACCAACACCAATTGCTACTTCATTTTTAAAGCATTTCTGAACTGTTCCAGTCTCTGGTTTGGTAAATGCCTCTCCCTCCAGATCCTCCACCAATCTCGACCTCTGGGTGGGAAGATTGTTTCTTTAAGCAAATTAAACGTGGTGTGGGTTAAGACATCCTCAGTTTTCCCAAGAACTGATTAACCTTTCTATTTACAGCCATTACTATTTTTGCAACTAGCAGTGTGAGCCCTGAAAAGTTTGGACTGCTTCCTCCTGGCATCAAGGCTCCCATGAAAAGCTTCATTCCTTTCCTAGCATGAGGTACCATTTGCTCACAAGATGGAGGCTTATCAAAGAAGGGGTTAATTTCTCAGAACTATTTTTGCTTAAAGCAAGTCACTCAAATGTAGAACTAACCTCTGACAGATTCTGAGTAGATTCACAGTGCATGAAATTTAAATAGAGAAATTTTTCTTAAAAAAATTCCCTTGAGTCAGGAGAGGTCGTTGTCAGGAACCATAACTAATGCAGCAAAAGGGGAGAGCATCAGAGGGAGCGAATGGTCCTTGGCAGCTGTTTAATGGTGCTCCTCTGCTGCAGCACTCAAGGCTGACCAGCACTGATTTTGCTACTGATGTATGGCTCCCTCTGCTCCGTCGTGACTCAGCCGCTGAGCCCCCTTAGCCTGCGGCACAGCTAATTGGGATTCGCTCACTGGCTCCCAGAAAACAGGCTGAAAAGCTAAATGTTGTAAAAATATTCAGCCTTAGCATGGAAGATCCTTTGAGGTGAAGTTCCTCCTTTGCTGTCCCTCTCTTTCCCCCTTTCAAAATGACAGCCACTGAGAAACAGAAGGCTAAGTGTCCTTTGGGACACCCAAATCTAAACATGGTTAAATTAACTCTGGAGCACAGCATTTCTTTTCTCTGGACTGTCTTTTAATTTATATCTTTATAACCCATTCTGAATGTTTCTAGCCCCAGTGGTTTCTCAGCCCAAATCCAATGAGCAGGAGCTGATGTTTTATTCTACCTATGCTGGGTGACCTGCAAGATGTGTGAGCGTTTTCCTGCTCAAGGCTTGCTTTGTTGGAATAGTTTCCTCCCTGAGTTGTAATCACATTTCTTGGATTTTTTTTTTTTTTTTTTAATTCATTGGGAGGATGGCTGAAGCATGAGTTCCCTGCCCCTGCCCTGCTCCTGGCCATCAGGTCACAGACTCCCTTCCCAGCTTGCAACAAACAGGCCCCAGTCCCAGAGGGGAAAGGACCTGTTTGGAAATGGTGGTAGGAGAGGGAATAGGTGTTTTCCATCACTTTTGTCCTCTACTGCAAATTTCAGAGCTGATAAACAGGCCAATTCCCCACCAAGATGAAGGAGCTTTTAGGCTGCCTGGGGTCTGGCTGTTTCTCAGTGGCAGGAGCCCGGGCAGGTGGATCCACAGCAGGGGCATGGCCACTTCTGCTGGACATTCTCATCTCCCCACCGCTGCTGTGCTGGAGGGGAGGAAGGTTTTGATGGCGTCAGTCACTTCCAGCTCTCTGTTTGAAATTCCCCATGTATATCCTGGGCCTCAAGCCCACGAATAATCAGCTCAACACCTTCTTCTTACCTCTGGATCTCTCCCTCTGTCTGGTAACCTTTACCAGAAGCTGCCTCACCAAACTTCATGCAACAGGAAAGCTTCACCCATCTTATTGCATGAACTGACTTCCCGAGGCACTCAGAGCAGCTGCAGCAGAAGCCCTGATCCCGAACAGAGAAAGGGCTCTGAGAGGCACCAAACAGAATCCCAAGCCAAGGCCAGGGCTGCAGCCTCCTCTGCTCCCTCCCAGGCACCAGAAACGCTCAGCTTGGCTGTGATCCCCCTGTGGAGGGCCCAGAGCGGAGACTGTCCCAGCCTCCCACTTGAGTAAGAGTTTAATGCTCCCAGGACAGTGCAAACTTGTTCCATCCTCTACGGATATTAACAACCACAATAGTTAATCCTAACTGCCAAAGGACTTAGGCTGTCAGCACTTTGGGGATTTAGAAGGGACTGGGTGCCAAAATTCTTCAGGCTGCCTCAAAAACACAGTCAGTGTTTAAGTCACGCGCCTCGCAGAGCACAGCTCAGACAGACACGGAGCCAGTGGCAATTCCCAGAGCACGCTGGCTTTGCAGGGCTGCCTCCCTTCAGCCCTGTTCTCTGCTTCTGCTTCCACAGGTAAACCCAGCCTGGAACACTGGGAATATCGGCAACAAGAGGTGTTTAAGACAGCAAGCTGACTTGCTTAGTCAAAAACACAAATGAAGCTCAAAATGCCTTAAAGGCCTGGCAAAAAGGTGCCATTTTTTCGCCCCATCTAATTTTTAAGAGGGAATTCCCATTTGCTACCAAAGTTTCTTTATATCACATAGAACCTGAGGAAAAGGGGTGTTTCTGGGTAGCATCCAGTATAAACAAAATGAAATCAGCAAAAGCGGGCCACCACAGGCAGAACAGAGGGAATGCAACAGAATAAGACAACAGAAAGAGAACATAGTAAGAAATGCAGATGATAAGTTTAAGTTTGATGCAATGAAAACGGAGGAGGCCTGAGAGAAATCCACTAAAAGGAGGTGGTGGGATGATGTGGTATCTTTGGTAGCTGCTGAAAGATGCAAGCAGAGGAAAAGGAGTTGGGACAAGCAGGAACTCTAGCTTTCAGCAACTGCTACAGAAGAAGAAAAGACATCAGAAGAGAAAAAGGAGATGCAGCTGCCCTGGCATCATATTTCCTTCTCACGCTGGAAGAGCAGCCTTCCAATTTATTAAGCAAACTTATATTCATTAAAATATCATAAGCCTTTCCATTTTTATTTTGCCAGTTATATTTTCAAGTCATGAGATCAAAGGTTTTTTTCAAAGGCAATGAAAATTATTAAAGGAATATTTAAGGACAGTGAATTAACAACAGAAGACATTTTAACAAGCTGGCTATGGAAAACAGTCAAATAGGAATCAGAGCGGCCTTCCAACTGAGTTTAGATTATAGCAAGCAATTTCTTCCAGCTCCTTTTTGCTCAACAGACTCCAAGTCTGTGAATCAGGCATTTGCCAGCTCAGATCTGGGCTTTGCAAAAGAGAACACACATCGCCAGCACCGCTTTCACAAGGAGCCTGGCAGTTGGCCACATTTCAGCAGCCTGAGAACGGAATCACTCCTCGTGTACTGGTGTATTTCAGCTTTTATCACCACTGCAAAAGCCTAGGAGTTTAACTCCCCTGTATCAGCAAACACCAGTGTTTGAGACCAAGAACTGTACCTTAGCCAACAGGCTTGGTCACTCCCATTTTTTGGTACCTTAATTCACAGCTTCCCCACTAAAACCCATGGAAGGAAGGTGCGTGTCAGGGCTCCTCTGCTCGTGACACAGGGCAGCACGAGCAGTGGCACGGGCTCTGCAGCCCCTTTAAAGCACTGGCGTCTCAGGAGTTACAGATACAAGATGGGAAAAAGCAGAGATTTAACGTGTCCAAAAAGTTCTGACAGAATTCAGTGGAACATCTTTAAGTATCTGAATACACTAAAAACCTGCTATAAAAGCCTTGTAACTCAGGGACAATGTACCATGAACACAGTGGGTTTTCATGCAAATCCTTAAAACATTACATCTCAGTTTATGCATCATTACAGACAGCTTAAAAAGGTTTTACAGAAATATATTTCAATTTTGAAGTGCTAGTAGGCAACTATTCAAAGAATGATGAGATAGGAGAACTCCTGGCTGCTTTAGTATCATTTAGGGATGACATAAATGACACTGAACCATAGAGGGGTTTTTTGGGAAGTTAAATAGCTGGCATTAGCAGGGTAGGGCAGAAATAATCTCTATAGTAAGCCCAGACTTTACCAACACTTACTTTATTTCTTCAGAAAGGCAATTGTTGCTATTTCAGATTAATCAAATCTATTAGCATTAGATTTTTGAGTGGGAAAAGTGGAATTCTATTTTTTAAAGTAGCAGATACATAAAAATGAAAGGGGTAATGCCGGCTCTGAAGGGCCCATGGAGTAAAGAAGGCATCACTGAATGAGACCAAAAGTGTCCCCATCCCAGTACCCTGGGAAAACCCTCTTTCTTCATATAATCAACCAGTGGCCCAGGTGCTAATGAAGCTCCCCTGCCTTGGTTATGACTGGGAGGATTCATGGTATTTTATTCCCCCCACCACTGTCATTACAACACTTGTCCACTGCTGCTCTGGAATGTGCCTGGTCTACCACTTGCGTTTCATTCATGGCTTCTGGGAAAAAACTGATGCAGAACTTTGGTCAGCAGAGTTCTGAATATACAAAGGTAGATGGCAAGACTGAAAGCCAGTCTGAATTTATCGAAGTGGAAGGTGAAACAAAAAGACTTCCCAACAAAATGCCACTGACATTTATATTAAAGGGGGGAACAAAGCCCAGATCTGACATTTAAATATAATGCCACCTGTGTAAAACCTAAACCACATTTTTTACAGGCAGTGGGAAAGCTTCAAGGCAGCTCCCCTTGTCCGTTTGTTAACTGTGCAGCCTTTCATCACAAAGGATTTACTTTTTTTGCCTTTTCACATTCTTTAAAAGGGATATTGAACAGTGACTATGCAAAAGCCAAGGCAGCAAGAATTAAGTGACTTGAAGAGATTTCAGCGCAGGTAGCAGAGCATCACATTTAATTCCTTTGGTGCTTATTTTAATAACATTTATCACGATGAACTCTTAAGTCATTATAGAGTATAAAATATGCAGTGCTGTGCTTTGCCATTTAACATATAATTTATCTCCTCATTGCTGTGACGAAGACATTATTACTTTTTTTAAAATAACTTCTTATCAGGCAGGTTCAGCCACATAGCCTCGGTTTTATTTCAAAACTCTGCACAACAGTCATAATCGGCAACTGATGCCCCATTTTTTTTCTTCATTACTAAGAAAAAACCCCAGGCCACTTGTCAGAGTCACTAATCAACAAAGTTACCTGCAGGTGAAAGGTAGGGAAAGGAGATCTCACTTACCACAGACCTTGTTCCCAGGCTTTTTGTCTGTCCTTGTCTGGTTAAATGCTTCACAGAAGCACAGAGTAAAGGAGAAGGAATATTTCTTTAGGTCAGAAAGGCTGCTCCTCTGACAGACTACATACAAGACAAAGAACTGCACCGTGTGACCTCTATTCATTTGTGATCAAGCTACAATGCACTTTCCAGGTGGACGTCTCATCTTGATCTGAAGTGACTGGGGCACTTATTTAATCTCTAAATAAATGACTAATTTCTCTCCTTGTGCAAGTGCTTTCACTTCCCTTTAATTTCCAGCTACTGGACTTTGCAGGGGGGAACAAAGAGCCCTGGGTTGGAAACCTCCTAATGTGTACTTGCAGCTTTCTGCCTCCAAGCCCACCTTGGCAAGGGACAAGGACTGATGTCCTCTAATGTCTCACTGAAAAGTTTGCTTGAAAGTCCTCTGCAGAGGATAGTGGAGGGTACTGCTTAATGTTCCTTAAACCACTGTAATCCCAAGATCACTGTTTCTTAATATTGCTTTTAGTGTCACTCACCCAGAGTGAGCACCAAACATGGTCGAAAAAGCTCTGTACCTCAGCAGGCTTTCAATCCACTTATACAGGGGGAAGCAGTGGTGGCAGCAGGAAACAATCAGACCAGAAAATGAAAGATGAGCAGGAGTCAGAGCTCATCAGCTGCTTTGACTTGAAGCATTTTGTGGGCATTTTGAGAGAGGTAAGAGTTGAAAAGCATAACAAATACAAACACAAATTCAGAGTGGTGTTATTACCATCATCATGTTTGTTCGCAGATTGCTCCTTTACTAATTTTGATGATCACCTTTTCAACAAAGCACAGGCTGAATAACACGAGCTACACAAGCACACTAACATCTCCTAAAACCAGTGGTAATGACTCAGGAGAGTGAGTCAGGTGGCCAGTTCAGCACTGTGCTCAGAGGCAATTCATAAAAACATACCAGCCACATAAAAAATCATCAGGAAACAACAGTCAAAATGGGCACTGTGCACTTCACGTAATTTAACTGCCTGGCTGCAACTCTGAATGTCTCATCACATGATGGAAAGTTTGGAAGTGCCTTGAGGACAAGCAGCCAGAGTCTAACTGCAAAGCAGAGTGGATTAGGATAACTGGGGCTAGACTAGACTAGACAGAATGGGGTTCCTCTCTACAGCCTCATGAAGTTTAAAATTTCAAAATAACGAGAAAGAGCTTCTTGATTTCAGCTGCACTGTTTTTAGCCCCAGGTGGTGTAAAAGCATATAGATTTTGATAACTCAAAGTAGACAATTTGTTAGATGAACTAAAAGACATCACCTTGCTCTCTACAGATAATTTGGTGAAACAGCTGAAAGGGCTCACTTCATGCATCAGTTTTGGATTTGCATCAGAGATGAATTACAAGACCTCAAGAACTTCATTACTCTATTGGCTTACTCACCTTTTTAGGAACTGAGTTATTAACGATCAGTTCACAGATGAATTTGCTGCGCCAGTTACCTTGCCCCAGTGACTCATGATGAAGACAGGAACCCCTGGCAGCCGCAGTGCACAGCTGGCCCTGCCCGCAGCGGGCTCAGCCCCTCCGGGGGCTGAGGGGGGAGAGCCCCGTGTGCTGTGCCCCAGCTCCCTGGGCGGGGCGGGCTGGGCTGCACGCACACGGTCACTGGTTCCTGTGGTCTCCGGGCACTGCGGAAAGGAGGGGACGCGCACTTCACAAACCCAGCTTTTTGCTTCTACCTCCTTTAGACAGATCCTTACATCTAAATGGTACTTCTGCAGCACAAAGGAGAACGGCCGTGCCGCCGCTCCAGAGCCTCCCCGCGTGTGCTGCCGCTGCTGCCCGCCCCCAGCAGGAGAGGGGTACAGCTCACACGCGGCTGGCGTGACCCTGGGAAAGGTCGGCTGTGTGCTACAGGCACAAAAAGCAGATGAATAAAGAGCTGGCCCGGAGTGACAGACGGGGCGTGCGGGTGCCCCGAGGCCGCGGGCACAGCCAGGTTCCGCCCGCGGCTCAGCCCGGGAGCAGCGCTCTAGAACCATCCGGGCGGTGCAGACTGCGCGTGTTCCCGCTCCCGCTTCACACACACCAGGCCCCAAGCGGTACGGGCTGCGCGTGTTCCCGCTCCCGCTTCACACACACCAGGCCCCAAGCGGTACGGGCTGCGCGTGTTCCCGCTCCCGCTTCACACACAGCAGGCCCCAAGCGCTCCCTGCTTTACCAGCTTTTAACCCCCACACCTGACAGGTATTTAAGAAACACAAACTTCAGTTGTATCTCCTTCCATTGGCAACTAAGTGGTTGAAAAAAAGTCTTCTGTATTAACTTCCTTTTTGCACGCTGGCTGTCACTCAAGGGTACTTGGGAAACTGTTCTATTTGTCACAGTACAGTAACCCAGCACTTTGGGAATCATAATGTATCATTTCATAGCTTTGGTGGATACATAGCTGTAATTTTCATTAGTCCTTCTTGAATAAGCTTTCCTAGAGTGTGAGGTTTTAACTAAAAACCTTTGACTTTGTTCTGCTAACTACTAAGAGATGACAGAACAACAGAAATTATAACAAAGCCAATCAATGTGTTACCCTGTATATATATACACATTATATACAGCAGAGGAAGGGCTTCATTGCTAAGAGGTGCTTGTGGGATTTGGTAGCCTGTTCGACCAGCTCTCTGCGCACACCTGGGAAGAGAGACCTCACCTTGTGCCTGTGGGGACAGCACCGTGGGTCCCACCCCGAGGGCAGCCTGCCTGGCACCAGTTTATTAGGGAAGGAGTGGAACGCTCCTTCCTGTGGATGCGAGTGATGTCCAGGTGTCAAAGGTGCAGTTATGCCAGAAATGAAGAATCCAATAGTAAGGTGCAGGAAGGAGTAAAATGCTATTAAGCCTGTGTGCTGTGAACATAAGCAAACACCCTCCTGTCAAAAACAGATGCTCTTTTTTCTAAAACAGTTACAACTGAGAAAAAATTTCAGTATCTCAATCACAGGAAAAATTTATAATGTCTTCATGGGCAGTTTTCCTCAGTTAAAAAGAAAATTAAAGTACACAGAAGTGGCATGGAAATTAAACACTGAGTGAAAACACGAGGAGATTATAAATTACATTCTAATATGGTTGTTTCTTATCTTAACATGATTTAGTCCTGCACTCAGAGGGCGGGTGGACCAGGCAACCTAAATTATTCCATCTCTTTCTGAACCAGTATTGAAGGTTTACTTTTTAAGTATTTATAAGCATTTTCCTTGGCATCCTTTACCGACCCAGGAAACATTGATTTATGCCTATACTGTGCTGGTAAAACCTATCACCCATCTGCAGCCCCTACACAAAACCACCTCAATGCTAAACCCTACAAATACAGCAAGCATGGAAAAAAAAAAAAAAAGTTAAGGAAAGGCATTTTCTTTCCAGACACGTCTGAAAGCACAGAAAATGGATCCTTCCCCAGCTGGAGCAGATTTCATCTTGAGCATTTGTTATCTGATGGAGCACTGTAATTGACAAATTATCATGGAATAATTTTTGCCACTAAATATATCTTTATAGATTTCTCAAGTCTTGCTGTGTTTCTAAGGGCATTAATGCAATCTCTTAATATCTCAGCTATCTCTAAACAGAAGGCAGAAGCCCTTGATTAAGTAATTAGTTATGTCAGTAGAAGAAATCATCAGCAAAATCATACCTTCCTTTGGTATGAAAGAAACAAAAACCCCCAGGGAACGGACTTGTTGTACAAATTTAAAAATCCATTTATCATTCATCAATAATTCACCTTGACACCTTGCATGCCTCTTGTGCAGAGGGTAAATGGCTTAGAGCCCCCTGGCACAGAAAGCCCTCCCAAACTGGGGAAAAGGCCCATAAGCAGATGGCACCTCCACACACAGACACGCTGAGACTTCCCTTGCTTCTCCTGTGGGACAGGGGGCAACACATCCCTCCCTCCCTGCACAGAGTGACAATCCAGAAACTCCGCAAGATTGTGTGGTCGTGTTTACCTAATTAACTTATCCTTGGCCAGGAGGGAAGATGTGGTCTGGCCTCAAAATCTGTTACAAATAAATTCTCAGCAGGATAACAAACCCCTGAAAATGCATTGATCTGTCAGCCCACGTGCTCAGACAGGGGGATCACTGAATGCTTCCTTCTGCTAAGGAATTCACCAAGAAGAAATACAGCTAACCTTGGGGGTTTTTTCCACTCACTTATGAAAAGCACAATAACCACATCTTAAAGGCTGAATCACTGCGAGGGCAATCTCGAGAACTAATAACGTGAAAGCCAGCATTGATGAGACTGGGCTTTCAGAACAGCTATGCAGCTGCTTTCCCCATAAACACGGGGTGCAGGAAACCTGCTCATTTCTTTGTACACCAGAAAAGGTGCTCAGGGGATACAAATTCCACCAATTTCAAACCAGAAGCAGATCACATTGGTTTAGAATCCCTTCTGCTTTCAGAGTGATTACTGTTGCAGTATCACATCACTTTTTATGTAATGTCAGTTTATTTCCAACCACTTAACATAATAACAGTTGATAATTCGTTGCATATTATTTTGACTCCGTGCATGCTCCCACACTGTGAATGTGCTCATACTGCAGAAGCAGATCTTCACCTTCCCCCTTGCTTTGTGCTTTTCTTACTTAGCATTATATAGGCTACGAGTAGGTTGCTTTCTAAATGCACATCATTCAGCTCCTGGCCCTACACACGGACGAGGAATTTGTGCTTTAACATGGCTGCTTCTAAATAAAGCTGTGGTTTGTCTGAGATCAGCTGTATCTGGTAGGTAGATGATCTGTGCTTGCCAATGCTATTTTGTAGTCTAAGAACACCTACTTAGTATCAGGGTTACATACAGCTGAACAATGAATGGTTTTACAAATCTGATCCTGTTCCTCACAGCGTCATCACTGAGAAAGTAACATAAGAATAGGCAAACATGCTGATCTAAACCTCACTGTGTCCCTGAAGCTGGTGGGCTGTGTAGTGGTTCTCAAACTTGTCTTTACTGTTATCACCATCTGATGAGAGAGAACAGACCTCTCTCCTACTCAGCAATGAACCAGCCTGCCCTGCCTCTCAGCCAGCTGAGGAAGCCTCAGAGCCACTAACCAGCTCAGTGGTCTGGTAAACCTCTGCTGCTCACCTTGACAAAGGAATCCTCAGTGAAGCAGTATGACCTGTGCCATAGTTGAAATTAAATGTTAGTGACTCCATTTGGCTTTAAAACTTTACATGGTGTGAGTTTCCCCTTCCTTTTTTTCTGGACTAACACTGCCCAGGCGAATGGGCAGCCTTTCACAGAGGTCATAGTGAGATGGTCAAGAGCACCTCGAGTTCTGCAAAGACCCCTTTTTCTACTGTGCAGCAGAAAAGAAAAAAAAGAGACAGAACTGAAATAAATGTTTGTCTGAATTCTGTACATGGGATATTTTCAGTATGGTTGTGAAATGGCTTTAGAACTGGTTTCAAAGGAACATAAAATGGCTTTGTAATTACAAAATAGATTTGGAATGATTGAAGTCAAGTACATGTTCTGAAAAGCATCCTAAAAACGTCTTGGCATTACAGAGCCTTAGATGTTTGTTTTATATTCTATCTTGGGAGCAGATAAAAATCTGGTTTTTTCCAGACATTAATGTTTGCTATAAAGTGTAATGAGAAAGTTAGCAGGACACAGCAGAGGAAATATCATCATGCTCATAAACAAACATTCTGAGCAGCAGCAGGCTACCTCCCTGGTTCAACAGCTGCTGGGCAGGTAGTGACACAGCAACTGAGGAGAAGCAAGTGCAGGGGAATACAGCCTCAGGATTCAGGGAGGCAAAGAAGCAATCACAGAACATGCTGAGTTGGAAGGGACCCACGAGGATCATGGAATCCAACTCCTGGCCCTGCACAGGACACCCCAAGAGTCACACCATGTGCCCAAGAGTGTTGTCAAATGAAGAATCATACAAATAAATTAAGTAGTATTTGTGTCACCTAACTTCTGTGACCTGAGCAACTCTCAGGTAGTGTTCACCCCTCCACTGACCCCAGAAGGGACATCATCTTCTTCACCAAACAGTACTTCAGTTCAATCTCTAAGGCTGACAGTAAAAACTGTGCTGCTGTAGCAGATAACAAGGCAGTTGGAACGCATTCACTTCCTCACACCCCACAAATCTGCAGATGTACACCTTTGCTCCTCTAATCAATTCCAGCCCTCATCTGGCCAATGAGTTCTTTTTCCAACTTAGGAAGAATTTGCAATATCCATGCCTTGGTCATTTGAACTGGATTACTTTGGACAGTTAATAGGACAAGTGGGGAAGTCCAAGCTCCAGGCCATGAAATATTTCCATCTGTTTCAGCAGAGAGCCCATTCTTTGGCTCTTGATCTCAGTGATTTTATTAGTCAGACTCTGGGGGGCACTAGGATCTCATGATGAAACGTGGGATAGAATCACTGCTGTTTCCCACACTCATATTTGCAGCTATTTGGATTTTGAATGTAAAATCAGGGCCAACAGTGATTAAGTTTCAGATGAGTCTCATCACGCTTCAGAATTCCCCTACTTCCACAAACTCTCTCTGGACCTCTTCAGCTGGGAAACCAGCACAGAGATCTCAGGAGAAAATTGCTTATCTTCAGTTCTGAAACTGAAACTGAACGTGCAACATACTTTTGCAACATGTTAAATACTTGACAAGTCCTACCCGCCCAGCTGGCATAGCAGGAGCATGGACATGGGCCAATGCACTGAATCCCAGAGCTGCTCCCTCTGGACTGCTTTCCCCTTCCCCCTGCCCTTCACAGTACATTAGTTTAGCTCTTGATCCCAAACTGACCTACAGAGCACAGGGACATGAGCATGTTGTTGCTTTTTCCCCATGGCTCCTGCTCAGCAGTGACTTTTCTTCCCTCAGAAGCACAGGGTGGGGTTCATGTTCTCTTACAATCCTCATCTTGCTCTTCTCCATAATCATCTCAGCTTACGAGACAAAGCAATATCCAAAACCTTTATGAACTGCAATGAGAAAACTGCTCCTAAAGAGAAGTTAAGAAGACAGGGGCAGAAAAAGCATGATTTGAGGTAGGTGCAGGGAAGCCTTCAAGGATGCCAGTTGCCTGGAACACCCACACAGTCATTCGCCCTGTTCACAACACTAACAAGGAACCACTACCATAAAAATAGCAATAATAAATAGATCCAATTGCAAAATCCACATTTCAGCCTGCTACTTATGTGGATTATGTGATACCATCTCCTCTCCCTGATTGCCTGATATGGTTAGCCAGAATGGCAAGAATGGCAAGCATCATCATCAAACATGTGACTTGCAATTTAAGCAATAAAACTATTTTCATGAAACTCCCTATTATGTAAGGCAAAAATATCACAGATTTTATGGAATTTGTCTATATATGGAGTATTTCAAATGACAGTTGCCTGCTAGCAGTCTCAAGGCCAAACAATTACACTGAAATATGTTTAAATAAACCATACTTATGGTTAAATGTACGGATTTTCAAAGAACACTGAAAACCTTGAAAATCTCTTCAAATTAATCACTGCAAATTATTCAGTCAGTTACAATTCTAGCCATCTGTGCTTGGGAGAGTAAAAAGCATGTAATTTATTTGTCTGACTCTCACAAAGTGTCCACCCATTCCTTTAAGCTCTATTTTCACCGTGCTTTATGGGGACTGTTAGACAGCTCTACAAAAGCATTTTAACATCAAACCGAGCTTCCCAACATACACTGGGCAGAGACAAGAACTTCTAGGTGAAATCCCCAAGAGGGAATATTATGTGGCATCTTTGATAATTGCAGTCCCTATTGTCTTTAATTTCTAGATTAAATGCAGAAGGAGGTGGGGAAAGAAAATCCTTTTCCACAGACTGATATTGTCATCTGAGGATATTATCTAACTATAATTTACGCTTTAAAGCACTTCAGAAGGAACTGATATTTTTATAGATGCCTGAACTCTTATGATCTGTACAGCTGCCAGCTGTTAATACTCAGGAGAAATAGAAATTCAGTTATTTAAAACCACAAAGAAACAAACTAGAAATCAACCTACAGAGCATACAAAGAGAATTCTAATTTGACCTTTGTCTTTAATCCAATGTCAGAAACTGTTCGGCTAAAAATGGGGTAAGTGTAAGACTCAATTCAAACCCACTCCGAGGCTGAGAAAACTGATGTGTACCTGAACCTCAGCTAAGTGCACACGAACCCAGTGCACAAACACCCACCTCCACAAGCCTAAGAACAACCTTTATTGTGGAAAGAATCCCCAGCCTGTTGTTCCCTCACACCGGTGCAAATGAGCAGCTGGAGCACATCTGTACTGCCCCCGCCACCACTGAGGGCTTCAATGCACCTTACTCAGTCTCTGCTTTTGGTACATAAGAACGTGTCAAGCTTTTGCTTGGCACCCTCTAGAACTATTTTGGGTCTTGAACTAAACAGTCGGAATTATCAAGAGCTGGGTTTTGCTGCCCTCCACTTTCCTGGACAGTCCAGCCCACCACCAATTCTCAAGCAAACCAAAGGGTTTCTCAGCAGGTAGTGTGTTAGTCAAAATGGGAAAGAGTGACAGTGCTCTGCCTGTGGAGGGGATCCCACCCTGCACCCCGTGCCTGTGGCTGCAAGGACAAAGAAGACTTTGTCCTTTGTCCCACTGTGCCTTGATGGTCCTGAGGTGTCCAGATATATCAGACTTTTCCAAGACTTTGTCTTAAGATTTATCCATCACTGCTGTCATTTTTGTGGGTGCAGCTGAAACGCAACTGGTCTTGAAAGAGCATCCCACTAAAGGAGCCAAAGCAAGCAAGCTCCTCTGCCTCTGGCCACCACACACCCATCCCATACCTGGTCCACATTTTTCTGAGCCTTCCTGTTTCTACCCCCAAGGATGATGCAAAAGCCAAGTACCACACCCATCCTGAAACCCCTCAGCTTGATACCTCTTTTTTCTCTCGAGGGTACTAGAAAAAAAACCCATATTTCTTACACCCCAACAGCATCACTCTTCAGTAAGTCCAAGCAGTAACTGCCAAGAGAAAGGACATTCTCCCAGCAACTCCTGCTCTCCATCCTGCACCCACAGTTCAGGCATCCCCTGCCAGTCAGTTAAGCAGGAAACCTGACTGAAACAAAGTGCTCCTGCTTTCCATGTCCAAGCACCTGCCATCCAAAGGCACCCGCCCTGAGGGGCCCTTCCACCCAGCTCACCTTTCCTCCTCCTCACAGCAGTGAAAACAGTAAATCTGGAAACCTTGGCCTGCTTTCCCAGGTTGCCCTCTGCGTCCCACTACGAGAGTACGGGTTTGCTCGTGAGCACGATGTATTTGAGCTGAGCTCTGCACAAGCAAACTGCAAGCAGGCCCTGGGCACAAAGCACCGGAGGGCTCCATCCGGAGATGCGCTTCTCCCCACCTTCCCCTGCTCCAGCTGCTGAGAAACAGCAGCCACAGAATTCCAGTTTTAATCATAGTTTTGTTCACTCTCCACAGAGCAGTAATAAAAAGTTCAACTGGAGGGGGGAAGAAATACCACAACTAGTCATTCCCACCAGCCATACATCTGGCCCTTAATTACCCTGTGGTATTTATATAATCAACAAAATATTCAACTTGTATGACTGATCATGCTGGAGTAGTGGAACGCATTAGCAAATAAATAGCAAAACACACAAATTTGTCAACAGATGGATTACAACCCAATGTAATTAAATGCAAAATAGTTCTGCTTTTAAAGCAATTGCTCATAAATTAGCCTGTCAGCAAATGTATGCAACTAATTGCATGAAAAAAATTAGGCCATAAGACAATATTATCTGCACATAGTCTTTCCAAACAATGTAAAAATGATTGGGTACATTATTAATTGAAAAGAAGTCAAACTGCATTAGTTTAATTGCTCTTTTTTGTGCAAACCTATTAGAATAATTTATACCATATTTACTCCTCTTTACATTTGATGATAGGTATTTAACTCTTGTTTATAGACTAGCAATGATGATTTCACCTTTTTCACAGCTTAATAAAGGCAAGAAGAATTCTGTTTGTCCGTGTCTGTGGTGAACTAAGACTGTGTCCCAAAAGGGTTCAGGGAGAATGGCAGCTGAAGCTGTCCTCAGAGATACAGCCCTTTTTAAAATCAACCAGAGGCTGTTACAGAAATCAAAGGTGGCAAGAAGAGCTTGTTTGCAGAGAGGAAAGACTAAAGAACTGTAAAACACGTTCTAAAAAAAGTGCGTCCATAATGACATTGACAGCCCTGAGCAAAGCCAATTCAGAGCTGTGAGCTTTCACATCCAGAGCCTGGCTCTGTGACACATAATTAAAGGTTTAATCCCATGATTTTCAGCCCAGGATCTACCCAGGCTGGACCAGGATCCATGTGCTACTGATCAAGAACCTGTGAAAGGTCATACAGAAAAACAAGCCTGTTCCCTCAGGCTATCTGTGCGGGAATTGGTGTCTCTGTTTGGGTTTGTGAGCCCCCACTATTTTCTCCCAAATGGCTGAGCAGCACTTGCAGCCCAAGGCTGACAGTCATGAACACAAAGATTGCATTGATTTTAGGAAGCTTTGCTTAAGTTCTGTAATCAGGAAAGATCTAAACTGAGCTTAATTCAGGTCTAGTGCTGCTACAGATGGGGAGAGCTTCTGCTGACATCAGAGAAACTACCCCAAAAGAAAGATCACAAGTGTGATGCGTTTCATGTACCTAATCAAAACATCTGCAATTTGAGTACAGGTAATGAACTGCTCATAAACAACTGGGGAACTAAGAATCATCCATGTAAATTATTCAGTGACTAATGAATACATTTGAGAAAAAAAAAAAAAGCAAGCTATTTACTTATCTTGAGCATTTTTCCCCCTCTTTCCTCTACGTGAAGTAGAACTGACAGAGAAGTAGGAAGAAACAGAATTGCATGGAGAAATTACCAGTATGGTGACAGAAACACATCGCTCCAAAAAACCCACAAATGAGCAAACTTGTCAGCTGAACCAAAATGAAAGCACTGATGATCCAACAGCAGTTCCCACCTGCCCCATGCTGGTCACTTTTCCCAAAGCAATGGATACAAGGGGCTCCCGAGGCAGAGCCCTGCCTGTCAGTGAGCAGCCTGGCAGCCAGAGAACAGCCCGGGAACACAGAGGCTCTCCATTCAAAGTCAGCCCCTTGCTCTGTATTGAGAATGAAGTCTTACTCGTTAGGCTGCGGAATATTCACAGCAGAGTGGATCATCTGATTGATGGAATAGCAAGCGTGAAGCTGTTGGATGAGAAAAGCAGAGGAAGGCAGGAGGGTTTGGCTGTAACCTCCAGCACAGTCTCCTGGCACCCTGTGGTCTCTACACATTCAGTAACAGGACATGGAATGGAAGAGCTTCCTTAACCCAGCCCGAGAGCCCCCTCAGCCCCAGCCCCTGGCCCAGCAGTGGGCTTGGCTCCTTACAGCAGAGCATTGTCACTTAAAAGGGCAGAACGACACCCTTCATCTTAATATCTCACCGTGAGAGAAGAGAAAATAACTTACTGGGTCAGTATTTGCAAGTAGCTTCAGGGCACCACAAGCAACACTGTGGATGTAGGGATGTCTTCCTAACCTCCAGAGAATAAAATCTGGTTCTTGACCGAGTGCTTTAGCAGGTGAAGTTCAATGGAGCCTGGCATTAGTTGGTAATGAGAAAGTTTCTTTGGCATGTATTTAAAAGCTGACATTTATGGAATGGGTAAAATAATCCCAGGGGAAAGAGGCTTGTAATTGCTTGTGTTGGTGATCTGGGACTTATCTCTGAGATGTTTTTTCCTTGAAGGAAGGGGAGCACACATGAAGTGAGGAGGCCTGTTGGTGTCTCTACTGTAGGGTTTGGTACATGCCAACAACCAACAGCCTGGCTCGGGAAGGGGGTGGAGGAGAACATGCCATTCCATCCAACAAGGTGAGCTTCCCATTTTTAAAACTGGAAGCGATTTATCAGCAGAGCTGGAAATCACTTCAGTCTCCACATTTGGGGCTCACCGCCCCTTTGTACACAGGCCTGGAGCTGTGCACCTTTAGGCGCAAGGGACACTCGGTGGCCAAACCTGTGGGAGTCACTGAACACGACTGCTGAAAATGCAGCTGCTGCTGTGCAGAAGTGGGCACCACAGGACCCCTGAAAACACTTTTAATTTTCCATATTCCCATCCAGAATCTAACAGAAGCAATTTTTGTGCTGCCTATAGAAAATCCAGGGGGATCTGGAACTATTACAAAACCATTTACAGCCCAGCCATATATACTCTAAAATCCTGCAAATTTGTCATAAAAGAGATGAAAAGTTCTCTCAAAATTAGCTTTGGACTTCCCAGAAGGAAGTTCAGGGTTAAGATTTCCTCCTCCTACTCCGCAGATTTGGAAGACACAGCTTGACAATGATAGATCCAGATAATGTTAATAAATACACAAGTACATTGAATCAGTCTTTGGTATTGCAAAGAATGTCTCTGCTTTTCCTACATTAAATTTCCTAGGTAGTTTTGGAAAGATACAAAATCAAGGCTATTAAGAATTCCTTGATTCAGACAATGCAGGGGAAATGGAGAAACTGAGCCAAATGAAAAGTGAAAATAAGCGTAGCAAATTTAAGCTCTTCAGTCCTGGGCTTGTTAGCTTAGAGCATTATTGTCAGCACAGGATTCACCTTAAAAATCTTTATTTCACTCCACTCGAATTATTGGTTACAGCTTTTTCAAAGTGAGTGCTTGCTCCGGAGGAATTTACATTACATGAAGCTTGGGAACATGATCAGAAATTTAACTCGGCTGCTCTTCCAATCTCCTCCAGTCCTGCAGGGTTAGGAAGAGCAGAGGTGGACCTGGAGCAGTGTCCATCACCTCTGCCCTCTCAGACCACTAGGGAAAGGCTACAGGGTGGTGGGTACAGGGCCATCTGTATGGTGTGCACTGGTGGAATTCCCCAGAAATGCTCTGTCTTTACCCCTAATGGCAATGCTAAGAAGAGGAAAAAATTTAAATGCACTGAAGGGAGGCTTCTGTGAGCACTTACAGTACACATTACCTTTCCAAAGATTTTTGCTTGGGGCATATCCTGTAGTGAAGTATTAAGGATTCCTAAAGTCCTGAAGGAGGCACTGGGGAACTCTTCAGAAATCTCCCATTACCCATCCAGGTGCTGCTGAGCAAAGGAGACTCATTGATCCTGAGTCTTCAGAAAGTCTTTGCAAAGCCGAAACAGAAAGAGGATTTTTTTTTTCCCTTTTCACATTAGATCCAACCAAACGGTTGGACAGAAGCACAAACTTGCTTCTCAGCTGGCAACTTCCAATTACTCTAGCAAATACCTTAGGATGCCTGTTGATTAGAGAAAGCAAGGAGCAGAACTGCAGAGACACCAACAGCCTTGGCAAACACCTGCATCTGAGACAGTGGAATTTCACAGCATATAAGGTGTCTGCTGAGGCAAAGTTAGGCCCTACTTAGAGAATTTTAATGTATTCAGCAAGTGGAAAACAAATGAACACCAATGTAGGACAATGTTGAATTATTCCTGAATTGATAATCAGCTGTGCTTTCTTCCCCGATTTCAAGCTTTGCTTCACAAGGCTCGCTAAACTTTTACAAGAAATGCCACAAAGCTGACAGGCATTTCCAGACCATGGGGAACAGATCTGCTGTTAATTATTTGTATTCCTGTAGGGCCCAGGAGCTGTGGTGGTAGGCTTGGAACACAGCTACGCACAAAGAACAGGGACAAGCTCTTCCCCCACGTGCTCACAGAGCAACAGGACATGGGTGCCTGAGGCAGAAAGGCAGCCAAAGAAGCAAGGAGAGAACACAGCAGTGGTGTTGGCAGCAGTCCGAAATTGCATAAACAGTGTGGCAAAGCAAGCTTTAAACAGGGAAAGGCAGAGAGGAGGATGGCACATCCTGTGGGAGGGTCCTTCCAGATGTGTAGGGCCTCATGGCTGCAGAGCGCACGGATGTGTAAGGCTGAGTGAGCACAGCTGCATCCCTGACTGAAAAGGGAGACACTGCCCTGACAGCATAAGAGAAAGGAAAATGGGGACATGAAGAGATACGGCAGGGCCTTTAAAGTTAAGGCAAACAGTTAATGCTGGTGGTGGTAGGAAAAAACCCCCAACAAACCCCAAAACAGCAAAAGGGAGGAGCAGAAGGACACACGGAGAGGTTCCACAGCTGAACCAGCTGGCAAAAGGCACTGGAGGAAGCACTTTAGACAGCTGCGTGCAGGAACCCCTGTGAATGCTGGAGAAAACAACACTGTAGGAATTCAGCTGGAGAAGCCCCAGTGAGAATCAGAGCTGTAGTGAAAAGAAGCTACACCAAAGGTTTGAGTATGACTCAACCATAGCATAGACATTAAGACTGAGAGAAAAGATGGCCAGAGACAGTGTCCAAATGATGGACCCAAGTGTGAGGGAGAATGCTGGGATTTCCCATGTCAACTGCCACAGGAGAGACAGGAGAGTGCTCATATTATTCTTGGTATGACACTTCCTTCTGTGCTTTTAAGACGTGTAATCTGGATGCATGCACTCAAAAAAACCATCAAGATTTGCCAATGTGGGTGGATAAACCTGTCATTATTAAAATGAATCCATTAACTATGATGCTTTATAAACTCCAGATGATCTCTCTTCTATTATCCCATAAGGAGATTAAAATTTTTCATTGTTGCTTTTATGCAATTTCTTTGTAAAGGGAAAGAGCTCAAGGTTAAATTGAAAAGCCTTTTCCATCCAATAAAGAGGCCATATTAATTTTCCCTCATCTTAGAGAAAATATATGGCCTTGTGAGACATGAAGGCTCTAAGTGTGCTTCTTTCTAGGCTCCTCGCTGATCTGTTTAATAATGGAACAGTGCCTTGGCCAGCCATCTGCTTTAGTGCACTGCTGTGGTAGGGAGCGAGGCTGCCCATGTCACTTCCAATCAGTTAAATTCAATCCAAACAGATAAAAGTTTGCAAATACATTTGAAATCCCAGGAACAAGCAGTTAAGCCCTCTCTTGCAAATTAGGTGTTCGGTGACTCTGATCTCCGGTTTTAATTTACTGCCTCCAAGAAAGGAAATAGAAAATAAGAACAATGCTTCGTTCCTGGCAGCAGTTTAGAGTGTGAATATTGTACAACTGAACACTGTTCAATCAGCACCCATGGCAGAAAGTTATGCCTTGGCCTGTTGTGCACAAACTCTGCATTGGATTTAAGCATGATACCTATACTCACACACACAGCCCCTCCCACCTGATTTTACAGCTGGTATGGCTTTACCCTGACCTGGACAGCTAAACTTCAGGACTTCCCAGGTCCTTTAATTATCATTTCCCAAGAGCCAATACAAGGCTGTTTCTCCTGGCACACACTGCTGTGCTCCCATGGTATCATGGCACCTCTGAGCATTCTCTGCTTCCTGGTCTCTCAGCATGAGCCCAGCTCTCCTCTGCTTGTGCCCTCCCTTCAGAGGCTACAGCCAATTCCACTTCCATGGCTAACACTGAGTGCGACAAGGCTCTTCCACAAGCAAACTGATCAGTGCAGAATAAGCTCTGTAATCAGAGTATTGATTCTCATAGCAGAAATGCTGGCCAGACATCAGCTTGGAGCACATGCAGCAGCCACGGTGCCAGCACACACCGGCCATGCAGCACACTCATAGTCAAGCAGACTCATCCCAGAGGTACTGCATCACCCCTCTTTCCATGGAAGGACGGAGTCCTGGGAAATCTGTCTGGTTAGCAGCACTCAGCAGTGGCGAGTTCAGCAGCTAAGGAATTACCTGGTGGCCAGTCCTTTGTGCTGAACTTTACCAGCACATTTCAGCATGTTCTGGGGTATAAATACAAGTGAACAGCCCGGGGCAGCACGGCTTCCATGGCACCGTGCCTGGTTTAACTCGGAGGAGGGCTCACCTCTCTCCGTGGCTGGGAGCACGCAGCTCCTGCCCGCCACAGTTGGCACTGCTTGCTCGTGGCAGCCTTGGAACAGAAGGGAGAGCGCATCCACCACGTTCGGGGCGTTAATGGCCTGTGGCTGTCACTGGGGACAAATCTTTCCTGCTGCTTTCAGCGGGATGATTAGAGTTTATGCTGGAATGCAAGTTTCCATTAACAGCCAAGGTAAGTGAACATCAGGAAATTATACGAAGCATCAGTTTTATGAGCTGAAAGATTTGTTACTTCCACCCACACAACTGAAGGCATTATTTTAAGAAAGTGTTTAAATTCTTAAACCTTATTCTTCACATATCGAAAGAAAGAATCAACTAGAAACTCCCCCCTCCCCCCATTTCTAGTATGAACCTCCCTGGGTGCCTTTCAGAGGTTTTTGATGGATAGCTTAACTCCTAATTGTCTCTTCAAAGTCTCTTCTGATTCGAAAAATCTGTTGGATTGTCAGAGCTGCAGCCAGGTGTGCTGGAGTCAGGAATGAATGCCTGTCCCCAGGACTCTCAGGACATCAAGTCTCCAGGCCAGGCAGACCGAGCAAGGATGCACCACCCCAGACCAGACAT
The DNA here is from genome assembly GCA_013399875.1 of Gymnorhina tibicen. Lineage (NCBI taxonomy): Eukaryota > Metazoa > Chordata > Aves > Passeriformes > Artamidae > Gymnorhina > Gymnorhina tibicen. The sequence goes on from VXAZ01006886.1 coordinate 4,618,172, forward strand.
GCCCCACCTGGCCACCCCCATTGCCAGGACCTCTGCTCCACTCCTGCCTCCACCTGATGGGAGCAGGAATAGCCCAAGGAGTTGCTCGTGTTTTACAGGGCATGGTCACTTCTGATGGAGGAACAGACCCGGCAGAACACATGAGGGCAAAAATGAAGATAAACACAGCCCTTCCCAATTTTCCTCTCCATCCTTCCCTCCTCCCCATGACACTACTGTACATCGTTTTAAAACAGGTTTGCTGTTCATCCACAACACCACACATAAACCACACTTGCTCTGCTCACTTACTAAAAAGTCTTTTCATTTAAAACACATAAAATCCCAAGACAAAACTGCTAAGGTCACCAAGTGAAATAACACGGTTATGTATCAAATGGCTTATACACATCCAACTCTGAAAAACAAAACTGGTTAAGACAAGGGTTCTGATCCTTACCACAAGTCTCTGTAGAAGGCTGGGGTTGTTTGACTGAACTAGTCTTTTGTGAGTATTTGATCTGAAGACATACCAGTTTGGGAGACATGAAAGAGTAACCTGCCATCTGAACTAGTTGGAAACAAATCAATAGGGAAAAATTAAGTTGAAAGCCTTTGCATGAATTGCCAAATGTCATAAAAATATTCTTTTTCACCTACAGATCAAATAAATATGGTAATCTTCTGCCTAGAGATATCTTTCAAGACTCCTATCTCTTCAACACAGGAGCTGCCTACTCAGAAGAATTCAGAGTCCAGCTCCTCCTGCCTACAAATCAAACAACTGCTCTGAAAGTAGCAGGAATGGAACTTGGGTCAGTGTCAAAAAAGAACCTAACTCTGCAACACAGACAACATGTCCTTCCCTCTCAGCAACACTCCAGAAAGTATTCCAGTGTCTGGGGCTTTTTCAAATCCAGACATTTGTGACAGCCTTCTGCAATTTCTTCTCACAGATGTGAAGGAGGGGAATGAAGCTGCGCCCGGCCCGGCAGCTTGTCTGAGCACACACAGTTACAGAAGTAGGGCTTGATGCTTGCCTGCCACAAGTAAAATTAAGTCTTCAATCTTTTTTCACAATTTGAGGGTGAAAACCCCAGTCATTAATACTCACAGTCTTCCTTGAGCTACAACCAAAGAGCATAGGCCAAAATCTCTGTTAGTTATTTCTTTTTCTCTTCCCCATGGCAATCCTTCTAAAAATTCAATCTTGCAGTTCAAGCTTAATTGCTCACTTTGAGACAATCCAAACCTCTAGGAGCCCTGTCTGACTGAAGGATTTGTAGTAACTTTGATGTTTTTGTAGCATCAATGCTCAGAGGCACTTTTTCAAAAATTTATACAGACTCAGTCTCATCATATATAAGCAACTAGACATTAATAATCCAGCAGTAAAATGTAAGACATTTGCATAGTTCGGAAAATAACGAGGCCTCTTTTTAAGATCTCCGTCTCTATATAAGTTATTAGAGTACAAGGATCCATACACAAAAATCAATCTTAATTGTCCAGAACCAGCTTTCAGCTGGATTTAAGAATACATCAAGAATGATTCATTGCAAGTAAGACACACAGCAAGTGACAAACACCCTGACCAAAAGCACATATGATGTTCTGCTCCCAAGCTGTTACTTTTTTGGAATCAGACACATTCTTTTAATGAGATGCCCTGCACGTGGGATATAAGAATGTCTGACCCTAACTCAGCAAAGGACTCCTTCCCAATCCAATTAATGTCTGTGCTTAAAAGTAACCTTGAACTTGGAGGAGATACAGAATTCCCACTGACTTCAACAAGCAGGAAAGCTGTGGCAACATGAATCCACAGCACGCAGAAGTATCCCAGGGCCCACAGAGCCTCATAAGGGAAGCACAGCTCTGCATCAATCTGTCTCAGATGCCTCTAGTGAGGATCCATTTGCACCGTGCCTCGCCCACTGATGCTGCAATTGTCCTTCTCCCCTTAGGACACCAATGCCCCAACTCCCCTCCCGGCCATTCTCTTTCGAGCTCACAATTCCCTTTCCAAGTGTGATTTCTGCAGGGGATTTTTGACCCCACTTCCTAGCACCATGACCCTGACATGGTCCTTGTCAGTGGGAACCACTGCCCAGATCTGCAAAAGGACAAAGGATACCAAGCCTCACACACTGCCAGACGTTCAAGACAGAACCACAGTCTTCAAAAAAAGCCCCAGAGTTGTAGCTGACACCTGGTCCAACAACATCTCTATCTCCTAAATATCCCAGTGCAGACACGTCTCTGGATGATGCTGCAAGGCAATTACCCCATAGTCCTAGGCCTACTTTATTTCACCCGATGTGTTCAGACCACTGATCTGGGATGGAGTGGGAATTCCAGTGCTATTACTAGCCACAAATGAAAGCAAGCTCTGACCTATTTTTTCCACCATTCTAGTTTGACAAGTAAGGGCATAAGGAATTAATTCCAGGAAAAGACATGAGTCTTTTTCTGTTGGAGGAGCTGCCTCAGTTCCTGGAAAAAAATGTCAATTACTCAACATTTTCTGCAACTGCCTTTGTCAAGTCCTCCCTTGTTTTTGTGGTACCAGCGACTTCACTGCCTAGAGAGCCTCAAGTCTAAAGCCAGGACTGGGAATTCCTCTGTGATAGCACAGGTCCTTAGGACAGATCACATAATACTAATCATCACTCTCGTATCTTTTGTGTCTTTAGCCCAAAGTGTTTTGACAAGGAGAGAACGGTCTTCAACATATGCTTAAAGCCAAGTACGTGCTCCAGTGCGCTACAAATAGAGCTAGTTAAGTTTGAAATAACACATTTTGTAAAGCTCTACTCCAGAAAACACACTTGAAAGTTTTACACATAAATACTGCTCAGATCACCAGTAGCTCTAACATTTCCCATATGCTCCTGAGCACATTTCATTCATTTCCTCTGCTCCTGGGCATTTATATACAGGCACTCCTATCTCACAAAATCATGTGCAGAGGCTTTTGTTGTCATCACCCCCCGTTTTTGGCTTTAGCTGGTGGGGGGTCATTACAGAGTCGAACTGGTAGATAATGAAAGGCTTCAGCATTATTAATTTTTTTGAATGAAGATCATAAGTTCCAAAATCTATGAAAAGAGAGTTTCCCTTTGGAAGCCACGAGCACAGATGGTTGCTCTTACCCTGACATAACAACACCCTGTGGAGGACTATTTCTTGCTCTAAAAGATACAATCTCAAATAATTTATGCTTTACTTGCTCCTGAAAAGACCTTTTGCATCTGTCTGAATAGTCTTTCCTAGAAATACCTGCCACCTTACAAAACTCTGCTTTGATGCTGAGATTAAGTGTATCAGCTTTCTTAGGAGAGTTCTCAGATTGATTTTTGAGCATTCCTAATGAAAACTTCTTTTCCTCTGTTCTTCTCATAGTTCATTAATTTTTTATTTTTAAGTCTGATCCAAGGCTTTACTGAAATGAGCAGGAGCAGCAGTATTTGAGATTGCAGACATGGTTAAAGCCAGCGCCAGCTTACGCTTAACTTCTTTTCATTTTTAACAGTCCTTGCCCTGCAGGTATAAAAAGGGAATTAAAGCCATAAGGCACTGCTTCAGATTTGTTCTCTTAATTAGCTCCTGCCATGGTGGATTAATTCCATCTGCAATGTGTTGCCATCTCTGCAGAAGTTTATTGTAGTGGAATGGGGGATTAATGAGGAGAGTGGATGCCTCAACGTCCCAGCTGTCCGTAAACTGGCTCTAACGGGATCAGTGCAGATGGCACCAATGCTCTCCTTAAGAATCACTGAAGGTGAGGAATCCATTTTCTATAAACCTGCCACATGCAGTTACTCATCCACTGCAGAAAAAGTGTCAGGGCTGCACATCTAACTTAAAAAAATCTCAAAAGACCCTTCCTTTTCTGAAGAAATAGTGGGTTTATTAGCCTTTGAATTTTAAGATGAATGAGAGAGACTGTGTTTTCTCCTCTTGTATTTTAACTAGAGTAACTAAATGTAAATACATTTAAAAACTGGAGGGTTTCTTTTAAAGCTGGGAAAGCTGCTGCTGGGACCCAGGCAGTTCAGCAGTGAACTGTGCACTGGGGTCTTATCCCCAGTGAACGAGTCTCTGGGATAGGCTGTTGGGGCAATATACATTTTTCTTAGTGCAGTTTAAAACCCAAGTACCTCCAGTAAATCTAGGGAACACCAGAGGCATGAAAGTGGTGAAGGACAATTGGGGATCTTTCTATTTTAGTTTTAGGTTGCACTTTTCCCCATGTTTAAAATCAAAAAATCTTGATTTGCTTCTTAATGTCTGTTCCTGTGAAACATCCCCATGAAGTCATATCTGAACACATCACCTTTCTATCTCAATACCTGCATTTCTTCATTTTACATCTTGATTATTAACAGGGATAAACTGTTTCCAAGGGATAAACTGTTTCCAATAGCAGCAGTACATCTCTGCTGCCAACACAGGTCTGCAACTCTAGAGTTAGAGGTTCAATGACTACAACTATTATAGACTGTGTGTAACAGCAAGAGTCTTCATTTATCCCATGGCCTTACCTATAAATGGAGATAATACACCTTTTAGTGCCTGTTTTGTCTATTTTAGACAGTCTGTTACTTGGGGCAGGTGCTGCCATTCTCACGTTCACTTAGTGTCTCACATAATAGAGTTCCCATCTCTGTTGATGCCTCTGTATGTTATTAAAATACAAAGGATGTCAAACAGAAAAAGACATTTAAGTGCTCAGGTGCCATGGGAACAATACAGGTGCGCAGGCATTTCTCTTCATCCTTACAAACCTGCTGTTAAATATAAAAAGCTGTCTATAGCTGTTCTGCTACTCATACGTAAACCAGAGGCACATCAGACACGGTCACAATGCTGGATAATGCATGTTGGGCACCTTCCAGAAGAGCTATCATGAAATGGCAGCAGTAACTCTGATTCCTGGTTGCTAAAGGACAATAATAATTTGAAATATTATTATTATTTTCTTATGCATCATCTAGTATGTTTTTTGGATGCAAAATGCAGTTCTGTTCTACTCCTATGGCTTCACTTCTTATTCCTTAACCATGTCTCTTATTTGAGCTTCAGAACACACAGCATTATGTAAAAATATTTCCTCTAGTACTACAGAAAGGAGGGAGGGAGAGAGGGAGGAATCCATGCGTTCTGGAATCTTAAGATGAAAACACTTCAGAAGAAAGCTCTGAGGTCCCATTACTCTACTGGATTTGTGAAAAAGAGCTGGAGAGACAAAGTAGAAGCAAGAGCTAGTAATTCAAGGAGAGTGCCCTGATCCCAGGGGATGTAGGATGAGCACAAAAAGGAGAAGCAGCACTGGGTCAGAATGAGGACATCAGAAATAATGGGAGGAAGCTCTTTGAGCAAAGGAAACATGGCAACGGATAAACCCCCTCGGCCACACAGTCTCTGAGGGAGGAGAGGACGGAAGAAGGAATCCACAAGGGGTCCATGGCAGACAGCAGCTGAAGGCTGTTGGCTCTTTGGAAAGCTGTCAGCTCTCCCACGCATGGCACTGGGGCAACAACTGTTGCTCTACTCAACTCCAGCATCTCATGGATTGTCACTACACTGCCAAGGCTCCTGCCCTGCCCCAGCACCTCGGGGGCTCCCAGCAGAGCCATGTGGTGTACGAGCCCTGGGACGTGGTTGGGGCGTTACACTCCGCCACGGTTGCCCTGAAAGCCTGTGCCTCAGGGAGCTGAACAGCAAAGGGCTTACATCAGGTGCAACCTCCGAGCACTCGCCCCGTGTCTCACAATCCAAAGCGGCATAGAAGGGGTTAAAAAAATAGATGGCACTCTGCGGTCTGCACTCAAGCCACAGCAGGTAGGAACACTCGGCACAGGGTTTTGGAACACTGCTCTGGATCTGTACAGGCACTGAATGACAGCAGATGTTCACAGTTTCTGTAAAATGTAAGTAGCTGAAAAGGCCTCTCTGGGCTCTGGTCACGTCTTGTTTGGTGAGATCCCTGACATCTCTGCTGCCCGTGTGACTGAAAGGCTCTCATGGCTGGGGCCAGCTGGGTACCAGATATATTCCAGCATACAGGGATGTACCTGCACACAGTGGGCCCAGAGGGAGGGGGGCACCAGGGGAGTGCTGAGCTGCTTTTTTCACGTGGCCTTTTCTTCCACGTTTAGTCTGTGACAAAGGAACCAGCAACTGCTGCTTTGCTGATAGTGGCCTCTACCTGTCAAAGGGCAATCTCTCAGGGCAATTTCAGATTTTTCTGAAAAATTTCACTTGAGTGGCATAAACATACCACAACTCTAAAAGATCCCACGGCCAATGCCAGCCTAACTTCTCTGTACAGACATCCAAATTCAGACAGCCTTGTCCAAGACTTTATGAGGAGGGTAAAAATCAGTCCCCAGATGTTTCATTCAACACACACATCTTGTCCAACTAACATTCAGTTTGTCGTATTTTCCTATCACCAAATTATCTCCTAGAAGCATTAAGGGTAAAATCCTGCTGGCAGCCTAAACCCGGTCTGATTCCTGTATGGCTCTCAGCACATTGTGTCCAGTACTTCCTACAGCAAAGACTTGGGTAAGACGTTCTTCATCCTGCTCCCACTCGTCCCCACCCCCTTCTGTTGTGCCAAAGCAATTATTTTGGGGCTCAGAGCGAAATCCCAGCCCGCACATCCCCACCACAACTGAGGGGGGGGCTCCTGAACTAATGGCATATGGGGTCAGGAGTGAACAATTGGAAGAAACCTCTAAACGGCTTTGAGATGAGGTGAGAGGTTCTTCATACAGCCATACCCTGAAAATTTGTGTCATTTAGTTTTAGTGAAATTAAGATTCCCATTTTAGTACAGTGAGGCTTTGGGATGGCTTAGTTTTAATATTTAATCCTTAACTGTAATAACACAGTGAATGAAAAGGAATAGTTTAAATCAAGTCCTGTCATTAAGGTGAAGAATTATAGTTCTCAAGTTGAAAGAGGTGAAATTCAATTTGGTGATTAAGAAAACTGACAGAAAAGTTTGATCAAGAACAGTCTCCTTAATGAGGTGGTTGAAGCGAGTTCATTAGAAAAAATGAAGTTGGCAGGAAGGATTCTGCAGGTTTTTGTTTCCTGTGACCAGTTCTGTAGCTGAGAAACCCTCTTCCATAAGGTTTTGAAAATCCAAGGCTGATATAAAGGTACATGTTCTCATGCAATTTTATATCTTAAATCTCTCCCTCAATAAACAGGCTGTTTTAAAGATTAGACCAATGATTTACCCACTTCTGTTCTACACCTATAACAATCTGTAATTATGGCTTTGAGGAAACCCAAGCCTTCCACCTTGATCAATAGAGCTCAGAGCTTCTGGTCTGAAGCCTGTGTGAGTATCCCACTCCTCTGGGGAAATTCCAAGAGTTGCTTCAGTACTTTAATTTATTTACTTTTACTTTACAGAAAAACAGCCAAACACAACCAAAAGAAAACCTCAGGCTACAGAACAATAAATTCGTTTGAATGTAATAATCTCTTTTTCACTCAGTTCTACAAATTACATGACAACAAGCTCAGAAATAATAAATTGTCTGGCTTGCTATTGTGCATTAATCTTTGCTAGAAATCATAAACAAACTTTAAGTCATCAAGCATGGGTTTAATTAAAAAATTTCCAACTCAGTACTGTTTTACTACCCCTTCCTAGATTAGGCAATAAACCATGGAGTTTTATATGAAGCAATTTTATTTTTTCCCCTTAAGTGGCTCATGTGAAGGGTAACTTCCTTGAAGGAATCGTGCTTTCCCATAGTCATTCATTTGTCAGTGCACTGCTTCAGCTGCCTTCTACTCATTAAGGTACAACAGAAAAGGCTGGATTTGATCAGAGCTGGGAGGAGGAGAAGCAGGCAAAAGTATCCATTATTGCTTGAGGAATTATTTGAACTCTGTTTAGTTCAGTGGTTCTTAATTTATGGTTTTCAGATCCATGGAGAGCCTGTTTCCAACGGTCTTGACTCAAAGAACAGCTGTGCCAGTTGTCGGTGGGCCTAAAGTGATTTTTAGAGGTGCTAACAAAATAAGGTAATCCTCCAGCTTGAACTGAGCTGTACAAACCAAAACTCACTGAAGAAAGTGGAGAGACTAACAGGCCATGGATCAAGCCCTTGCAATAAACGCTCAATGTCAGAGTTGCTCAGTATCTTACAGAAGGGCGAGGACAGCGCAGAAGAGACCTGACTCCCAGGGGCAGCCTGGTAAGCACAAACCTGAGGTTCTGGAAAACAAAACCAGCCAAGTGTGTAATACCAGAACTGGTTTGGAAATATGTATCAGTTTCTCAAGCTAAGAAAGAAATTGTCTCTAGCAAAACCATGTGAAAGCATTTATACTTCGTTCACCTGGCCTAGTGTCTCCTAACCAGCACAGCTAATTTTGGTGCAACTTTTACCTTAGCTCAAGCTGTGCCTTCAGCACAACGACCCAGTGAATTCAGTTTATTCAAAGGGAATGCTGCATTTGCATTTGAAAGACTGCAACACCAATTGCTCAAGGACTAAACAGAAAGCAGGTAAGCTTAAATTGTGCACAGCACAGTGTTCACAGACAAGAGTTCTTGCATGTGGGCCCTTTCCTTGGGGCACTCCCTGGCCCTGGAGGCAGGTTTACCACCCAGCCTCTCAACAAGTTTTCCCATAGGACTGCCTCAGCTCCTTCTTCCTTGCTCTACACCCCTGTCCTGCCCAGCCCTGGTTTTGGCAGATCTTCTGCAATCTCCAAATAAAAAGTCCCTATTTTTGAGGTTTCCAGACAAACTCAGGCAAGGAAACAGCTTCTCTACAGGAGCCGTGCAGCAGTTCAAGCTCTGGCTGCTGCTAAGTGTGGAAGCACGAGAACAGCAGCTGGCCAGCAGAAAGGGACACAAATCCAAAATACGACTGTGATAGCCTTTTCTGAGGGTTGTGTTTTCTGTGCAGCTGACACCAGAACCTTGCCTCTTCTCTGACCTAGGTTCTTTGTTCCTAAAGGACTGTACTTCCTGTTAGGGGCAATACAGTATCAAAACAGGCACTGTGCTAACCGCTGGAAAAGGATTTTTCTGAAACTGCGGAATTGGTTTCACTTGACCAGTATGTTAAAACACAATGGTTGGGGTTATGGTTTATTGACTTACAGGGCATAAAAGGACACAAGCAGCAAATTTTACCCGGAGAGAAAGAAATCCTCATCCTTCGAATGTGGTGTGCAAGAAGGTTCCCTTTCACTTGCCCCCTTCTTTTCTGTGCTTTCTGTGGGAGAAATCCCTGTAGCCCCGTGGGAAGGCTGCATTTACATTTAAATAGGGATGTTCTCAGGTGATTCTTAAGAGACAAACTGTAACTACTCATGGGCTCTAATGAGAGTGTTAATTTATATAGTTTCTGATGTGCAGCCCTGATAAAGGAACATCCCTGAAATCACTTGTAAATGCAAGTTCTCAAAGTAGTCTTCTGGGACTACTCTAGAAGGGAAGCAACTCTCCCCAGGAGAATCAGTCATGGCTGAGTGGCACTTTCCTGGTGCACTGCCAGGAATGGCCTTCTTTCTTCTTTACCTTCCTGGAATAGCAAACATCACTCTTATTTATTTTCTTCCCCTTGTCGTGTTCTTCCCCACCTTTTCCCTTGTCCTCCTCCCTCCCATAAAACTAAGAGCTAAAAAATGGAAGGCAAAGGCAACAAAGGTTTATGACATTTTTTCAAACACGGCCAAAAAAGTAATCTCTAGAGAAGTGCAAGTTATAGTCACACCTGCAGTCTAATAACTGTCATCCTCAAGAGACATGTACTGTAATTGAGGAGCATTGAAATGCCAGTGCTACTTCATTATTTTTAATATATGCCTCCCTTCTGTAAACCAACATATCAAAATCATAAGCATTATGAGCAATACTCAATTTCCAAATGAGTCTTCTTTCAACAAAGAGTGCAGAAAGCCAGAGTTGTGTCTTTTGGGTATTTCTGAAATACCACTATGCTCAAACCAGCGTAAAAGTCCAGATGGGAAAAGTCCTCCTAATTTTAGTTTTCTTTTTTTCTTTTCTTTAGTTTTCAGCTGTTATTGCACTATATGAATCCAGCTCCTATTTCTTGCTCACACCCTCTAAAAGGTACCAGCAGCAGCACTTCACTCAGTTGTCTGACTGCGCTTCTGAGAAACAAGCAGCCAGCAGATACCTGCTGCTGACCTTTGCAGGAAACATTTCCCCAGCTCCCAGACTCACCCCACAGTACAACAGAAGCTTCTCCCACTTGCCTGGGCATTGAGAGTTTCCCTTTTCTGTGCTTCAGCCTTGCTCACTTACAGGTAATGTAATGTGCATTTAACCTGTGTTGCCAAAAGTCCCTCTAACTCATGCACAAGATTTCTTCAGGCCCTCAAGACTTTGGTGAAGAGGGTAAAGGTGTCTAACAGAAGCTACTGCACTATTTTGTGCTCTCTCTTTGGTAAGCGCTGGTGTGACAAAAGATAAAAAAAAATACGCTCAAGTAATTCACACCATCAAATGCTCTTATAAGTTGATAAAATACACTTCAGTCTTTTTCTCTTTTCTTCCTCCCTGGACCTTCCCTGCCCTCCATTCCTGTGCGCGTTTCCTCCCCCCGATCCACTGAATAAAACTCAGTAAATGTGTACCAGTAACACAACAACCAGCAAAGTCCTTCCTGAATTGCTGCTGGTTTCAAACCCCTCAGGTCTCTGGCTGTCCCTGTACAGAACTAGAATCGAGCATCATGGTGCTCACAAGCCAAAAGAGCAAAAGACACTGAGCAGTGACAGCAAAAGCGTAGGTGAAACAGGCAATGTCTGTGGCACAGAGCAGGCACAGGCCCGTTCCTGTAAGGTGTTTACTGCTGTGTGAGCAGGGATCCTGTCTGCACTCACGGCACGCAGCCCCACCGGCACCGGGAGCCCTGGGCACAGCAGCGCCTTCCTGCCCTCACTGGTGGGACCTGTCAGGACACTCACTGTCCTGCAGCAGCCTTCTCCCTCTGCCTCGCCAGCCTTATTAAAGCCATCATTTCTAAATGCTGTGGACCTGGCAGAACTGAGCCTTCACACCTCAAGCCTTCCCCTGACCTCTGGCTGAGTGTACAAACCACAGGTGCTCGCAGCCTCCTGTGTGTTAACACCCTACAACAGGCTGGTGTGCAGCAAAGCAACCCACACACGGAAGGCAGTGGTAGCTATAAACCCATTTAATACAACAGCAGCTGCAAATGGGCTTTTAACTCACACCAGCAAATGGTGTAAATCCAGAATATTAAAAGCACAATGTGCTGTTGAAGAGAGTAAGAGGCAAATTAAAGTCAGAGCAACACCAAATTCTGGGAAGAAAGCCAGTAAGAACAGAGAAGGAAGCAAAAGCACTGCATCCTTTGGCCTCATTTGTCATGAGAAGCAATGAAGTTAAAGCTCACAGGAGAGCCAGGGATGAGTCTTTCTTTTGGAAAGATACCTGCAGTGAAGCTCCTCTTCCATCACAGCTTTCCATCCTCTCAACACAGAATTTTAACAACCTAAATCTAAATGCTTTAAAGATTGCTTTAACAAATACAGGCTGGGCAGAGACTGGATCCAGAGCAGTCAGCCCAGAGGGGAATGATTTGGGGGTGTTGATTGATGAGATGCTCAATGTGACCCGGCAATGTGCAATCACAGGCTCAAAAGCCAACTGTGTCCTGGGCTGCATCAAAAGCAGTGGGACCAGCAGATCCAGGGAAGTGATTTTGCCCCTCTGCTCTGCTGAGACCTCACCTGCAGTGCTGCATCCACCTCTGGGCCCGCCCCTACATTAGAAGGATGTAGACCTGTTGGAGTAGGTCCAGAGGAGGCCACAAAGATGACCAGAGCTATGCTATGCAGACAGGCTGAGAGTCGGGGTTGTTCAGCCTGGAGAAGAGAAGGCTTTGGGGAGACCTTAGAGTACCTTTCAGTGCCTAAAGGGAGCTGGGGAGGGACATTTTACACAGATATGGAGTACAAAGACATGGGAAAATGGCTTTAAACGGACAGAGGGCAGGGTTAGATTAGATAATAGGAAGAAATTCTTCCCTTTCAGAGTGGTGAGGCCCTGGCAGAGGTCCCCTAGAGGAGCTGTAGCTGAAAATGTTCAAGGCCAAGTTGAACAGCCCTTTGAGCAACCCTGTCCAGTGGAAGAAACTATTTAATGAGTGTTGCAGCCTCGCCCAAATTAAATATCCTGATGCTTTGTCCAAAGTGTTTCTTTTGGTGACTGCCATGAACTTACCAACCTCTGGACAAACCCCTCTGTCCCACCCCTGTGATGCAGCATAAGGCAAGGTAGGGCAGTGCCAAGTCTCTGGTGTTCCTGCCTCCTGTCAGGAAGGATGTGCTCACAGGGAGTGCATCCAGTTCCTCACTGTCCAGTTTGTTACAGCAGCATTTTTTGTCACACTGAAGCTGAACAGCCTTCACAGTCCAAAGTTGCTATATTGCTTTAGGGAATTAGCTGCTGTTTTGCTTTACATTATTACAGTAAAATTGCTTTGAAATGTCAGTTTGCTTGTAAAACAACAAAATGTAATTTTACTTTTGGTTTCTTTGACAAATTATTTGATTTCCAGAGTCACATCATGGGATGTGGTCTAGCCATTGCTACCTGAAGACTCTTCAAGAGATAATCCTGACAGGCTCAAGGCTGCTTCCATCTGGTAGCACAACAGTGTTATTATTTCAGCACTGGATGGCTTTGTGTATTTTATAAATTCTATTCAGATAGCAAAATTCATAAAAAGAAAAAAACCACTGAACTAGATACCTACATTGTCAGAAATGGTAAAGAGTTCTTTAGGAGAAGGGAGAACACTGGGCTCGTGGTTAGAAACCTGGGACTCCAGAGGATTGGGGATGAGTGCTTTGCTAGCAAATGCTCTTACACCTGCTAAAGCCAGGTACAAAGAAGAAACCTCAACTCTTTGTGAATGAGGCTCTGAAAAGAATTTTAGTTACTTCCCCCAATATTTTGCTAGTGCCAAAGGAAGGGGAATTCTAGGACTTGGATAAGAAGTTGTTGGTTTTTGACTTTTTTAAATCAAAACTTCTGACAAAAAGTTGACTTAGTTTTGACTTCTAGATTAAAAAGTAGAATAGTGCTCATAAATGCATAACCTTGTGCAGTTTTCCCTATCAAGAAGTAGGTTGAAAGGTACAGAAAGGAGAAGTCAAGTTTCACAGCTTAGATTTTCAGTGAAAAACCTAAACTCCCCAATATTATAGGGGACACACCAGAAGAACAGGCATTGTTAAAAAGCTATTAACAGCTAGTTTGAAGCCAGTTTTGTCAGTGGATTGTTAATTACAGAGAGACAAACCACATCAAATAATCTAAGAGGTTGGGTTTGTATCAGAAGGAATCCTGCATTAACCCTGAAGGAGGAAGAAAGGAAATGTGCAGCCCCAAAAGACTGACTGCAGATCCAGTTCCTTCCAACTCTGCTGATGAACCTTTTAAGACCAAAGGGAACCTTAGGAAAACCAGGGAGACATCTAATTGGTTTTTAAGCATATGAGCTGGCTAGGCTTTGTCCAGAGGTTGTAAATGAATAACTTGACCTGCTGAGAACCAAAAGAGAGTTTATTGCTTATCCCTGTAACTACAGTAATTGTAGTTAAGTGGTAGCCTGGGAAAGTCTGTTCCCAGCAACCTGCTAAGGCAAAGCAGAAACTTAATGTTTAAGGTTGATTAACCTTGTCATAGCTTTTGTCTTGTGCTCAGGATACAATTTTAACCAGTACTCAAGACATTTTGCCAGCTGAGGGTGATTATTGGCACAGCACAATTGCTGTGCACAGTAGTGCATTCTGTACTGCACTGTCGTTTCTTTATGCTATGGAAGCACCAGGTGACTCTGGTCAAGGTGAGACACCACACAAATTCACAGGTCTGACAGATGTCCAGCGCAAGACCCCCAGAGCAGGGGGCAGGAGCGTCTCCCTAGGCCACACAGAACATCCTGAGCAAGTACCCTACGGACACAGCCGCCTATTCCAATCATCACATGCTGCCCTTGCGCTGGTGAGTCACAGACAGGCAGGAGGATCCCCAAATTCCAGTTTCTATTATTGTTTCCTTATAAACAAATCTCTATTTAGAACACAGTAATCAACACGGGTACAAACAGCCCTGTACTGTACCTTTGCTTACGTGGCTTCTTGAAATGTTTTGTTTAGTTGTTGTCACCTATCAGAATTTGCCACAGAGCATTTCTCAGCTATGTGACTGCTCCTCAAGACAGGTGCTGGCCTCCACCTGACAAATACAGCTCCTTGCTTGACCTGGCACCAGGAATTACCAACCTCACCTCCTCTTAATAACCAGGAACGAGAAGGAAAAACTGTTCAGTGTAAATTTAAGGTTAGTGCAGCATACTCGCTTTTAGGGGTCACAGGGTACCGGAGAAGTACTCTCTTAAAACGAGCAGCAAACCCCAGGGTTGCAAGGGCTGGTGAGTCAGGGGTAGAAATGTGTCCAGACAGTTCATTGGAGTTTGTTTTAAAAATTATATGCTCTGAGGCTGCCTCTAGCAATCGGCTGTTTTACAGATGGCCCTTTGTGTCCCAGTCCTAAAGGGACAAATATAAATTACATACAGTTCTGGCCACACAGACCAAATTCAAATATGCCTTGGATCCTACTCTGCCACTTGCCATGATTCATAAAAATGATGCAGTTAATCAAATTTTGTCTTCAGCAACGCAAAACCAAACCAAACACACATCCCCAAAACCAGATTATTCCTCATGCCTATGTGTGAGGACAATTCCCCAAGCCAGAAAAGCTGCACAGGTATAAACCAATACAAGGGAACAAATGTTTTTGCATAGAAACAATTTCAGTGTTCTTTGTGATCATCTCTATTAATCAGTATACGCATAAATGGGCTCTGGCTCCATATCCTACACATGACAGAGATGTTCACTTTCACACTAACCTGCAATATTGTGCCCTGGAAGTGGCCATTTGCATGTTTCATGAAAGCTGAACATAAGCAAATAGGAAATCAATTCACTCTGCAACATTTCTGTTTAAGGAAAAAAAAAAGGCAGCTAGTTGATCAGCTGGGGTACAAAAGAGTTAATTCCAAAAAATAAGGAAGAGATAAAACCATAAAAGGATAATCCTTTAAGATTATAAAGGTTTTGTGTAATGCTTAATTTTAATCAATATATAGGACTATACAAGGATCATCCTCACAAAGGATGACATAAAAGGATTAGTGACTTCCATCCAGCACAAAACCGCTCAGAGACATGGTTATTACAGTTTGGAATTGTTTCTTCTCCAAATAAGATTTTAAAATTCCAGAGAGATGATAAAGAGTGATGCAGGTAGAAAAAGGGGTGGCATTTATTTTTCCTATTTTTTTCAAGATGCAAAGTTAAAATGCAAGTCAAGAGATTTAAGAATATTAGCATCGAGCTATAGAAAGGGTAAGACCCCACAAAACTTATCAGGCTTTCTTTTTCTGCCATTCAACACAAATAATTGTATCATCCTTCATTAAGACAATTTCAAATATGTTTTCTTTTCCTTTCAGGCTTGAATTCTTAGAGTCCACTTCTCAAGTTTCCAACCAGGTTATGCCAGCTGGACTCTGAAATAAAAACTGAGATTCACATGATCATACAGTTCTCTGAATGGGACTCGAAGGAAAAGGGATAAAAATACACCCAAAGCAACGGTATTGTCCAACATACAGGCTGCACAGCAGTGAAGAAGTGATCAGAGACAGACAGCAACAAACTCTGCTAGCCCCTCTTTCATCATCTCTTTCCCTTTGTGCAAAGTAAAATATCTTTCTTTATGCACAGCCGCTTCCCCAGACTTTCTTGTGTGCTGTAATCACTTCTCTTGTTCCAATGTCTCATCTCCACATCTCCTTGCCTCTTTTTAGTACTTTGATCCTCTCCCCTTCATTCTCATTCTTTCTGTTTCCTACCATCTCTGTTCCCAAGTTCCACCCCCAGATTCCAGCAGAAGGGTATAATTTCTCAGTTTCCTGCTCTTCTGCTAGTTATGCCACTGGTGAATCATCCTAATTGCAAAGAAAAACATACTCCCCATCATCTGTGAATTTGGTTTACAAATCTGATTGAGTGATAGGAACAAATATTACATGGAATGAATATGTAGAAATTAGCTAGCCACTGTGAACAACACAGAGGCTGCTCATACAGAGATATCCGGTAGGAAATCACAGGGTACATATCCCGGTGTGGTGTTTCATAGTGCCAGTCACAGCTCACAGCCAAAATGGGATCTGTTTCTGCAGACAGCTATTAAAATTGTCTGTTCTTCCGTAAATGCAGATACAAAAGTCTCACCAGATCTGTGGGTGTTCAACAGAACAGCAAACAGAACAAAGAGAACTGCTGTGTTCAAGGGAGGTGCTTGGCTAAAAAGAACAGCTCTCCCATACACCAACTCATTTAAACAACTATCAAAGTGACAGGTTATATGATAAATATAGACAGAATTAGACAAACTTGCCAAAGCCCCCAGTAAGTTGAATATGGTGGCACAAATGGTTCAGATGGCAGCATCAGAGCCAGGAGTCCCACATCCCACTGAGCAACCTCCACTCACTCACTGGTAAAATCGGGAAAATGCTATTTGCTGTTCCTTCCAGCGATATTGTTAATTAATTAATTCTTAATTAAGTTTGCAAAATACAAATATCCTCAACTGAAAGAAACTGTAAAAGTGAAATTATTGTTAGGAGGATAAGAACTCTTGCCTGGAGAAAACCTTTGGGTGTATTTTCTCATTAACGCTAATGGAAATTAACAGCTTAATGCAAGCCAAGCTGAAAATAAGATAATTTACATTTGCATCTTAACTACATTTGGTTCATTACTTATTTAGGATCACTGATGTGTGTGGGAAGGTGAGTCTCAAAACTTCAAGCTATGGTTTTTGAGTGGTCCTATATGCAGAAATACATCCCAGTAAAATCTATGCAGTTGTTATGACAGTCCTCTCCTTCTAGCAACACACCCGGCAGTGGGCAGAGCATGCTTTGCTAAAGGGACACACCAACCCAGCAGAGAACACGAGACAGCAATCAGAAGAGGCCAGAGACTACATCCAGAAAAGAAACTCAGAGACTGTTCAGAAAGGACAAAGGGAGAGAGGCACATGTGGTGTTTACATTTAACTCCAGCCCAAAATTGCCATTCTGAGAGCTTTTGCTGCACCCTGGACATGTCCAGGTATGTTTGAGACCCCAGCTTTCCTTGGACACCGACAGAATTTTCCTTCAGTTATATCCAATTGCCTGGTCAGTCTTGACAGATGCAGAGCTGGCACCTCCCGCCTTACGCTCCAGCCGTGGTGGGGAGGCTCTCCCCCACACACAGGGACACAGAAAGCAGTTGTACCAACACCTCTGAACAAAAGCAGAGGAGGAGGACGTTTTTGCAGTTTCACGTGGAAGGAGCTACCTTACCTCATGGGAGCTGTTCCTGAGAGATGTCAAATCCACTTCTCTTAGGGGATCAGCCACCTCACCCCAAAACACAAGGGTCCAGCCTGTCATTTCCCACACCAAGTGGAGGAGATGAGACGTGGGGAATCTTCCCACCCCAAAATCTCAGGTGAGCATCCTGATGCTAGACTATGGTGGTGGTTTCTGTCTTGGCCTTTCCTAAAGCCCAAGCAATATATAAGGGATGAGCTTCAAGAGAGAGAAATGGAACAGCCCATCCCATGGCACAGAGGGCCCCACGAGCCTTTCAACTCCACTCACGACATGAGACATATGACATGCAGGTGCCTTCACTAGACAGGCACATGGGTGACCACACCAGCAGCTCAGTCGGAGTTCCTCGTGCCAGTCTGAGCTCTCTGTATTTCGCAGGTGAAGTTGCTCTTACCTTTAGCTGACTTCCTTTGCCCCACGGTCAGGGCCATTCCCCGGGTCTCCTACCACAGCAATCAGACACAACTACACCAAGTAAAGTGGGGAAACCACCTTTAAATGTAAAGACACTCGTTTCCCCTACGTTAAAATGTTGCTTGTGTATGGTAAGACCAGGAGCAGCAAGATGACTATGAAGTTTACAGGAACATTGTGCTAAACACAAGGAATAAACCAGAATTTCAAGGGAAGCCTCCACAGATTCCCTCCCCACAAATCACACACTTTGAAAGAGTTACTTACTTAGTGAAAACATATGAACAGGATTAAATTTTCAACCACTGACAGGGGGCTTTATTTTTCCTTCTAAAATGAAGACATTCAAAGCGTATTTTTCGGTTATCTGTAGCACACTTTCCATTCTATTTTAATTCCAAAGAATGAGGGGCCAAAATTGTGCACAACAGGAATCATGAGAATTTAGAATAATGTGTGCCTTCTTTGCTTAATAACTTCTGAGGGTATTCAAGAGTTAATGTCTTTTGCATTTTCAATTATGGTAACAGCAAAAGCTGCATAAGTCATCGCAGCATATATATTTTACTAAGGTATAATTCCAGGAAAGTCACATTTTTGTAAGAGTGATTTACCACACCAATTTATGCCTTTACCCTTAATTAATCTGTCTGAGCAAGATGTCATCTGTTTTGATGAATATGATAATCACCAGGCTTTGCAGGCTATGA
The DNA here is from genome assembly GCA_013399875.1 of Gymnorhina tibicen. NCBI lineage: Eukaryota > Metazoa > Chordata > Aves > Passeriformes > Artamidae > Gymnorhina > Gymnorhina tibicen. The sequence continues at coordinate 4,636,794 of VXAZ01006886.1, forward strand.
TAGACTGATAATGGCAAAAAGAATTACTTGTGCTACCTCACCCAAACACAGTCACCTGCTCTTCACTAAGAAAATGCACGTCAAGCAAGCTGTGTATAAAGCTGTGGAACAGAGACACTGCCAAACACAAGCTTCTTCTGTGAACAATCTTCCAAAGCCCCTGAGCTCCATGCTGGCTCACAACAACTTCTGGAGGCAGACTGCAGGTGCTGTGGGCCAGCGATTCCCTGACCCCCCCAGGAACTGGTGTCACTGCGCCTTAGAAAGCACAGAACAGTGTGAGAATAATTCCACGGGAGACCTTGATGGGACACAGAGCAAGCTGAAGCATGGGCTCTTCCCCTCCTCCCCATAAATCCCCACCATAGTACCTGCAGCTTGGGAGAGCATAAAGCCATTGGTCCCCCCAGGGCTGCAGAGCCCGTGGAAGCATTCCTGCAGCATCGCTAGGGCAGGTGGGCACCTCCAAGAGCAAACACGTCCCCATGCCACACTGCCATGGTCTCCTGATGTACTGCTTCTGGGGTTTGTCCTTCCCTCACCGCCCTCCTGCAACAGCAAACAGCTGCACAGCTCTAAGCAGAGTGAAATATCATCTGTCATCACGCTGACCTTTCAGTGCCTGCCCTCTTTCTTCCATTAAATCATGCTCCGCAATTTTGTCCAGATTCTTTTGGGAAACATTTTTGTTTCTAAGCCAGTTCACAAGTTCACTTCCCACACTGGGACAGGGGCTCATATCACTGCTATGAAACAGAATATTTCCAAACCTCTTTGTCCTTCTCTGTGCCCAAACAGGGGGAAAACACCAGTTGTACTGTGCAAACTGACTTCCATGCAGCCATATTGGCTTCTGCTCCTGGAAGGTTTGTCTCCTCTTTCCTTTCTGAGGAGTGCACAAGTTTGCAGTATCCAGGTGAGGCTTCCTCCCTCTTGGCTAAATAAGCCAAAGTTCTGTTCAGACAACTCTCACTGCTTGCCTGTTTATGCTGTTCTTCATCAGAAATGTGGTTTTATGAACCGCTGTGGTATGGGTAGGAGAATGTACATTCAAATGAGAATTACCTACTATCCTAAGTATGCAGAAGAGGTACTTATCCACTATTATGATTTTTAAAATCGTAAAGTCTAGGCATATTATGCTTAGAATTGGTCTCAAGGAAATATCTGGAGACAAGAAGAAATTTATCATATGAGATTACAGGTGTTAGAAGAGCGTTATTTGTACAAAGCCACTCAGTTTGCGCTCCATGTCCTAAACAGTGATGAACAAAGAAACGCCCAAAGGAAAGGCTATGTAAATAAAAGATTAGTATTTTATACAGATTTACTTTACCCAGCTACAGATTCATTTTACATGTGAAAACAACTGTTCTGCTATACATTAAAGAAACACAACACAACAACCACACCAACAAAAAACCCAAACCCCACAGCTCTCTGAGGCCAAGGATTAGTTACAATTAGATTCCTACAATCACTCTCAAAGCCAGATCACAAGCTGATTTGGAGAGAATCCTTTCCTGAAGAATCTGTTTAATTGTTCAACTTGCTGTCTGAAACAGCATCTGTAATTAAGAGCTGTGCTGAACTTGTTTCCATGTAATATCAGATACAAACACAGCTCTCGGTGAACCCTCCAAGCAGAAAGGAGGCTGCAGAGAATGGCAGATGAGAGGAGGCAGTAGGCAGAAACCTGTGCACTGTGAGACACACTGCAGACTTACTGAGGCAAAGAAGAACAGCCAAGGATGGACAGAGCTGCCCCTCCACCCAGCAGCAGTCCCTCCTCACTGCAGACACGGTGCCTGCTGTGAGAAAGGAAAGGCTGCAAAACTGCCCCTGCCTTTCCCTTCCATCACCATCGTAAGTGCCTCCAGCTGGGGCTGAGTCTCTTCAGACCACTCGTAGCTCACCTCTCTGGCTGTAGCACCAGCCCAGGGAAATCTGATGATTTTTTTTCTCTTGGGTGGTGCCTGGTGCTCAGCCTGGAAAACACTGCACTGAATCCTGAGCCAGCATCCATCAGCAACTGAGCAACGCCAACCCAGACAGCACAGGATACAGCCAGAGAGGCAGGGATTTGGAGCAATAAGGAGGTATTACACAGCCAGTTGCCTAAATTACAAGTGGTGCACACACAATTGCTGTCAACCAACTGAGGACCATGGGAGAAACGCCTGCTGCCCCAGAGGCAGTGAAGAGCAGACTCCCGAGTCTCCTGGACAGCACAGAGCAGAGGTGCTGAAGTGAGAAGGGCCGATTACTTTGGACATGGCGGGGCTGTGCCGGTGTGCACAAGCCTGTTTGCTCTACAAGACTGGTCCAAAAGGTTTTTCTTTTTGGCAAAAATACGAAAAAAATTCAGAACAACTAGAGAGACAAAGTCTGCAATGGCAAGTAGGATACATTTTAGGAAGAGAATTGCTGAAGATGCAAACAGGAAGAAGACATCCCATTCCACAAAAGCACCTCAAAAAACAATCCAGAAGATGCAGGGGTAGCCCCCACCAGTTCCCAGTATCTTATCACCAACCAAAGAAAGCACTCAAAAATACAGAGGTGAAGAACAATGAAATCTCAGACAGGTTTTTCCTACCTGGATCATCACAAGTGGTCTGCTCAGCAAGGGGGATGAGCCAAGGATGAGGACAACAAGGCAGGCACAGGGCAGCATCCTCTTCATCACCAGGAATGGCCCCACAGCACTCAGCTTGCAGGGAGGACACGGGCTCAGGGTCAAGCCAGAACGTCAGTTTAGCAGGACAAGGCCAGAATCAGCCAAGTGTGAGCCCAGACAAGGAGCTGGGCCGGGGCCTGAGCTTAACTGCAGCTCCTGAGCCCTCAGAGACAGGGCCCAGCTCAATCCCACACCCCTCCCAGGCTGCAGCTGCCCCTCATCACAGCTGGCCTTGATTAGAAACAGCCAGAACCTGGGGGTGGGGAGCAGGTTGTGGCTTCTCCCAAACATTAGAATGGCCACGAAGAGAACATGGGGTCTGACACGGAGCTCACTGAGGAAGACAGAAGGGGACACACGCTGGTGGAAGTCAGAGAAACCAGCATGAAGTGTTTTGATCCTGAAAAGGAAGAGAATCAAACTCCCTCCTTCTTTCTACTCCCTTGGGAGCCAGGCTTCTTAGGAGAGAGAATTACAAAGTGAATTTTATCCATATAAACCTTTTTGCCCATTTTCTCTGTCTGACAGAAAACTGCCAGCAGGGACAGTGGTGGGGAGGTTGCGTTGTGCCCAGATGAGCGCAGTCAGCCCTCGCACGTGCTGACAGCCCCTCAAGGTGTCCACAGCAAACACAGTATTTCACCTAATCAGTGTAGTTCTCGCCTGTCCCTCTTTCCCCTGCCAGGACTCCAAAGCCCCGCAGTGCTACTGCAAAGCAAAACCCACCCCATCCTCAGTCTGCCACCAGGAGCAGCTCCACTTGGCAGGAGCCAGGGGCAGGACAGGCTACAGCATCCAAGAAACAGCAGTGTGTGACACATCTGTACCTCCCTCGGTAGTTAGTCTTACTTCATGGGAAGATTCTGCGCAGGGTTTGTAAAGGATTCAGAAGAGGAACGGATGTTAAAAAGATGATCAGTTGTTGAGAGTCACACAGCTTGATCATAGCCTCAACAGGTAACCAACCATCTGCAAGGCTTTTTTCTGATCATCTTATAATGGTCTATAAACACACACTAGTCATGTTATAAAAATATTAGATATTTCTTTCTCATTTATTAACTTATTCTAAATGGAAATCCTCCATAAAAAGGAACTTTGTACTTATTCAAATCTTGATTTGAAGCTTGATTTCCACTTAGCTTTTTTAACCACCACTTATTTTAATAAAGGGGACATTAACTATTTTGCTTCATTTCTTTTGCTCATTGAGTGTTCAGCTACATCCTTCTTTCTTCCTGTGCAGCAGAGCAGAGAAGGATATAGCACAGCACATTAGGGATGGCACTTACTGAGGGAAATGTTCTTTCTCCCTGCTCTCCTCGCAGAGGGAAAACAGCTGGTCCCAGAGGCCTGTGTTGGGACACAGCTGGAAAAGGCAGGCAGGGGGCTTCAGGCAAGGGCAAGAATCTGCTGCAAAGGTAATAAAGTCCAAGGCTGTGCCTTGCAGGCTGAAAAATCTGCACTCAGCGGGGATTTGGGAGCAGGTGGTAGCAGCTGAAATCCTCAGAGTGAGTAGAGGCACAGGGAGCAGCAGATTAGCATTAGAGATCCGGGTGGCTTGTAGTGCCTCCAGAGCTTCCATATTTTCTGGAGGAGTGGGTAGGCTGAAATCACTGCTATTCCATGACAATGGGCAAGGACCACTCTCAGTATTCCTGATGATATTCTGTGGTGAAATACCCTCCCTCATCCTCTTCACTTAATTTCTACCCTGCTGGCCTGGCACCTGATTAAGCGATAATTTTCCTGCTCAGCCAAGAGTGGGATGTCACACCAAGGTGGCTTCCTTTGTCGCCATTAACAGTAGAAGGACTTGTATAATAGGATTCCTCTTCAGAGGCCCTAGATCTGACTGCTCCCAAGTGGAATTTTTGGACAATAGTTCTTTCAATCACTTTCATCCCAGCCTTTTTACCTTCCCTCCCATCTACCTTTTAAAAATCCAATATTTCTGTGTTGCTGCCTTTGAACATTTCCTCCTAAGTACCTCAAACAAATCCAATGGTATAATGACCATTTTCTCTCAGATGAAGGCTCTATCTTTTGTCACTTAGTGTTCATTTCCAACCACTACAGCTTCTGATCTTATTGATTGCTTAAGAAAAAGTAGCAAGAAAACAGTCCTGAAATAACCACCAGAAACATTCATCCTTCCCCAGTCATTCTGTAATTCTTAATCTTAGTCAATAGTAGAGTCATTAAAACCCTCCCATGACGACTGTCCTTGACTCTTTATGAACTGCAGAAACACTGCATGCTCTGCTCTCACTTGTCATCTTGCAAGTCTGTTACAGGCTCTCCTTATCTCTTTCCATCATCATTTTTATTCTTCTCTTCCAGTTCTCTTTATTAGAGCAGCCAAGTCTGCCTAGTCTGCTTTTACTGCAGACCTACTCCCAGGCTCAGGCATTGCTACTACTCCTCCTTTCCTGTTCAAGCTCCCCTTTTGCACAGGCTCTGGTTTGTGGCAGCAGGAGTGCAGGAGCACCTGCTGTGGGCAGTGTGACCTCCACACGCGGGAGTGTGTGCACGGCGGGAAGTGCAGCTTTGCTGGGTTGGTTGCCCCTCAGTTCCAAACACTGAAATCACCGCTGTGATCATAACAAAGCCTTTATCACGGTAAGAAGGAAACAGTTTTAACTGCTTTAAGAGGCAGTGTACAGCACACAGAAGTTTAATCATGCTCAGAAAGAAGGCTGGCACCTCTACAGTGTGCTTACTCACACATGGCATCTAAGGAATATGCTGGGACCTATTCTCATGTTTGGCCAAAGGGAACTCACCCTGTGAAGGGAACTATTTCAGGTGTATCAAGCCATTCACATCTGACATCTGATACCTTTATGCATATCGAGCAATTTCCTTCCAGGAAAAGAATCTCCAGTGATATCATGGAGACTGCTTAAAGAGTAAATTGTTACTTCAGGTCATCAGCTTTTGGCTCATTGACCAGTTTCTGGAAAGGTTGCATTGCTTTTTCTTGTGTTCAAAACACAATAAGGAGAATACCAAATCTTGAATATGTTTGCTCTTTGTGAGAATGATGTATGTAAATTTGTCATTTTAGGTTAATAATTACAATTCTTAATTATTTTCTAGTCTAGAAAATCAGACTTTATTTTCCTATCTTCAGAAATTAAGTTGAAATTGCTTTAATAATAAAATCCACTTTTCATTTGTATTCTGTTTCTTCTGCACTCTCATTAGTGATTCATAATTTAAGAATCAGGAGCGATTAATGGCTGCCTGCACCACATAATGCTGTTAAGGAACAATGCTGTAATTCAGAAGGTTTAGAGGCTCCCCTCATTCCATGTCCCACGTGTTAACCTGCACTGAAACTAATCCGCTTCATCCAAACTCAGGAGGCAGGAGGATGTGGTCCGAACACCCCACTGGAAATGATGTGAGCTTACTAGAGGAAATGCCCAGCAAATATCATGAAACAGAAGTTAAGAAGAAGAGCAAACACGGTGTTAGGATTTAATGGCAAGCTGGCAGACAGCACCTAAAGCTTTTGTCTCGTTTTTAGGTCTAGCTGAGCTCGTGTCTCTTTGCATGGTATCTAACAGATCTAAACCGGAAGGAGCAGGGAGTGCTGTGAAACACTAAGGACACAGTTGGGGAGCTCCTCATCTCTTAGAGCAGGCCCCCATCTCAGCACAGCATCCTGCAGCAGGCAGGAAGGAGCCTCTCCCAGCAGAATCTGAGATGCTCAGAAGTAGCCACAATGAGCTTTGCTGGTTCTTCAAGGTTATTTTGATGATGCCTTATCATTTGACCTTGGGATCAAATTCTAACACCTTGTAATGCAATTTACAGATGCAGGCCCTAAAATGGAGCATCAGCACATTCAAGTCTGTGCTGCTGAGGAGTTCTCTGGGTTCCTCCAATGCTGCAAAAAGTCATGCAAATGTTCAGCTTTTCCTAGGGGACTTGCCCTACTGCTGCAAAACCAGCTTTAAGCCCAAGCCCTCTGAACTTGCACAAGTGGGTCTGAGTACTGAATCTACTGATTTGACAAATCTGATTTGACAAAATTTAATGATCTGACAAACCTGTGTGACCGACACTGACCACTGAATCCATGTAGGCAGTTTGGGTGAGTTGAGGGTGGCCAGGTCAGGGTCTGATTTTGCTGCAGTACTTTTATTAAAGCTTGGCCATAAGGAAGGAAGGGCTGGGTTACTGCATATGTATCCACTCAGCCAAACACACTGCAGGTGTTGGCAGCTGCACTGCACACAGCCGTGTCTAAGCAGTTGGAGATTCCACAGTACTTGCTTTGCTTACCATATTTTTTATTTCTACTGACTGTCATCCTAAGAAAACTTATCTCCTTACTTTCCCACACCAGCAGAAGCACTCTCCTCTCTCCATAATACCCAGGTTCTAAATAAACTTCCCATAAGCAAACACCAAGCTCAAGAGTTTTCCAGACACCCTTCCTGTTAAGAGCCTGCCCACATGGAGGGTGGAAGAAGGCAGGACAGAGCTAAATCCAGTGCTGCTTTGAAAGACGCACTGAAGAAGCTAACCTCGATTTGCAAAACAGCGGTGGTGATAGCTGGCAAAAATTGAGAGTTGATATTTACCTTGCTAAGGATTTGCAGAGCCAAGAAACACAAGCAGATTGGTAACAGTTGAGAATACTGATCACAGCGGGAGTATTGCCTCACTCTTTTGGCTTTTCAGGCAATAAGCAATGACTAAGTCCTTTGCTCAGGAGACATTTGATGCAGTTTATATTAATTTCATTTTCTGAAAATTAAGAAAAGGATTGATTTCTTATTTAGTTTTCAATTAGCTCCCATAGGAGTTGGCATTCCACTATTTTACTGGAGTAGGGAAGACAACTGTCTTCAAGATCTATTGTTGTGTATTAACTGGTGACTTAAAGTGTCCCATATAACCTCCCAAAAAAATGAAGAGAAATGATGTGTTGAAGGGTTCCCTTGGTGCCTCCTTAAAAGTGCAGCTAGGTAGGAGATGACAACTTGATTAGCATCCCCTGAGAGTCTGTGAATAGGCACACAGTTCCTCAGACACGCTGATGAGGATGAGCCAGGTTTGAGTGTCATCACAGTGAGAAGCATCCTACCCTCATAATTCAAGTGGGTGAAGGGGATTCATTGAGATGATCGGCTCATTTACAGCATCTGCCTGTCCTCACTCCTCCCTTCCCATCACCGATGGTGCAGCCAAGGAGGTCTGCTGCAATCACCGAGATGTTCTCCTGCACAACACGGGCCTTGCTGTTTGCTCAGGCCTTGTCTGGAGCAGTTCATGCCTTGGACCACAGCAGTTAGTTTCAGTCTTCAAAGTGCCAGCAGCCAAGAGCCCAAGCACACTATTAAAGAGATTTCTTTTCTGGGTATTAGTTATCACTACTGCTAAATGAATGTCAGTCATTTTTAACTTCAAAAGATTTTAACATGTCCAGCTACACTCACTAAATCTGGGGTCCTCTCCTACATTTCCTGTACGAAACTGAGTCTGTTACCAAAACTGGATCCTCACCCAGCCACTCCTAAAGGAACATCATGCTCCTTTTCCTCCTTTTACTTAAAACCTCCATTTTCCAGAGCCACACTACAATGGCACAATTTCCAGTCCCCTCAGCGGTGTTTCAGTGCTGTCCCCCCGTGCTACCCGTCCCACCAGACCAAAGCCCTGCTCACTGCGTGCAAAGGCCCTGGTGCTGAGCTGGAGGCGGCACTGGCCCGAGAGGTGTCGGAACAGAAGTGAGGCATCCAGCACACCCAGAAGAACCACTGTGATTCTGACCCACCCAGCAGAGGGCCCACATCTGCTGTTCCTCCCCCATTGCTACGTCAGCCCAACATTTTGGATTTATCCCCAGTTCCAGCTCTTCCTGGTGCAAGTCCCGAGGGCTGTCACAGCACGTCCTGCCCGCACAGGCCCACGGCCCACAGAGGGCTGGCTCTGGAGGCTGTGCCTCCAGCCAAACAAGGAACTCCTGGGACTTGAACAGAAAAAAACCCCTTGTCTTGGGAGTGGGATTCCCAGATATTAAGCAATTATATCCAAGTTTTAAATTTGGGGGAAGAGGGAAACAAACAGAAAACCTCTGTTCGCATTCAAATTGGTTGCTGTTTTGTTCCTAGGCAAAGAAATTAATGTTTTGGTCTCTGTCTCTTAAACCTGCAACAGCGATCTTGTCTTTTAATTATTTATAACTTCTGAGCTGCTGTGACATCCGCAAACTTTGTTCAGTACCTTCAGGTTGTCTCTCAGGTCACTGAAAAAATATTGCAGGACCTCTCTACAAGCACACACCAGCATGGTAATGACTTAGTTACTCTCAGAGTTCATCACCTATCAGCCAGAAATAAAACTTAATAGGAATGAAGGTCATCTTGTGTTGCTTCTCAAATATTCCAAGGTACCGAGCAAAAGTAGATTATACAAACAGTACTAATTTAATCAAATAAGTTTACAATGCTATTAAAAAGCTAGTGTAAAAGGATCCATTTTCCACAAGCCAATACCAAGCAGCATTAATGAAAGAACTTACCTATTTTTAACCATTTATTACAAGATTACTGTATTTGTCCTCCTTTTGTTTTGTCTTTGTCTGATATCAGATTTTCATTTACCCGAATTTTACTTACATGGATCAATCCATTCCTGCTTCAAATTCTTAACAACAACTCCCCTTTAATGCCTTGAAATTCTCCCAGGGTTCTACGAGTTTTGAAAAACAAAACCAACCAACCTAGCAAACAAAGAAACCTACCAAAAAACCCCCAAACGAACATGAACACCTCCCCACACACACACTCACACACAAAAACCCCAAGCAAAACCCCCCATAACATCAGTCTTTAGTCAGCTCTCTTACAACTGCAGGGTGTAAATTAATCTACATCTGCCAAACTGAAGAAGTGTAACTTCTGTACCTGAGCTTTAACACACTCCTCATGGTGAGCGATGAGACCATCGCATTCTCATATGAAAAGGATACATCATTTTGCCTTTCCTCACCTGGAAGACAGAAATATCTACTGCAAATTGCCTCTTCCATGCTTTCACCGGCAGTGTTCTCACTCCCTAGGAATGGACTGTTACAACTGCTACATATTTCTTGTGGTTTAATATACCTGCAGCTCCCCACCCCAGGTCTTACAATTTCTTGCTGATGACTTAGATTTCAACTTTATTATACTTTCTGTCCCTGAATCTGCAGTTAATGACTTACAACCCACCGCCTTCCCCTTTCTTCTATTTGTTATGCATCAGACATTTAAAACCTTTTTCCTCTCTAGTTGCCTTACAGCCCCCTAAATCAGGCTCCAGATTCCTCAGTGAGAGTGGCCCTCTTTCTCACTGTGATGTGTTTGGAGCTTGTAAGTGGAGCTGAACCAGTTCCAGAGCACCCTTATGTGCTCTGCAATTTTACTTCAGCTCCTAACCATTACACCTCAAAATTATGTGTAATGACATGAAACAGGCAATATTAAACCACACAGGGAATATCCTCTGGCTTTGGACTTGCAGATAAGAAGTGCGATCCCATCACACCAAAAATAGCAGTTTTGCCGTGCCCTCAGTGTTACAAGTGTCTCCCTGCTGGATGCCAGACTTTCTCACTGTCACTGAGAACTGGCAGAAGTGGCAGAGAAAAGCGTCTCAGCACCAGCAGCACGAGCACCACTCAGACTGAAGTCTGCCAGGAGTACACAGCCTTTTTCACCACCAAAATGACAGATGGCTGCTTGAGCAGCAGCCAACTTGCTTTCTAATGCCAGGGGGTGGGCTGTAGCAGCCATTAACTAGTACTCCATCTCCTGCTCCCTCTGTTAGGACATGGATTTACCAGCATTCCTGATAATTTCTTTTGAGTTCTTGATGACTCACTAACAGGGAGGGTAATTTCCATACTGAGCACCGATCCTCTTTCCCGTTTGCCCATTAAGTGCTTTCAAAAAGGAAAAGGAGAAGAGGCTCAGCAGCCTAAGTCACCTGGGGGCACTGTGCCTTGTGTACCACGTACAGCCGGAAGTCAAGCCTGTGTCAGCTATTACACTTGAGCAACGGGGAATTTTCAAGAAGCCCAAAGGAACCCAACTGAATTATGCAGGGTACTCAGGCTCTCTGAAAAGTCTCCAGCCTGTTGCACAGTGAAGAACAGTGTCTGCCCCCAGCGGGGAATGGGCAGAGAAGGCAAATCCCACTGCAGCAGCAGAGCGGGCAGAAAGCCTGACAGGTACACTTGCTCTCAGTGCCAGTGTCCTGCAAGCCCCTGACCCTTAACAGGGATTCCTCCTGGTCCCACCATGCTGACAATGTTCTTTAGGATACAGATCAACTCTCTCCTCTGTGAACCTCACTAATTTTGCCATCTGGTTGAAGGTGGGAGACATGGATCAGTTCTGGCAGTTCCTCCTCCATTCTGGTGCTGCTATTTCTGTGCTACAAATGGGCTGAGCAGATTTACAGAGGGAGAGGAGCATGTTGTGGCAGGTGTTCCCATAGCGAGCCTGTGCTACCTCTGCACTGTACAGCAGGGTTTGCTCATCCTGCTCACAGAAACAGGAATATCTGCTCAGCTCTCAGGCACAGACAAGGCTGATGGACAAGGGGTGGGTTTCTTGGGCTATTAACATCGTTCCCAGTGGAGAAATCCCACATCCAGTATCCTTCCTCTCATCCTATGTTACCCTACAGTTCTTTTGCCCGTTATCTTTGGCTACATACCCTATAGTCAAATCTTTACACCTGTGATTAAAATGCCCATGTGCAACAGAAATCTCTGTCACGGCCCCTCCTAACAGTCCCTGCAGCCTCAGGGAAAGAGTCAATAATCCACAGTGGAAGAACCTTCTGATTCAAAGCAGGGTCCACAATGAGATCAGATGAGGTCACTCAGTGCTTTACTCAAACTAGGCTGGGCAACCTTCAAAAATGGAAATTGTACACCCTCCCCAGGACACAGGTCCCAAGGCATGGCTATCCTTGTGGGGGACAAGCTTCTCCTCACATCCAGTCAGACCCTCTCTTGACTCCATTGATGTCTGTTGTCTCTTGCCTGCCATGCACAGCTGTGAGTTGTGTGAGTGTATGTGAAGCTCTGAGACTCAGAGTGAGATGTGGAATGGAGGAGAGATGGCAGGAACAGGACAGAAGATTCAAGGCATTGTGCAAAGTCTCCATAATGGCAAACCCTCCCCACAGCACCCTTTGCTTGCACTCAGAATCTGTAGGGGTGCTGGGATCACTGCTGGGAGCACTGCTGGGTGGGGGAAAGAAGTCACACACAGAGGCACAGCTCTGATAAAGCCTGTCTCAGAGGGGAAGCACAATCTCATCCTACATTAAACGTATCTGCTTCTTCATTTACTTCGTGCATATCGACAAACGCATTTCCACAATTCCCTCTGAAGAGACATGAATCCTCCTCTCCACGGGAACACTGAGCACCACTTTTTAGAGCCGTTCCCGCTGAGCATCATTGCCCTATAAAGCATTAGCACTACAGATTGCAGCTGAGCAGCAGACACCGGCGATACAAAGGAGCGGCAGTGAAAGGATCCAAGCAGAGATGTCCCAGTGTTAGATTTTTCACTTCGACAGTGCACTTTATAATCCTCTTCAAAGATTACTATACACATGTACACACTTATTTATAACTGCCTCCATTTATCCCTGCGAACTGCAGCCTGAAGCTCACATCCCCAGCACATGCAGCTCTGCCTGCCTGTGCCACCCCAGTGGCTGGGAAGCAGCAGGATGCAGCCTTCCAGTTAAACAAGAATGGCTGTAATATGTAACATGACAAAGTGGTGGTAGACAGGCCATTTAAAGTCACATTTAACATTTTAGTTAGCCTTACCCCAGGTGGAAAGCGCTCATTTGCATTATTCATAGCAATGGTTGAATTGAAAGAGGAAGGAGAAAACTAGGAAAGAAAAGAGGCTTTGTCGTGTAACTGCAAAGACAGATAAAAGTATTATTTTTCAGTTTGGGCGTGCTTCTCCCCTCATATAACTGACAGCTTGGGGGTACAGCTCCAGTGCGAGGTAGCGCCCATGGCCTGAGCTAACACCAGGCCCTTGGGGAGGGAGCCACTGCCTCTCACCAACATGCCTTGGGCAAAATTTTAATCACACAAAGTCTGAAATTATGGCTTTATAGAGAGGAATTTAAGGAACTTAAGAAACCTTAGAAAATCAGGACATGGCCTGGTACTTCTGTGGCTGCCACCAAAACATGGAATCTCCCCTTTCTGTCAGCAAAAAGGGAATTTAAAACCTCATGTTCAGCCTGTGGTTGCCCATCTCCCTTGGCTGAAGGCTTGACCTGGCTGCCTTGGTGGGGGCTTGAACCAGGTGATCCCCAGAGCTCCCTTCCCACCCTAACGATTCCATGACTCTGTGTGGTTGCTTTCCTGTGCAATCTATTCCAGCACACAACTTCCCTGCTCAGTGCTTTGTCCCAGCTCTCCCCTAGGACATTTTTTCCCTAGCATAGTCAATGTGCAGGGCAGTTTATTTACCTTATGTTTTCAGTGTCTTTACATACATGAAGATTAATGGCTTCCTTCAGTTCCACCTTTCCTGGACTTTCAAATCCCAAACCTGCCCTCATCAGTTTATAGTATCTTTGCATTGTTGGCTCTATCCAAAACCATTTGCATGGTCAGAGCCTGATCTGCAACAGAGAGAAATGTTCCCTTCCAAACCATATCATCACTGAGTTCAGCAGAGGCAAACAGCATTTTGCCACTTCCTCCTGCTGAGCTGCACAATTTTCAGAGTACTGAAAGAGGCTGACATATGTAGGCAATGGGAAATTACCCAAAAATTCAATTAGTGCTGTGTGTCACAGCACTTTTTAGACCTGCTGACTAAACACCTTAGCAGCAGTGAGGATGAAATAGATCTGACGACGTGATTCATTGACATGACACTGGGTTTTGGATCCAGAAATATATTCATCAAATGTCAGTTTATAAGGACAATATTCATAAGCCCAGGCCATCTTCATGATGACTTCCCCCTTCATAATTAGGTTCTCCTGTTTTGTCCCAGTGGGACTGAGTGGAGCTCTGTAATTAGTAAGAAGCACAGTACACATCTGGGGTTTACTCTCTTAAACGTTACCTAAGCTACGCCGCAAATTTCATTACAAGGGAACAGCAAACATCAGACATTTCAATGCTTGGGAAAAAAAGTTAAAGAAGAACAAACAAGATCTAAGAGAACAACATTCTGTAGACTATGAAATGGTGTTTGACTGAACAATCCCAGCTGAAAGCTATCAAGCAATGCCAACATACCCACCAATTACTGATAAAGCTGCTATGAAGCATGGATTAGTGAGAACTTGGAGAAACTATCTTAGCACGAAAGCTCTCCCCACTCTTTCTCTTTCAAAGCTTGCCAAGGAAATGAACCCATGGAGATGTAATTAAATGCAACATAAAAAAATCTTCTAGGAAAAAGCCAGCCATCTGACCAAACAAGGAGCCATATTTAAATCTGTTTTGTCAAACTTTGTAAAAAGTCATTTTTCCTTCCTCTCTCCTCCAGGCTGGTCTCGCAGATAAACAATTAAAATTTAATGTAGTAATATCAGCAGTCTTTCAGACTTTTATTTCATTTCAGGTTCAAAAGACAAAAGGGTTCACAAGAATTTCTGTACAGAAAGATATTCATTTGCCAATTTGCATCCTTGATAAAGAGCTTCTCTGTAACAATTTCCATGCATTAAGAAGCACAGAAAATATAATTCTGCATTAGCAGGTGATGACAGAGAGGACCATAAATCCTCAGGAGATTAGAAATCCAGATGTTCCTCAGCCAGATATGAGTGTAGTGGTTGTTCTCATAGTATCTCCTAGGGATAGTCAACAGTATTTTAGAACATCTGGACTAATGCAAAGGCCTTTCAAATGAGCAATATAGGATTTACTAGCTGAGGAATTATTATGCACATTATAGTAGAGCAAAAAGAGAAGAATAAAGTTTTGGTGATCAGATTTTCTATCTTTCTTACCTACAAATATAGACAGCTGTAAAAATACTGACAAATCTGTACAAAAATTTCAGAACTATTGTCCCATTTATGCTGCTGGTTCTGGAAGATTTTTCTTTTGGGACAGCTATAGTTGCGTAGTCAAAATGGATTACTATAGCTCTTTAATCATGATTTTCTGCAAGAGGGGGGGAGTAAAAGTTGCTGAGAAACAATACAGCTCCTCATGTCTTTTAATCAAAACATGTTGATTATGTACCTTACGTATCAAAGGATATACCCCACTGAAATTTCCTGGCTGAAGCTTTCCCTTCAGGACCAGACAAGACCTTTTGTGGTCTGTATCAGTACCTGTGCCACTCATTCTGTGCAACCCAGTATCTTGACTAGTGGGACCAAGTTATGTCCATTTCAAGTACTCCAAAACTGAGGCTTTTCCATTTACTGAGATGGAGAAACTCAGTATGTATTGTCATACCCGCACTGAACATGCCTTGAAGTGAGTGAAGTAAACTATCGCTTTCAGAAGACACATGAAAGATGTGTCTGGGGTTGCAAAAAGTCACTCTGTCTTCAATATATACCTGGAACATTGTACTAAACAGGTAGAAAATTTATACGGGCAAGAGGGAAGAGAGAGATGGACAACAAAAGTAAAAATGTGGTTTCTATGCCAGTACAACAAGTTCAGAGTAAAAAAAGGAGAAGGTCAAATGAAAGGAAGAACAGATTTGATACTTGTGATTCTGACTTCTTGTGAGTATAAGGGTCTGATTACCTAATCTCTCACATCCCTGAATAGCACAACAGGATTAAAAGACATGCTGCACAATACAACAAATGACTTCCAACGCTGCCAGCAGTCAGACCAACACGCCTTCCTGGGGCCTGGTCCTTGCTGCATGGCCAGCCCAACACCTCTGACCCGGCGGCCAGACTCGTGGCCAGGCGGGCTCCTCTCCAGAAGGACGAGCACATCACCGTGCTCAGGACAGCTCAGGAACTCCCAGTGTCTGAGTTTCCCTCCGGACTGACTCAGGGCAGTTTCTGCAGCAGCCTTTGCACGCAGTGACAGCAGCAATAGAAATGGAGGCTGGTTCCCAGAGCAGGGAGAGGGCAGCTCAGCAGCGGGCAGAGGCTGGTTCGGTGCCACCCCGGGACACAGCCTTCCCCAGGTGCTGCAGCAGCTGAGTTCCCGCAGCAGGGCCCCGCAGGGCAGCAGCGCTGCCGCCTCCCTGCCGCGCCTGGCGGAGAGCGGAGCAGCTCTAATTGCTACCAACACCTGCCTGCAGATCGCTGCCTGCACAGCGTGCGGCCTCTGCAGCAGATGCCAACTCCGTCTAGAGCAGGCAATGCAGATAAGGTGCCGGAGAGGAGACCTACGGTGAACAAACGTATTGCTGCTTGGCTGCCTTCCCCCCCCCCAGCAGAACCGCACATGATCCGCGCTGTGAGCCCGGGAAGGCAGCTCCGTGCTGGGGACAGCGGGAGCGTGGCTCGGGGCAGCACACGTGCGTGTGAGCGCGTGGGGATGCAGCCTGCACCAGCAGGGGCGAAAGGCGGGCGAGTTTTTCTTCTTTAGGAAGCTCACATTCGCCTACAGGTTTTTTTCCTCTGTTTGTCCACTAAGACAACGCAAAAGTGGAACTACACTGCTCACAGCAGGCTGCAGGTTGTTGTCCGAGTCCATCTGAAATAGGACCGGCAGCAGAGCTGCCTTGCCGAACACACTGGGGTGTAGGTGACGGCTTGGAGATCAGATGTGTTCTGCATCGGGCTGGAGCTGCTCACTGCAGGCAGCTTAGTTCAAATTGTGTCCCTGTGATTCTGGGGTCTCTTCAGGCATAAGCTGTCATTCTTTTCTGCATTTCCAGCCACAGAATCGTTATCCAGAACTCTAAATGGATACTGATCCTTTAAAAAAGCACTTAATTCTATTTGCCTTCTTTCTGTAAATATTCTGTAACTAGAAATGCCTGAAGCTCTACAAAGTGAATGCAAAATGTAACAGGCAAAACTGAATGCAATTGCGTTGCTCCAGTTTTAATACAGTAAATTACAATAACATTAATTGCCTGCTCTCATTTCAAAACAGATTTGTGATGTATCAGCATTAGAGTCAAGAAGACATTTTCCAGTAAAGCACTTCTCCAGCTGAAAAATGGTTCAATGAGTATAAGATTTCCAAAGAAATAAATTAATTTGGACTATGCGTTGTGATTTGGATTTGTTTTTAAATGAAATTCAGAGTTCTGATAAAATTAACTTTTAAAATTAAATTTCAATATCTTGACTCAAGTTTACTGTTCATTTTTCTTGGTTCTTATAATAACAGAAACAAATTAGAAATCAAATTTAAAATGAATAGTTTGATTAAAATGTATTAACTGTTCTGACCCCCTGCTATTTTAAATTGTTACTGCTTCAGAAGCCCTGTGAAGACACAGTGTAAAAACTGACATTTTGGCATTTTGTACAAAAAAGAGGCACATGTGGATGCAGTCGAGGAGACAACATTAGGCAGATAACATTAGCTAAAAGTGGCAATGCTTTGGTCTTTCTTCTGCAAATACTTCAGACAGCTAATCAAATACTCAGATTTAAGCAAGTGCTTACGTGCTTTGTTGAGGAGAGTGATTTGAGCACATTCTGAAGGTTAATCATGTACTTCACATGCTTTACTGAATTTTTTCATGTGGGTCTGATCCAAAGCCCTTGAAGTCAGTGACAATTTTCTGAGTGAATTTGTGTATGAGACTTAAGAAGCAGAAGCTAATTTTTTTCTCTTCAAAAATCTTTTTCTCTGTAAATAATAATTTAAAACAGTCTAGTACAAGCTATTAGCACAGTACAAAATACTAGCATAGTAAATATTATGTTTAAAAAGTAATACAATTCCCTCATATTTTTAAGGCATCTCTTGACTTTCTTTAGTTTAACTTACCTGCATCATGGAGTATAGGGAGCAATAGAGTCAAAATGATAACTTTCTGAATGTAAAGTTTAATTTTAAAAAAATCACTCTGTTGACAAAACCAGCAAAGTAATCACGTAATAAAATCTATCTACTAGATCAAAATCTATTTAACCATCCTGCAAGGTGTTGGTTCCCTAGAGAGCTCACACAGAAATCATCACACAGGCCTTCCTCAAGGTACCAAAACATTTCAGCAGCACAGGCAGGTACCCTGAGCAGAGGGACAAGAGCAGTGGCGCTTCTGGATGTCGATGCTGCTGCTGTCAGTGACAAAGCACTGTGCACAGGGAAGACGGGGGAGCAGGACTCCAGTTTAGGAGGCCAGAAAGGTCAGGGTGCCCCATTAACCTGTGGCAGGCAGCCGGCGACAGCAGCAGCAGAAGCGCCATGTGGGGAGGAGCAAAAGCTGGTGTTACAGAAATGGGAAAGTCATCCTCAGTCTGAAAAGGATTCTGACAGCAACACCTTTGATCCGTGTTCTCGATACCACATCACTACGTCTGACAGGTGGAACAACTCCTTCTGGTGTTTAGGTGGGGACAGGCAGTTAATCATAAATACCTGTCATTTACACAAAAACATACCTGGGCAACAGGAATGGCAGGGCCCCAGCCAGAGCCATGAGTGCTCCTCAAGCTATCGTACCTGGGAAGTTTTAGTGTGGGAAAGAACACAGGAACCTTACCCATACTGGGTGTTTTACACACTTCAGGATGCCATAGGAAAAGCCATTTTAATGCAGTTCTGCTCTCTTGACTCCCTGTCCAGCCATTCCCTCACAGCTAGGCATGTGAGAACATGCTCTCAATACAGACCAGCTTGAAAGACTCTTTAAGAAAGGAGAAGCAGACCGCAGGTTGTATTGTATGTTCCTACCAGATTCTGCCTTGAAGGCAGATAAGCTGCAGTCATAGCTGCATTTCAGTGGACTCGAGCTGGGAAGGAAAAATCATTTCAGCATCAGAAAATCCAGAACTGCTCCACAGATACTGGAGCAAACTGTCTCCTGCCCAGATGAATGCTTGGGAGAAATAAAATTAAGCTCTGAGCTTGCAGGTAATCACATTACACATTATCAGAAAGCTGTTGCTTGCTTAGATTTCATTCAAACACACCAGCTTAATTCTCATGATTTATAGAACTGCAGAAATCTCCCCAGATTTCTTGCCCTCTCTTAGCCCTCTGGTTTAAATATAACACAGTAAGTAAAGCTGAGAAGCTGGGAAGGCAATTTACTTTGCTAATATTAAACCAAAGGAAGAAAAAAATCAATTTTTTGTACCCTAGAAGGAAAAAGAAAACCAAACTGTTCCTTTATCTTAAATGCTAAGTGAAACCATCCCTTCCAGGTATAAACTATCAGTAAGATGAGTCTAAGTTTCTCATCTGCCTTTGGCAAAACAGAATCACTGTCATTCCAAAGGATCCTGGCAGAAATCACAAAAGGCAAAGCACAAAGACATTACAGAAAAAGTCTAACATGTCAGACTGTTTTGTTACGTAAGTAAAGTCCAGAGAAAGAAATCTCTGCGAGGACAAAAGCAGCCAGTTACGGGGAAGAAAACTTAATTAAGTTCTTAGGGCAGCTCATGTTGCCTCCCCCATAAAGGGTTGGCCTCACAAGACACTCTACCCCCCTGTGAGTGGAGCTAAGGTTACCAGAATAAATCCAAGTATTTCATCGGGGCTTACTGTAAACTTCAAAGCAGCACAAGGCATCCCGGCATCAAGATACTCACGGAGTCACTACACAGCCACAACTTGGAAAGGTCGTTCATTATCAAAGAATCAAAAACTGGCACCATAAAGTACCTCTTGCCTTTTATCTGCTAAGTGAAATTTAGTTGTGACTAGACACAACATTACTTAACCATCAGATATGCCAAAGTGCCCTGAAGGCCTGGGGTACATTATACACTTGCTGTTGCCATGGAAATAATGATTCCGATTTAAGAAGTGATAGGCAGCAACCTGTCATGGTGTCATTCTTCAGCGTCCCAGGGGAACCTTGGCAATGAATGCTAGGCTGAAATGCCTCCTTGCCATTCCTGTGAAATCTCTGTCTCCGGGAAGACTTTGCTGGTGCAATCGTGACTTCACTGTTATGTTTTCTGATGCCTTTTGTACTCTCATTCTGTGCAGTTTCCCGTGGGATTTACTAATACTGAAGGCTGGAAAACCAAACTTACATTTTACACTTTATAAAACCAGTGACCCTTGGCCCAGGAGATGCAGCCACAGAATAGCCTTGCTTAGAACAGAGATGGTTCATTTCTGCTTTGAAGTGTAAAATGTTGCTCAACAGTGACCACACAGCCAAGACAAGACTCCACAGCTCAACCAAACTGGAAACAGAGTGACAGTACTGGGATTCTTCTGTTTGTCATGTTTTCAGATGCTCATTTTTAATGGTCCAGACTCCTACCTTGCTGCATTAAATGTGAGATTGTGAGCATGTGGGCCTTGCCAAAGTAAAAAAATGCAACCTCACCTACTGTCAAAGTACTGCCCAATTGCATAAGAAGTATTCCTTACTCTAAAGACAGTACAAGTTGTATGCAAACCTCTTTGTGAACGCATTGCTGCCACTTCTTGAAAATCTTATTTACCATTTTCATAATGTCATGTCCTGGATCCTTGCCAGAATCATAAATTTCCCCCCAGGTATTTCTGCCATAAAACATTTCACCTCGTGCAGGGCTGAGGTACTCCTGACCACACTACACAGAGAGCCAAAAGGCTCCCATTCGGAAACACCACCACTGACAGTCTGGAATCTGTGCTACAGAGGGGCTATTCTTCCTTCCCAAGCACATGGCATCCTAAGGGTAAAACTTCCAGGCCTCATCAGCTGGGGATATAAGATCCTGTTCTATCCCTAAAAACAGCCTCATTTCTAACACATGATTAAATGAGTAAACCACTATGAATGGTTATGCTTTTCAGCCCATTTGATTTCTCTCTTTCACTGGACTCTACTTGTCAGTCCTGCTGATGCTACTGCAGCTGAAATCACATCAACACTTTCCAGGAATTCATTATGTAACACCAGGCCAGATTCTCAGCAAGCAAAAAATCTGCCTTCATATTTCTGCTTCATTCTATTTTACAAAAGATTGCTTTACCGATAGAGGAAAGGACAGACACACACAAGAAGCATTTTCCCAGGCTCAGAACACTGACATGATGAGCATGACAGTATCTGACACTGCAGCTTTCACTTCCTTGCCCCGAGAGGCCAAGGTGCCCCGCCTGTCACCGTGAGCTCTCGGTTTCTTTGTACCCACAGCTCTGCTCGGCCCTCCTGGAGCCAGCATCTTGTCTGCCGTGGGAGGCCACATTCCATCGCCTAAGCAACATTCTCTTTACAAACTTCAGGGTCTTTTGAAAAGAGGTTTGCTGTTCACGGTTCCAATTCAGTGTTAAGCCAACTGTCTGGTTCCTCTGTCTTTATTCACTGGATATTTCTTGATAGAAATCATCAACAGCTGTAAAACTGTAGAACCCCCTGGCTTCAATGGAACTTTGCCATTTTGTATCCATTGAAGACTTGACCTGTCTGGAGAGGATAAATTTTAAACCACCTTCAGGAAAAAAAAAAAAAAAAAGAAATGACTGATGAAATATTTCTCCTTTTCTCCAACCTCATGCACCCTGAAGGAAAACCTTAAATACAGAATTATAGCACACTTAAAATATCTATCTGCCCAGCAATTCAACAGCCTGCAAAATTACCAGGGCTTTTTCAAAAAGCAAACAGAAGAAAATAACACAGTTCCAATCAGGTTTTCCCAACTACTCCACTACAGAGTAGTTCTATCTGCACAGAAGACAGAAGCTCATTTCATGCGCTTGAATCAAATAATAGCCTCAATGGCAGAGTACAACAGTATTTTATTCCAGGGCTTTCATCTTCGGTGGTTTCTTGTCCCCTCTGCTGAGAACAAGATCTGGCTCAACTCGCTTACTCAGGGAAAAAGGGAAAAAAAACCTGTTGGTGTGTCCTATAGCAAGCACTATTTCCTGTTGATATCAAGAATGTCTGAACTCACATTTACCTTTTTAATTTTTAATCACAATAAAAATTGCCTTTATTTTTCAGTTCAGCTATTCTCTGGTGTATGCAAGAAATTTTGATTCACCTTCTTTGCACTCTTTTGGCATCTTTCCAAAACACCTGGAAATTGTAAGGGCTTTGCACTCAGCTATTTATTTGCTGCAGAACCCCAGGGAAAGGACAATGCAATATTGTTCCAACCTGGGAGCAAACAAGGACCTTAAACATCACTATTTATGTTCTAATCCACTGCTCTTTCCACCCCTAGCAAGGGAAGATGAGTGCCCCAAGAATCACAGAATGCTTTGGGTTGGAAGGGACCTTGAAAACCATCTTGTCCCAATCCCCTCTCATGGGCAGGGACACCTTCCACTAGACCAGGTTGCTCAGGGCCCAGTGCAGCCTCCCCAGCTCCTTAAGGACACAGCCTGCTTTCCCCAGGACACTGTTCCAGCAGTTCTGGAGATGTGTTAGAGGAGGGAGCACCGTGGGTGTCTCCAGGGGATGCAGAACAGCCATCATGCAGAGAGGGAAACAATGCAAGATTACAGTTTTTTTTCCCTTCTACTGCAAATAGGCCCACTAAAATCAACGAGGACAGCCTCTAACTACCAGCTGAGTAGCAAACAGAACCCAACTCTAGTAATTTTATGTCATGTATTGCACTCAAATTGTCATTTGGATGACTGCTGCTATGCACTGCAAGTCACTTATTTCAGCAGAGCATAGTGCCTGTGCAAATGGCATGCTGCTCCTTTTCGTGTGACTTGCAACTTTCCTCTTTCTGCCCCGGGCCTTTTATTGATCCGTGACAGGCAGTTCAGACTGTGGGGCTGGGACTTCTGCCCAGACAGGGGTTTTGGCACCATTGCTACACCAAGCAGCTGTGGTCTGCACTGCTCTCCACCGCAGCATTCCATCCCTTCCCTGCTCCAAAGCAGGTGTGCCACGCTCTGGCCATGGCCTGTGAACCAGCACGCTCAGAAGGGCAGGAAATGAGAAAAGAGAGTCAAACATACCTTACAGATGCACGTATTTGATGAATGAGGAGCATGAGGTTCTTTGAACCCACCATAGACAACGATAAACTTGATTTTTACTGATTACATAGGATATAAATCTTACAGTAAGTGAGTTTAAAACAGTATTTAAGACTGGTATTAGGAAGGGAATAAAATGTACTGCCTAAACGTATAAAAGAATGAAGCACTTGTTTTCTGACTTATTTATAATATTTAAGACCATTCTTATCCTTTTCTCAGGGTGAAAAATATTACATCATTGAGACCATTTTGAAAAAGAAGAGTTGGCAAGCTCTCTTATAAACAAATAAATGTAAGGTAAGCATGGTTTTATTTTTACTACTTTATAGCTATTTAATAATAAAATGTAATGCAATTATTTTGCTTAAATCAGTGACTCAGACACTTCAGGTTACAAGAGAAAGATGAAGTAAAAAATTCATCACTGACAATACAGTCATTGGATTCTTTCCTGAAAGAACAACATTTGCAGAGTATCTGAGCATTTCAGTTTGTCCTGCAAGTTCAAGGACTGTTACCTCTGATACACTACTTTTGAGTCCGTGGTGTCAATACTGACGAGAAAGTTTAAGAGTCGATATAAAATGTGGTTTAATTCTATGAACTCTGGCAGCCTACTGAATTATTTACATGATGTCATTTACTGGCTACAATCGAGTTTGACACTTCCAGATTTAGTATCACACATAAACCTTCCTTTCTGAGACAATGCTACCATCATGGCTTTGCAACATTGCTGAGAACTCCAGATGGAATAAATGTGCTTCACCTTTGGATCTGCAAAGCAGAAGGAGTTGGTACAGCCCCATGGTATTCCATTTGTTGTTACTTTACTGAAAATCATGCTCACATTTTAGAAAAATGAACAATCTCAGTTGATAAAAGCCTGGTGGTAATCGCAACTTGCACCATTTCCTCATCTTCAAGAATATTTCTTTGTTCTGCTTTCCTCACACACCCAATATTTGGGAGGCTCTGGGCTGTGTTGCAGCTGTTCAGCCACTGGATCCAGGTGACCGGGACAAAGTTCCAGCTCTGGCCATTGTTGGATCATACTAACAAAATCCCCACAATTTTAATAATTTCTTTAGGGAGGAAAACAGAGTGTGATGAAACAGAAAAGATATTCCTCTGACACACAGCAGGTGAGAAAAAGGCCAGTGGAAGGAGTGTAGCTGATTTGAACTCTGCCTGCAGTCTCAAGCATTGCATGCAGCTGGGAAAAAGAACACTCATCAACCATTACATTTAAGGCTCAGTCTAACACAGAATTAAAAAGAACATGTTAACAGAATGTCAAGCGTGCTGCTGCCTTGTAAAGAAATGGTATCTGCTGCTCTTGTACTAAAAACGGTTCCACTATTATGGGTGAAGCAGCTCAGTATTTCCAGCACTGCTGGAGGTTTAAAAAGCCCCCAGACATTCATTGTCTAGCAGGGCTTAATTGGTACCAGCAAACAGACAGACCATTTGGAAATCTGGGCTCCAATTAAAATACAGCAAACCTAGACATGCTACATTTGAATATCTTTTTCAAGTACAGTTCTGAAGTGCTTTTACTCTCATGTAACAGTAGGAATAAGAAGGCCATCCCATCAACCTTGGCTCCATTAAATGCAAGCACACACCATCACCATCATCACTGAATTGTCTGGGTTACAAGGAACCTCAGAGCTCATCTTGTTCCACCCCCTGCCATGGGCAGGGACACTTTCCACTATTCCAGGTTGCTCCAAGCCCTGTCCAACCTGGCCTTGGACACTGCCAGGAATGGGGCAGCCACAGCTTCTCTGGGCAAATGTGCCAGGGCCTCACCACCCTCACAGGGAAGAATTTTTTCCTGATACCTAATCTAAAGCTACTCTTAAGTTTAAAGCCATTCTGCCTTGTCCTGTCAGTGCATCCCCTTGAAGTCCCTCTCCATCTCTCCTGTAGGCACCTCCTGCCTTATCAGTTATCTTGGACTTAAAGATCAATGTCATTTAAGAAAGCATTTCAGAATTTCTGTATAGGCAGAAACAACAACCACTAAAAACCCTAAATTAATTTTGCAGAGAGAACACATGGTTCATAAATATCTCAGCTTAAAAGCTATCTCACGTGTAGTCGCATATGTTGGGTAATAATTAGAACACAATTAAATTGGGCACCAAAGAAATCTCTGTAATTTTATTTATGATATTAACTTGGAGAATTTTTCCCCCAGCTGTGTAAGAGACATTAAGGCTATTTATCATCCTGGTAGCAATATGATAGTTTTCTACAGGGACATATGGAACTAAACTGAGCTTGTATTTTCTAGATATGACTTTTAAAAACCAATCTATTCAGATTTGTTTATATTTCTATCAAAATTTTTCAGCCATCAAATCCATCACTGCTTTCCTAAATGAGCTAAAAATCTAAATTCACCCGGAGTGGGAAGTACTACTTAATTCATTAAAGCACAGGTACGTAACAGTACCACGATCCAAACAGAGCATAAATACAAGGATGTTTCCCTAACTGCAGTCACAGGCTTGAGTCATGAATTCCTGCCAGGTTTCCTTTCTTCATCCTTATTTTTTGAAAATCAGGCCCTTTCAATTAGCTTTTTCATTTATTTTTTTCTGTTCAAATCCAAGAGAATAAATTTATGTTATAGAGTTCACTTGAAGACACTTTTCTGGTCCCAGGTGTAGGACACATAGCTCAGTGTATTTACTGCAGTGACCCAAATAAGACAAAGTATGCACAAAGCTTATACTGTCAAACCCAAACATTTGTAGGGATCTGCTACAAAACTGTTCTAAATGAATAGAAATATTTTCTCAGGAACAGGCGTTTGGCCTAAAGAACAGACATAAATTAATCACGTTCAATTCAAAAATGGTGACTAGAGGATAATATGCAGGAATTTGGGTGAATTAGAAACGACCTTATGTATTATCACTGCTCTTAATGTCTTCTTTAGCTTCTCTGTTACTATGTCAAAATCAAGAATCCAATTTTTCTGTAATGTATCTTAAAGTTTTTAGAATTCAATTAAAACTCTTAGAACTCCAACCAATTCAATCTGCAGGTAACAGTGACACGTTGATGCAGTAAGCGATACCCACATCAGCACTAGCTCTGCTGCTCAGCTGATGGGAAGAAAAACTTTGCCCCATTCTCTAACACTCCAGGGGTTAAAAGAGCAGATTGTTTCACATTTAAGTGTGTAGGACATGACAACCAGTCCAAAGTAGTTAAGTTCACACTTCAAAAATTCCCTCACAGAGCTGTCACTACATTTCTTACGTTGCATTTGCTGCATTTCCCAGTAGGGTGCAGCTTAAAGAAAAAATGTTTTCAAGTCTGGAAGGCTGCAGCCTTGTTGCTTCTTCCTCAAGCAGATGCACCAAGATCTCACCCCCCAAGCCGTCCATGCTTAAGAGTACACTGAAGTTTCTACAAGATTTAAGCAGAGCTTTGTAAAATACGTGCCACGCACGCGACACTGAGCCAAATAATGTTGTCATGTCACATTTCTTTCTATGATGGTTTAATCCTTTCATTTTTATTTACTGTGCCAGTGTTTGCACTGTAAACAAGTAGAATGAAGCTGAATGATATGTCAAAGGAAAGGAAACTTTATAAACAAGGAACAAACGTGGATGTACCTTTGAGGACAGAGATCTCTGTGGTACTACTTGCAGTTGGGAAGGGAGTTCTGAACTAAAGACAGAAACAATACTTCTTAAACAAGATTGTGCTTTTCAGATCTGCACCAGTTGCCCAGGTATATGGGTCTCTAGCATAACCATTTCTAAAAGTGTAGAGGTACTTGGAACAAATAAAAAAGGCAGATGAAAAGCTGATACCCTCTTTTGCATCCCACAGACTTGCAAAACCCACCACTGATTTTAGAAACTTGAATACATACCTACATTTCTTACAAATGAGTATTTTTAAGACAAAACTTTTCAGGACATTATATAAATCCTTGAAGCCAGAGACTTATGATGAAAACAACGTCAGACTCATAACAAAAGCACTGTGATTGCTGCAGCTACAAGGAAAAAAATTACCTGCTCTACATTCCTCTCAGAATGAAATCACCATCTCTCAGCAAACCAATGTAGGAAAGCTTGTAAAAATAAATTCTGTGAAAAAGATTCCAAAGGGTGGAATGAAGAATTAGAGATAAAATGGATTCCTGTAGGAAAGAAAGAGCATCGTTTCTGTAGGGCAGATCAAAGAGACGGAGGGCTTACCCCCACCCGTGCAATAGGGTGTATCACTCATGCTTCTTGCTCTTGGACCCCACAGCAGCACCACACTGAGCAGTTTGTTGTGGATCACCTGAGAGTGAATCAAAAGCAAAGATGCTTTGAAGGAGCCGTGCAGGTTAAAAGGTGTTGTACAGCTCATACAGAGCAATGGCACAAGGGACAAGTGAAGGGCTGGGCCCTGGCTTTCCCTGCTTTCCCTCTGAAGCCTCGCTGAGGGAGGGCTCAGTGAGGCCTCCCTGCTGTGGTTTTATAGAGGTGCAGGTGGCCAGGAAAGAACATAGTCCCACCCTCTGGCTGCCTTCATCTTCTGAAGAAAGTCCTGTCATCCTGCCACCCACATTTCCCACGCACAACCATGTCTCAGACAGGCCTGCCTTGTCATTGCTGGTACCCAGCAGCTTCCCTTAGCATAGTTTTTAGAGGCAAATTGGTAAACGTTGAATTTGTATTGCAATTTCTCTACTGCTTCCAATACCAACATATTGTCTCCTGCAGTCTGTGTCCTGTTCTCCAGGCTGTGGGAGATGTAGCTTGTTTCTTTACTGAAGAAGCTGTGAGAACTGTTTGGAGATGTACACAAGGTAAAGCAGGCTCCCTACCCAGTTTGTCACTAGCATGGTTTCCTCTCCTCTGTGCTGGTATTTATTTCAGAAACATTGTTCAGCTCACTACCAGATTTTGCAATCTGAGGCAGCTGAAAAGGTCAATTAGAAGAACATATCCTACTCTCCAATTCCATTCCATAAAATCACTCATCACAAACAGATGAAAGGGGATAATGATTATTATAAATTGTGCATTCAGCTAGGTTTGTGGCTTTGCCAAAAGATTCGTGTAGGAAGAGCTGTAGAGGTACCAGAAGGCAAAATACTGCTTGGAGCATGAATTCCTTCTTGCCCTTCCTGTTAGGCGGACAAGAGCTGGTTGGCAAACAGCTCCAAAAACCCTGTCAGAGGGAAATTCTGCTCTGCTGGAGCACTCAGTCCTGTATCACCCACCTCTGACTGGTGAGAGTATCTGCATCAGTTGAGTCATTGCAATCCCAGTTTGAGGACATCTGAGCCTCTAGTAGTTTTGAGACAGGATATTTTTTCAAGCAGTGTAACAACCTTCTTGTAGATTCCATTTTAGACAATTTCTTTTTTAAGCACTTAGCAAAACCCAGCAGCCAAAATGCTTCAAAAGACTTGTGGATGGGAACTAAAATCAAAACCAGCAGTCGTTCAGACTTTTGTACCTGGTACTTCCTGATAGCTAGTCTGAGTTCAGCTGTATTTGTATTCATAAAATAAAACAAGAGAAGAAGGATAGAGTGTAACACAATTTGCAAAGACCTGGAGACAGAAGAAAAGACAGCAATCAGAAATTTCAGAGCAAGGTGAGAGACTGCCCAAGCCAGCTGCGAGGGTAAGTACAGGGTGCATGAGTCAAAGACCCCAACACTCAGAAAAGAAGCTCTTTTTAAGTCAGAATGTCAACAAGCAGAGGCAATTTTTTTTTCTAGACTGGTACTTAACTTCTGTCCCCAGGGAGAGTAAATACACAGCACAGATGCACAGCTGGAAGGGTCTGGAACTAAGCAGCCCGGGTCACACCGTGGTCATCGCTGTAAGAAAGGTGAGGGATCAGGTCTCAAGGGGAGCCCCATCCTGGGAAGTGGCCTTTGTGGGAGCAGGTCTGAGCCCTGGCAGATCCACGAGGAAAGACCTCTGGTGGATCCAGACTTACCAGACAGAAATTAGAACAGATTCTCTACATGAAAAATGGTCTCAAGTTACTCTGGCATTCATTTAATTGTCATTCTTCCCAAGATCAATTGTTTGGGATATGAATTTCATTGATTAAGTTAATTAAAAGTCATATAATCAGAGAATAAGGTAATTTTGGCTGCACTTGCACTTTATAAATACTTGGCAATTTGCTAAACTATGAAAACTGTTCAAAATGCTTTCTTACATTTTATTACCTTTTTTTTCTCCAAGAAACCAGTTACAT
Organism: Gymnorhina tibicen; assembly: GCA_013399875.1. Lineage (NCBI taxonomy): Eukaryota > Metazoa > Chordata > Aves > Passeriformes > Artamidae > Gymnorhina > Gymnorhina tibicen. The sequence goes on from VXAZ01006886.1 coordinate 4,665,802, forward strand.
ATTGAAATTACAAAAATAATGGTACAGTTAAAATAAGATTTACTATATAGCCTTATGAAATACGTCCAACAAGTTTTCAGAAGCCACTCACCCATACAGAAACAAATCTTGCACACATCCTTTCATCTTACCAGCTCCAATCCATGTCAACAGATGAGCTTCCATTAAAAAGAAACATGTTGACAGTGTTTATAGGGATGGAGCAGAAGTTTCCCAAGCAAAAAAACCTTTTAAGCTACAGTTGGAATATATACAATATATTCGTACTCGAAGGCTAATTTAAGTCCAATTAAAGGTTGGACTTGATGATCTTAAAGGTCTTTTCCAATCTAAAAGATTCTGTGATACTACAATTGCACAGCACAGGGTGCTGTCACTGTCCTGAACTCCAGCGCAAGGCAGACAGCAATCCCTGCTTACATCCTTGTTTCTATTCCTTACTGCCTCCGGACACTTATCTGACTTCCAGCAGACCAGCCACATACTCCTTTTTTAACCCAAGAATTCCAGACGTGAGGCCTCCTTTGCACTCAGCCATTCCAGGGAGGAGAGCACAGGGGAGCAGGTGCAATGGTCACACATCACGTTGTGTATGCCTTTGCCTGAGAATGGAGTGGCTTTTCTTCTCCCTCACTGCTGTCTCCTCTAGCAGGAGGCTGGAAAAATGTGACAGCAAGCCTTTGTATTTTGTAGATTCTGTTATGGCCCAAACCCTAGCACAGAAGTACTAAGCAGTCCCTCCCCCTCTACCTGGCCAAGTGCTGAAATAAAGGTGTCCGGAAGAATCATTTTGTCAGAAACATCTCAGAAAAAAACTGGAAGTCTGTTTTCATCCCATGTTTTCTATGGAATCCCTATAGATGTTAAAGCTTAAAAATCTACGAACCCTTTCTCTTTAAAAGCATTTTTACAAAATATTAAGGATTTTTGTAGTTTGAAAGACTTAGGGTGTATTTGACAGCTGTTCAGCTTAATAACTGATGTTATTAGACTATGCAGAAAATAAATAAATAGTGCTAGTTTTTTTTTGGCACAGCCAGAGTTTATTGTATTGCAGTTTATCATTTACAGAGTTTGGAGGAAAATAAAGTATAATGTTCATTCAGGCAATATCAAGAGAGAAAAACTGAAGTTGCTGCATTACTTACAAGAATTGAATCAGAGTCAGCAGGAACAATTTTTCTTCCCCAAAGTCTTCCTATCAGTGCAATTGAATAGCCATTCAGGTGTGCATTTTATAGTTTGTGACTATTAACTTGCTTTCTTCCACGCATACACACTTGAAGGAGTAGAAAAGAAATATTGCTGCAGCAAACTCCAGGGGCAAAAAGAAATGACTCCTTTAAAGAGCATATGGATGAAAGAATGCACGTGTGTACACACAAGGGGAAGGGAAAGAGGTCTATAGATTAAGTGTTAGGTTCATCACTGCAAAGCTACAGGTTTCTGTTTGTTTATTTTCCTACAGAAGGGTAACCGTGCAGAGTACATGCTTAGGACTAGTCAGGTACACCACTTCTTTCTGGGGAGGCTCCTGTGTATTTAGAACAAATTACCTGAATTTTTAGCTTTGCACATTACTTGTAAAGTTTACCAGTAGTACACTGGTATAGTGCTCCAGCTTCAGGCCTGCTGGAGGTAGCTGCCTCCATCTCTCTCTCCAGATAATGACAGTTTTTATAGACCAGCTCCCACAGCAGCTGCACAGCCGCTCAAGAAGCTAAACACTTCATGGATAAGACTTGATCTTTAGCATTGATGAGGAAATAAAACACGATGTCAAACAGAGTAACATATTTACACAGCATAGAAAAATATCCTTTCCCTTTATGGCCTACAGCATCAACACAGGCCAGACTAGGAGCTCCCTTTCAGCTACAGCAAGAGGCCTCAGGTGTGAGGCTGAGTGATGTCTAACTCACAGCTCAGCCAAACCCCACCCCTGTTTGTACCAGCACAGAGGAGCTTTCCCGAGGGCACTTTTCCTGCATGCAGAAGAGCTCTCAGGCATCATTTGGATCTTCTTTCTTAGTGTTTTGTGCACTCAAAGTCAGATCATAGAACGAGGGCAGAAAGTGACCCTACCAACCACTGCCACATGGCACAGGGAACAGCAAGTCCTCCCACCTCTCAGGGGCAGTTTTTGTCTGTAATGAGCCTTGAGCTTTTACACATCACTCCTTTCCCTACTATACTGTAAAATACTTAAATTACTAAATACTTCTATTGCTAAAATACTAAAAATTCCCTACTTATATATTAAAATAAGCATTCAGTGCAGCCCAACAGTCTTTACTCAGTGACTGGAATAAGTCACGTGTGTAAATAAAAATTAATAGAAAGAAGAGTAAAATAAAAAAAAAGCAGAGTGAATCAGAATTTCCAGTTCACTGAAGTTTATCTTTGAGGAAGTGGTTGTGTCCCAGCTTCCTAGAGTGGAAAAACTCCTTCAACAATATTTTTCCCTTGCTTCTCCTAACTGCTTTCCTTAAATATTTGTGGCTCTAGAAATTCTCCACCTCTTCAGCGGACATATCCATTCATCTTCCATACATTTTCCTCTCTGTTTGTATGCCAGAATATTAAAGCCGTTCACGACTTTCCAATCGAAACTCACGCACACCAGGAAACGAGAAAATTTACTTGAATGAGCGCCATATCCCGCCTCTTGTGCTGCAAGAGAAGTTCAGCCATGTCCCAGCACCCCTAAAGAGCATGGCTAACCTGTCCCCAGGAACACCTGCTGATTCTGAGCCCACGTTATGTATCACTGCTTAACCATGAACAACTGCTTTATCTTCCAATTCCTTTAACTTCTTTCCATATCCAAGAAACACTGCAAACAATTTATTCTTTTCTGTGTTTTAAACACCTTATTCAAGTTTCTGTTAGGCTACCCCTTAGTCTTTAGACATGACAAGTTATAATAGTCTGTTCTCATAGATTGCATTTCCTCATTTAGATTTATGAATTATTCACTATTCACAAATCCAATTAACTCTCTACCAAGCACCTTTAAAAGCAGCAAGTAGTTCAGAAGAGCAAAAAATTTAAGAGGTTAGATAATTACATGTAGTTCCAAAAGACAAGGGTACAAGACAGCAAGACATACACTGAGCACATAACAGAAGCCTTTGGGATATCCAGACCACAAGCTACAAAGGAGAACTTCCCTGAGCTGTGTTCCCTGAGCTTTGGCAATAAAAGTTTTGTATTTCTGTGCCAGACCTCTGTTGCTGTGCCAGGATTCAGGCCTGCTCCCATCATTCCTATCTACAGAAAACAGCCTCAGCCTATTTAGGTGCTCTGCTCTGGTACTGAAGTAGAAGCCCTTCAGATCAGTTTTTCCCAGTAAATGGTAACCTGGAAATGACCAGCCAATTCTTCTGAGTGCCAGGGAAACAGCTTCAGCAGAAAAATTGCTCAATTTACTCTGTCAAACTGAATTTGAAAGCAGGCTGCAGTGCTGGTGCCTTTTTGGTGTCTGGGAGGCTACGCTGCCCACATGTTTTAGTTTGCGTGGCACGTGGCCTTCCTTCCTATTTCTGCTCCTTCTGAGTCCACACGGACAAAATCCATTGAGACGTGCTAAGAGAACCGAGGCCTTTGTGTGGCCACTGCTTAACAACCACAGAGCATCTCATGGAGAAGGTGAACAGTTTTGACTGTCTTGACCCCACACTTCAATTTTTGGAAAAGCCATGATTCTGCCTATACACCTACACTTGGCTCTTTATAAAACTTTGCTCTAAAATACACTGAAAATCAAGTCCCTGGGTGAAAAGGAAAAGATTTCATATAATAAATTGGATGGTTAACTAGGAAATTAATGAAAAACAGTTTAAAAAACATTCTTCTCTGATCAGAGCAACACAGATCTAATTAAGGTCTACAGTTACCCCAGCTTGTCTACATTAAAAAAATACTGTTATCATCCAACATTATGTAGCAGATATAACTACTGTCTTTCCTATAGTGGTGGCTGAAGTTAATGTTTGCATCTTGACTCCCAGCTCAACTTCTGTCATGTCAAACAGGCAAACTCTTGGGGAACTTCCCTTCCCCAGCTATACTGAGCTAGAAAGAAACAGCCTAGGAAAAGGCTGAGATGACAGCAGGACTTTGCAAAACAAAACCATGGGGTCAAAACCTGATGTCTCCTGTCAAAGCAGGAGGCCAAGATTGCCACATGGAAGATAAATAGTTGACATCAGCATCAATGGTTTTCCATTGCCTTTTCCTGAACCGAGGAAGAACAGTTCTTGCCTCAAGCAAGCAGACAGTCACACCTTTCCTTCTGCTGTGACTGCACCTAATAACAGTCGTTCTGCTGCAGTCACTTGAGGGGAGAACACTGCAATTATTACAGCATTAGTACTGGCCCTTGGAATGGACTGATGCTCCAACACAATTCAGAGAACATTACAGCAGTGGCCATCAAAGGAAATCATCTCCAAAGGGACGAGCACTTAGGAGCAAAGGTGGTGTGGTAAAAGAAAAGGTCCAGAGAAGGAACAATCTACGGCTGCACAGTGTGAATGGAACTGTCACAGCTGTCACGCAGTGCATGATTCTTTGATGACTTTAAATCTTAAGTAAAACATGGAGAAAATAGACAAAGTTTTAGAAGCTTTCGGGAAAAACATGTCCATAACCTTTCAGACACCTATTTTGGTTCCTGAAGGCCTGAAGAGAGAACTGCACAGCATTTACAGCATTAATACATGACATGAATGACACAACAACCATCAAATGTACATCAGAGAGATTTATGGCAAGGGAATACTTAAAACATGGATATTTGGCTGAGCAAATGCAAATGTGTTTGGAACGGAGGATTTTTAAATTAAAGTACATTGAATTAGCTATTTCAGATAACCTACATGCAACATTAATATCCAGCAAGGACTAACAGTGAATCCAGAGAATGTTGAGCAAGTTTTGCACTTCAGAAAGGTCACTCTGACATCTAATGCCACACATACAGGGCAGTCAGGAAAATTCACCATGCCAAAATTAAGTAAGAATCCAAGATCTAGAAGAAATGAGTGTACAGCTCCTAAAGCCTCCTGAGTAGGGAGCTGTATAGTTTCCACAGAAAATAAACCTTCTGCAGCAGTAGTTCAAACAAGCAAATAAAGATTTAAGAAAAAAACTCTCATCTCACAATACTGGCATCCATCTCCTCATTTTGCAATCTCTGAAATAGCCAGTACTAAGTTTTCTTCAGTATTTCATGTGCAATGCCTATGTCCAGCCTAGCTGCTTTATGAAAACTGCTGTACCTGTGGCATGACCTCGGGGAAGGACAGACCTAAGTCTGTTTTCAAAGACCCCACTCCAAGCCATGAATGTATCAGGGCTATACTCAGATATGAGAATTCACAGTGGCCATGCCAGGCAGCCATGAAAGAACAGATCCCCAGGGTGGTTTAAAGGCACTGGAGACACAGAACAAGCTCATATTAGGCTATCAGTTTTGTGCCATTCTATTTCCCTCGTTCCTGCTGGTTGAAAGATCCACATGTGACTTTTAGAAGTCTCTTACATAATCTCACCTATAATTCTCTGGAAAATTTATTACCAGACTCCTGAGGATACAGCCTGGCAGATTGGTACAAAAGAAACTGCACTGAAGCTTCCCCGTGCTGGCTATCGCAGCCATCACTGTAAGCAGGGTGGAATTTGAAATCCATTTCTTTTCTAGATGGAAAAAGTAACTGCTTATTCCTATTCCTATACTGCTTTTCATGCTGAAAACAGTCATCTGCTCTAATTGATGAAAGCAGAGAAATTGGCAATTTTAGGGCCCTGGCAGGCATTCTCTGACAAATGCTTATATCAAAGCTCATTAGTGTTCACATATAATCTATATGAATGGTCTTTGTGGCAATGACTAATTGGTGCAGGTCCTTTGGAAAGATGGTACTTTGCAAAGTATATTCAGTACTGATGAATTTAAATACTGGTGCTAGTAATCCAAAGCAGCAAAGCAAATCACGTAAGAGAAGGGAATCACAGGAAACTGCTTTGGATAAATAAAGCAGGGCCCAGAAAGAAGCACAGTGCATGAAGTCTCACCTTCCCTACAGCTGTTCCCCGGGACTGAACACTCTGGGGTGTGCTTTGCCCCTCTTTCAAATTCATTCCTCAGCTGAGAAGTGTGCTGGCCAAATTTCACACACTGACAATTAACAAATCTCTTCTTTGAGCAGAGGGAATAACTCCAAGCCCGCTTCAGCTACACTGCTTGCAACACAAAACAGAGCAAAACAAAAAAACAAACAGAAAACCCAAACACCTCTAATGAGCACCAGAGCAGAAGTAACCAGATGAGGCCCAAAAGTAGGACCTAACCAAATTAGTAAATTGTAATGCCACATACAGTATCAAACCAGATTTTCCTTTCTGGTGTGTTATTCATTAGTGTGCAATCCTCCTGAGGAGCAGGATTGATTTTTGGAAGTAGACCTAATACTATGTTATTGGAAGTACAGTTACTGAGCAGGACTGGGGCTGCTTTAGGATCAATTCCTGGAAGCACACCCATTATTGTAACAGTTTCTCAGCGCCTGGCTACTAATGGGCTGGATGTTCTCCTGGGAAAGCATACTGAATAATTATCTCGGAAAAGACAATGCAATGGAAATGTCATTTCACCCTCCCCCACCCTCAGACTGCAACAGGGAATATGAATTTTCTAAAATGATCCCACAGTGTGCCATTTGTAAATCTCCATCCATGCTCCAAACCCATGTGTACTTTGAAATACGCTTTTCTCTTTTTTTAAGATGGCTAAAAAATCTAATTTTAAGAAAATAAGACAGACAGTGAAACTGTCTCCATTGCAAACAGTAATACAACACTTTCCCATTATTTCAGTTTGAAGCTTGTTAGGTTGTTACTGTCTTCAGGGATACATTCCAATATCATGTTCTTAATCTCCCCAAACTGGCTAATTCTCCCCATGAAGAAGGGAACTCTTACAATTGTTGCCCTGAGCAAATGAGGAATAAAAGGGGTGACAGTAGGGAACAATTGAGCTCTATTCTTTTGCATAATTTTCCCTTCTGAAGTATCTCCTGAAAATCAGCCCAGCTGCCTAAACACTTTGAAATACATGTGTGTATTTAGATGCACAGCAAAAACCACTGCTGAAGGGGTCCAGAGGCCAAGCCTTCCAACAAAAGTGTGGGGCCCACAGGTGCAGATGAAGGAGGACGACACGGGGCTGTACCCTGTGTGATAGGGGTTTGAACACACAGAGATACTTTGATGGAGAGGGCTGGGTCTGAAAATACACCTGATACCATGGCCTAGATGGTGCCTTGGCCCTTGCTCACTTTACTCTGGCAGTCTTGTGTTGCACAGAACATCACGGGAAGGATTACAGACCTCATCTTCTGTTCAACCTCTCCCTGAATCTCACAGCAAACTGCTTAACTACCTCTACAAGCAAAAAAATAGGAGTTTAAAGCATGTTCCCACCTGCAAAGGGCTATGTTTTGTCAGACAGAAATTGTAGAAAAATAGTGCTGATGGGCTTTAATAGCCACAGGAGAATGATAAATAGAACAATTTCATAAAAATATTAACAAATAAATACAACAGTCAAAACTCGTAATAGGATCAGCACAGAGCAACAATCTGAAGAAGCTTTGGCTGGCCTGGTACGTTATTCTGTCACTCAAGGCAAGCACCTCAGAGCCACTGTGTCCTGCCAGCTCTGCTACAGCAAGAGGCAGCAAGGTAGCAAACGAGCAAAGCCAGCTCCCTGCACCACCTCCCCCTTCCACCAAGCTGAATACAAAACCAAACTGAGTCAACTGCAGGTGAGGAAGAGACTTAAGAGAGTTAATTAAAAGAATTTCATCTCTGGTTAAAACAAAAGGAATAAACCCCAAACCACTCATCAACAGTGTCCCACTAAATAATCCCTCTGGGATATTAGCTCAGCAGCTTTTCTTGGAAAGGAGTTTCTCCATCTCTTCATCATCACAAAATATCTTGGTTTAACTCTTTTCAAGAGTATCAGCTGCAGTAGTCAGAGTTGTGAGTAACCCAAGTTGTGCCAAAGACAAAAGGGTGGTCCATTACAATGACAAAGGCCAGGCTCGCTGTGAAGTACTGACCAGCTGGCATCTCCTGCCATCTATCAGGAGTGGAGCCTCTGTCCTGGCAGAAATGTGTAAGGGTTTCTCATGAAAACGTTCAGCCTTCTCATGAAAACTCTTGAGAGTGGCAAAGAGGATGAGCCTTTCAGCGAGGAGCAAAGAGCTTGTTCTCCTAGAACAGAGAAGGATCTGGAAGAAAGACCCCTTTCCTCCATTCCCACTGAAAAGGGTTCCCTCCTGCTGCTTCCAGAAACAATTCATTACTGAGAAACATGACAATTACACGTGGTGGTGGAACAAGGTGCCTCACACCCGCTGAACCAATGTGACACACGGTGTGGTACCAGCAGGGTTTTGTATCATCACATCACATCACTGAGGCGTTTCAGAGAAATGGAAGGGACCTCTCACAGCTGAGATTCTCTCCCCAAAGTTAAAAAAAAAAAAAAAAGAGGAAAGTTATAGAGCAAGTCTCCTCTCCAGAGGTTTTACAAAGAAACCTCTAAAGCAGTAGGAAAGGATGTTCTGACATCCACTTCCCTCCTAGACACCTCTGCATGACAGTATTAAATGCTGGAAGTGCTGCCTGAAACACTGAAAAACAAAAAATACCTTTGTAATTTGTGGGAAATCTGGCTTTTTTCCCATGTCAAGAATAAAGAATCTCCTTTTAGTTCTGAAGGTATTGACCCACAAGGGTATCAAGATCTCCTCAGGAGTATCAAGATCTCATTGAATAAATTCTGCATCAGTCGAAAACAGGCTCTGAAGTTTAGAACAAATTACTCTCAAACATAACAGAACTCAGATGTGTTGTCATTCTCCCAGTTAAATCTTACTGAAGTCAGGCATGTTAAAAATTGGGACAGTTTAGAATTACTACTATTTTTTCCCAATTATTTAAAAGTGGGCATTACTTCATAGTAGGAATGGATAAGTGTTCTACTGCACAGCATTTCACATCCAACTGTTCTTTATAAGGCAATTTCATGAAGTTTTTAATGGTAATGTGGTCACAGCCCTCCACTGCACTGAGAGGAGAGACAGAGGAAAGGAGGAAGAAAGACGGGGATAAAAAGTACTTTGTAACTATTTGATACGAGATCACAAGTACTAAGTAACCGAAATTCAGCCTTGGGGAGCCCCGAAATGATGGTTTAGAAATCTGAGTACTCCAACCATGCATTTAAGAAAAATAGTATGGGTGGATCTTTGGAATTTAGCATTTAGCCCTGTAAATACAAGTCTTGTACAGGAATGAGAGATTGAGGAAAACTGCATCCTATCCCCACAAAAAGACATTTAAATGCTACTTATGCAAAGCTGTCCTAAGATGATGATAAAATCTTTCGTATCTTTGAGACAATGAAGAAATTACATTTTTATTAATATTAAGATCAATATGTAGAACTGAAAATGTCCTCATACTGCACTGTACACTGAACTTTTTTCAGGAAAGTTTAGGGATTTGGGGGCTGCATTGGAAGAACACGGATCCAAGATTCTAAGCTCCCTTGCACTTGTACTGTACGATCATTTGATAGCAACTGGTGTTTCCTGGACCCTCGTGCACTCAGATGCCTCACAGCAGTGTCAGTGGCAGACACACCCCAGTGCAGCCAGACTGAGAGCACAGAGGTGACAAATGAGCAGTGCTGGAAATCTACTCCTGCTCCCAAACAGTCCCACTGCTGCAGCACAGTGCTGTCCGTCCTCACAATGGGATCTGTTGAACTCGTGGCAGGTAAAATCTCAGGCAATTCTTTTCTGAAATGTATCCACAAATTACTGATTGTTTGTCTGCTATTAAGGCTTCTTTCATATTTGGATTCTTAACCAGAAGGCTGGCTACAGAAGTGGTGTTTTAAGATGTGGTTTTATTTCTCATTACCTTACTCTGATTTGATTGGCAATAAATTAATTTCCCCAAGTCAAGCCTGTTTTGCCCATGACAGTAACCAGTGAGCGATCTCTGCCTGCCCTTGTCCCAACCTGTGAGGCATTCTCTGTATTTTCTGGCCCCTGTCCAGTTGAGGAGGGCAATAGAGCAGCTTAGGTGGGCACCTGGCATCTGGCCAGGGGCAGCCCACCAGTCCAACGAGACCTGCAGGGGTCCTATCCTGACCGACACAAGGATGTGTGACTCAAATGGACTCGATCCAGAACACAGCTCCTCATCATTTGTAAATCCTAACTAATGCATAACTAATGCAATACGAATCGTGCTGTGGTGTCTTGGAACGTATTGTTTGTGTTGTCTGAAATACGGTGGATAGGATTATCTGTTTCTTTCCTGAGTCTCTCACAAAAATGATGTTTCTCAAGAGACTCCTTCAAATAGTCCCGTTTCCAATAATTCACAAAGAAGGTGAGGCTACAAGCTTTCTCCCTCAAGTGGATGTCAGCATATCCATGCTACTCCGTTAGATACGAGTGCAAAGGACGTGTGAACAAATTCTGCTTGTGCTGATCCCGCATCTCAGCTCACAACAGGAGAAAGCAGAGAAAGAGCGAAATTTGCACGCTCTTGCATTCTTCTCTGTGTCCTTCACAGTGGCACTGTTGCCTCCTCAGCAGCAGCCTCTTTTCTCCAGGTGTCCTGCCAGAAAGTTCTGGGAGATGCTCCCAGTTAAAAGGAACAAGGCAGGAATCAGAAGCTTTGCAGGAAACCACAGGAACACTTGGCACTGTCCGGAGTCAGAAGGTGGGAAGGGAAAATGCACAGTGGGGTGGCAGCCAAACAACCAGAAACTAAAAATTAAAGCTGAGGAAGAAGATATTTCAAACGAAATGGCACCTGTTGCAACATGTCCCCCTTGCCTAAGCACCCCCTCTTAGGACAAACAGCACAGCCATGAAACAGGTAGATGACAGTCCAGGCCCCAGCAGCTTTTCTCCATCTGGTGATGGCAAAAGGACTTGGAATGGCACATATAAACACTCTGTGATTATCACGGAGAGTCAAATAACAATCGCTGAACTATAATTCAATGCCTTGAAATGTCCTTACTAATGAGTAATTTCACTGTTTTCCCCAATATGGTTCAAGAAGGGCATAAACACAGTGCAGTAAGACCCGAAGTGGTGGGCAGGTTTCAGTGGTGAATACAAATTCTCCCATCAGCTACAACCCTAAGCTGCAGCTGCTAAGTGTAAAGGGCTGTCTAGCGCTGGTGAAAGGCTTTAATCTGTGACACAGATGCTTAACGTTCATTATTATATATGCATAATTGGAATATAAATGTTCAAAAAGCTAAAACAAGCAAATAAATACAAATGTGGCCATAACAAAGGCACGAGGTGTATTTCTGTTTATTTGGATTTGGCACATTTCTGTACTGATTTTAGAATCATAGAAACGTGCTGATTTTGCAGGATGTTTGCACAATAGTCCCCTGCAGACTCTCCTGCCGATCTCTGAAATTAGTAACAAGCCACTATCGCTAAATTTAGGAGCAAGGACTCATCTTTCTGTGACATCTTCTGTCAAAAACCCAGAGAAAAGATGTATTTATAGCCATGTATTTCAGGCAAGTTCATCATTTAAAACAAAACTGACAAAAACTGCAGACTAACAATCAATAGAGGACACTAGTCACTTTTGAGCAGGGGAGACAGACAGGTACAAAGAAAACCATCTTTATTTAGGTATCTGTAGCCACACTGTGTTTCAGTCACAAGAATAGCAGAATCTAAGTATTTGTCCTCAGAGCATTTTTTTAATATTATATTCAGGTCCTATTCTACAAGTTATCCAACCTGGTGCAGTTTGGAGACCTCCCAGAAGGCAAGGACACGCTGTTAGTGACAGACTGACGGCACTGAACACAGGCACTCGTTAGTCATTCCCCCACAGAAGCTCCCCTGGAAAAGGGCATGACTTTCTCCCACTCTGACCAGAGGGCAAAATCTGATACAGAATAGCGTGCTGCATATGAAGGTTGGCAGACAATACATTTTTACTTATTCAGTCAAACTGTGTGAAAGAGAATTCAGAGAAAAGAGTTGCTGCGTGTAAACATTTATCTTCTCTCACTAGCATTTAAATACGAAAATTTCAGGAAGTACACGTACCTTAAATTGCCTGAAGTCCAAACAATCTGCTTCTAAAGTCTAGTTGTGCGTGGTAACAGTTGATCCATAAGCAGCATTTGTATTTAAGATTCTTTCCTTCACAAAATGACACAGGCTGCATTCTAGTTCTGACTGTCTGATCTGGGAGTACATTAGAAACAATTCTGGGTTGCACTTCTGAAGTTTCTATTACTTCTGGTAATAAATCTCATTGTCCTTGTGATTACTACAACATCCATACATGACAAATGAACACAGATTGTGTTCATTCAGAGAGATTTGCCAGCCCTGAGCTTTCCCACCTGCTCACCTCTCAGTTCCCTAATTTGCTGCACACGTCATACAGAGCTGTTGTGGCTGGGTAGGGATGTAGGGGAGAGCTGCAGGCAGCACCTCTGAACGAGGGAGCAGTGAACAGGTAACTCAGCTGGTGCTCCCTCCAGCACAGCACGGGCAGCTCTCCTGCCTGTCCACGGGAGAGGAGAGGCACTGCCCCAACGTCCCTGTCACCTGTCCCGGAGTGACAGCAGCCCCAGGAGCAGTGCAGCTTCTAGTTTGGGAACCGCTGTCCTTAAGGTGCCTGGCACCTGCTGCTGGCACAGAGGGACATGTGCTTGCTCTGTCAAGCCATTCCATGGCCATCTCTATCCAACCATTAAGCACAAATCCAAAACATAGCCCTTATCAGCCATTATGAAGAAAAGTAACTCTACCCAAGTCCAAACCAGAGTTGCAGGGACCTACAAGGTCCTACACCACAGGTATGGAGGCTCTGTGTTGCTTTTACTACCCTGCTTTGCACCCACAGAGTCCTCTGACTGCAATAGCAATCTGGTGCCCATTTCTCTCCGTTGCCTTGTTCTCCTCAGGATACAGCGTGCCATCGCCTGGGGTCATAGAATCATACTCAGAAGTGGTTTGCAAGCAAAGTCAATAATGGTGAAATCTGGTGACAACATGAAGCTATCTGGGATATTACATATAAATATTGCAAAAAGACATTCCCAGATGGAACCATTATGGAAACAATTAGGAAATGAAACTATATATAATGAAACATGAATCATACACGTGGCAGAAAACAACCCTACCTTACCTACATCATCAAGGACTTAGAGTCACTACCACCTCTTAGTAATCAGATTAAATTAGCAAAAGGCAAACTCGAAACCAAGCAAACCAGGCTTCCCTCCTTGAACATGGTCAAGTATGGAATTCCCTGTTACAGGGCACTGCAAATTCCATAAAGCTTACAGGGGATCAAAACTAACTGAGTATATCAACAGAAATGCAGTCTAATGTAGAACTGGAAATACCATCTCTGGTTTGGGAAGACCAGAAACTGCTGGAGGCTGGGAGATGGTTCATGTTATCTTACAGGCTTCAACCACAGGCCACAGCCAGAGATAAGGACTGGGCAGGACAGACTTTGGCCCCACCTCCTACCACCACTTACGTCTTCACGCTGAGCAATCCTGCTGAGCAAACCTAACGCTCTCTTCCTCGCTCTTCCCTCCTGCAGCTCTTCCCCTCTACCTTCCTGCAGGTCAAGGTAGACCTTCACTGTAAAAGGCACATGTTTAACAGGTTCTGGCCAAGGAAACTCTCCAACGATTTGTAAATCTCCCCCAAAAAAACCCATTAACTGCAAAAGGCTCTTTCATAGCCACTCCTCCCTCTCTCTTTGCGTGAGGTTTTGTAAATGTGTCCATAAAGCCATCCTTCCTATTTTGCTTACGTACACAAAGAAGGTATAGCAACCTCTCATTTTCATTTCCCTATCTATTTTCTGAGGCCTGTTAATAATTATAATAAGACACATTCAGCCAAGAACATCTAGTTAATGCACAGATGTAAGCTTTAAACTGGCATTGCTGCAAGTGGTATTTCACAGACATTGCTCAGCCAATGTGGCAGTGATGCCTTAGGTTTTAGCTTTTATATTTTGCAAATTCTGTATTCTCTGTATTCCTAGTGTGTAACTTTGAACTGTCTTGCAGCCTGTTAGCTGCTGTTCTCTCATGCTAAGATAGACATAACAAAGCCTCTCTGGGCTTGCTCTTCAAGGACACTCAGACTGTCCTAGGCCCAAAATGTGTAAACCAGCATCTTGAGAAGGGGGGCAAGTTGGGGGGGCGGTTACTTTATTACCTAAAGTTTAATTGGCAAATTTATGCTGATATGCAAATGGACCAAACCCATCACAGTGGGAAGAACTCGTGACTTGTCATCCATCTTGGGGTTCAGTCCGGAAATAGCCTCTGGCTCCCCAGGGTGTACCTTTGAAGGCCTTCTAAATAAATATCACCTTTATTCCCTTACCCTGTCTAGTCTCTGTTTCCAGGTTAGCCTGTTTCAGGCATCAGCAGCACACAAAAAGACCACACTTACCCCTTCTTGACAAAGCAGACATAGTATTAAGTAATTTGAACACTTAAAAATAAATGTTATTTTTCCAAAAGATAACCCTGTGATAGCAAAAGGCAAGTTCTTAAAGGAGTAGGTGCAGATTTAGCTGTGCATTTCCTGCTGCTATTAGCACAAGTCGTGTGGTGGAATCCCCGCATAAGGCTTTGAAAATACAGCTGTGAATATGCTTCCACAGAAAAGCTGAAATTCTGGAAGGGGATCTCCCAGCCAGCAGGCCCGTTTCACAAAGAGTGAAGGAATCAGGTAATGATCAAGCTCCTCCTGAGCCGCAAAAAAGGCAGGAAACTCTGACTCCCATCATAGTAGGTCTTGACCAATTTCTCAGACCAATCTTTTAGGGTTTTTTTAACAGCCAAAGCAGAGTTACATCGCCTGAGCAGAGTTTGTTGGGCTAATGAAACTTCGCTGATTAGGGCTAAATAATTTTGTTAAGGAGGGGTCACAGCAGAGATGTGTTGACATCTCTTAGAGGAACATGTTCTCCAGCTCCCTGTTCACTCTGCACAGAGACTATCCCAGAGCTCCATGGCTTGAACGGAGAGTTACTCTGCTCCAAGCAGGTCAGGGAGAGACAACAGGGCTACAATCACTCCTTAGCCCTGTCCTTTGGTGAGGAAACTCATAAGAAGAGGAGGAAAGAAAGAGCAAGCAATGAAAAGGTAATATTTCTGCAAGCAGTCCTGGCATTTCTACTGTGTCCACTGCAAGCATAACCAATCCTGTGAAATGAATGGGACAGACGTACTTGCTCCAAGCCAGCACTCTGGCATGGAAAGGCACAACAATCCCTTCCAAAGCATGATGATGCAGGACAAGAGTGTGGCAGCCACACCTGACAGGTACTGCTGCCCATTCTCCAACAGTCAGTTGGCTTCCAAGTGAAGAGGCAATATAAAGTATCAAATGTTATGGAGTACCTTTGAAACCATTGTAGCAGGATAACCTACATCAGCCATTATCTTAAATAACACTACCAGGAGTTCAAACCAAATGAAAATAAATGCAGCTAGTTAAGCTTTGTCCTGCTACAAGCCTGCTGCAGAAACACAAAGGATGCATCAAACACAGGAACAGATACTCAGGGTCTGATTATAGATTTATCTCACCCTGCAAACTTTACTCTTCAGTGGCTAATAGCAAATGTTTACCTCTCCTTCCTTACGAAAAACTCCTTACAGAATGTTTATTTCCCTGCTACACACTCCAGGAATCAGCAGCTGAGGGATTTTTAGAAGCTGTGTCCAGACCCTCAGGCTTCTTGTCACTGGTGGAAGCTTTCATCCCTGAACCTGTCAGTTATTTTTCTAAATCCACTTCCAGTCTCCTCTACAGCCTCTGGCAACATTCCAGAGCTATTACAGTGCAATGTATGACAAAATACCTCCTCCTAGCTTGTTTCAAACATGTTCATATCATTGCATAAGAGACACTTTCTGACTTCTATATGGTAAGAAACAGTGTATGATTTCCCCATCCCCCTTCTCCACAGCACTTGTGACAATGGAGATGTCTGTCTTAACTTCATCCTCTCACTTCTTCAGCTGTCTCTGTCTATATACAGCCTCTCCTAAAACATACCACATCCCTCATTTCTGATGCACTACTCTGAGCTGACTCTACTGTATCCAAACTCCTAATGCTCACATTGTAGAAGGAATCAGGAATTGCAGTTCTTGTATTCAAACCAACACCTGAACTTCTCTGATCTCTCAATATCAAACCACTCCTGACAGCTGAGAGGGGAGAGCCCACCCTCAGGCTGACCAACAGAGCAGCACATGACACACAATTCATTACACAAAAGAGAGTGGAGGAGATCTGTTCCCTGCTTAGCATCAAAGGAGAGAAGGGAAGACCTCCCAGGATGGCCATGCCATCTCACTAGAGATTGATGTGATTTCAGAAGAGCTGGACTTCAATTCCACAGCCTATCATCAGCAACTCAGGGTCTGCACAATTATAAAACATCCAAGACAAGATCAGATCAGTTTATTTGAGCAAACCGCACAAGATCAACTCACCTGAAGGCACTAGTCACTACTCAGGGGACACGCAGCAGAAGAGTTGAGCTGTCGACCTCCACTAATATGAAGTAGGATCACTTCCTCTTTTAACAGTAATTGTGTCCTTGGAAATCCTGGATCTGTGCAGCTCTGTCTTTCAAAGGGAACTCAGTGTAGGACCAGGGCCAGGTTCTGGTTATTACCTAGGAAAAGGAAGAAACGTAGTTCTTAGAGACAACTTTCCTTCTAAGTTTGGCATGAGTCAGTAGCAGCTGTTTCAAAATTAACCTGTAGGTTCTTTATCAGACTTCTTGAAAGAGCTGTACAGTTTCCAGCAATGGAGGTTTTTAAGAGCAGTTTAAATGGAGTCCCTGCATTCAAGCCAAAACCTCAGCATTTCTGTCCCTAATCTCCCCCTCTCAGGTAGAGGTTAGTCAAACATGGGCAATGTACAGAGGAATGGAAAATATTCCAGCTCCATGATTCTGCAGCACATGGAAATCATAGGCAACTTCAGTGAGGAGTGAACTCACTGTATGGCTGAATGACAGTTTTGGGGCTGCACTTAAAGAGTATTGTTTGCATGGGAACATGCTTCTTGAATAGTCAGTGTCTAACATATTGCAAGTGTAAAACAATTAAGCACTAATAACATGCAGTCTAGTCTAGTCTGCAAGAAAAACTCTTGTTATTTGCAGAGTGACTGAAAAGCCAGAATTTTTACTGCATCAGTGATTCCTGTGGGTTAAGCAAAAATATAGCAATAGAAAATGAAGTACATAGCACAGTAGTACTGAAGTGGTAAAGTAGTGACTTAATAGTAATGTAAAACCATAAAAATGATTGTTCACATTTAATGGTAGAATGTTTTACATCGCAATTCATTGCAGAAAAAGAACAAAAAGAAAAATTTCTCTTGGCATCTTAGCTTGGGTTGCACCACTGATTTAAACAGAAGGCTGTCATGGCCAGCTACAATTTTATTGAAAAGTGACCCAGAATTATTTCTTCAGGAGCAGGCCCCTCAAAGGAAATAACCAATGGCATCATACTCAAGTGCAATAGACATCATTTCTCCCCACCAAAAACCACTCAGACAGCAACATGAGCTGGCTTAATTTTGAGATGCATCCATAATAAGAACATGGTATATGAACACTGTTTACATAAGTACACTAAAGACTGCATGAAATTTGCATTAATGAATATAATTTACAAATACAGTCAAACGTTAATATTTACCAGTGCAAATAGCTCAACAAAAATTAGGTGCCTCTGCAAAACAGCCACTTCACGAAAACAGTATTTGGAGTTTATAAGTTCTTCTCAAACAGAACTTGTCCATAACCAGCCTGAACAGAACCCACCTGGAGGCCAACTATTCTTGATAGTATAAAAAAGATAAACATTTAAATTAATGGTGAACAGGCTAACTGAATAGGGCACAGTGAGCTTTATGTTTTTAAAAGATCACTTTAGAATATCCAGGTTCATTATTATGGTTACCTCAGTTCATGATTCTAGTCTCTTTTTTTAACTTTTGTCTCCAAATTGATGTGTTTATTTATTGATTGATTTATTGAGCAATAAGCAACTTTCAGAATATTGATCTGAATCGAGGAGTCCTAAAAGGTTTCTATCAAGGAAATTATAATCCCAGGTCTGGCCAAGACACTCTGGTTAAATACTAGGACAGAAATGGCTTTATTGTGTGGAAACATTTTTCTTAAAACAGCAGCTCAGACCCCACCTGAAGTCTCCCAGTACTATTATCTTTATCTTCCCCATTTTCCATAGGGAGAGATTTTAAAGCAGCATAGGCAGAAATTCCAATTTCCTCTGCGATGCAATGTATCACACCACAGAATCAATTGCTACATTTTTGGCACAAATATTTGGAAAAGCCTGTTACAGCATAGGAGAGACTGGTTGCTGCATTAACACCAGCTGATAACAACAGCACCAAAGAATTCTGTGGATGTGGAGCATATATCTATAAGCTTTGTGTTTGTAAATATGGGTTTACTCTCCGTTTCAGCTTTGCACTGCTGGGGGGCCACACACACACACACATATATATATATTCATATTCACTGAGGGAAATATAGTGTACATGAATAACTATGCATATATATATATATATATATATACAAAAACTGGGGGAAATATTATATGTGTGCCTGCAATAGTATAAATATAGAAAAGTATGGCTAGATGAACGGCACATGTGCACTGTACAGCTGACGTTCAGGCCAGCCTTGCCACGCACAATTTGAAGAGAAGACCCTACAAGCATCCTGGTCCCTAGATGGTGCTATTCACTGCACTAACGAGGCAACCACAGCTCGTTACCAGCGCACCCAGCACTCAGGGACAAAAATTGTTTCTTGGTTCAAAACTACGGCAGCTGAATACAGATCTGAGTAAGGCTGTTCCGTGTTAATATATGTCTGCCATGTGCCTTGAACCCTAGGCCCACGCCATTTCTGTGGGCTGTAAGAACAGTAATGCCATTAAAGCAGTACCACTGTCACCAGGGCTTGTGAGGAGCAGCATTTGCCATGTCTTGGATGAGCTTCCTCTCCCTCCACATGCAGCTGCCATTCAATGTTCCTCATCCTTAACAGGAAGGTGTACTGCACACCGGTTTTACCCTGTCCTGTGTCCCTCAGGGACATCTCCCAAGGCAGCTGTATGGGCAAGGCATCCTGGCAGAGCTCAGAGTTTGTGCCCAGCACCACAACCCTGCAGCCCCTGTGGCCAGCGCAGACAGGAGCTGTGCCACACAAACAGACTGGCACCGGCTGGGCCATCTGCCCCCCACAGACGATGCCACCAGGGCTGGGGCCCCTGTCACGCTGCCGTGCCATGCAGACTGCCTTCAGTCCTGGCAGTGGAAGTGCTCTGCACTCAGCTTGCATCTTGCCCACCACGTTTAGGTCAACACAAGTTTACAAGTGGCTGAGGAAATGGCAGTCATGGAACTGAGGTATATTAGGAACTGGATTTCCTTCTGCCTGCTTCCAGACTTCATAAGTGGTTTTGGGCAATCCATAAAATCTCCCAGGGTGGGATTCAAAGGCCATTGAACTTAGAAGGAGTTCCTCTATTAATGAAGTAAGTTTTACAGGGGACATTTTGGCTCCCATTCTTTCCCCATAAGGTGGGAGTGTGCCTATGATTGTATAACAAAGAAAAAAAGTCAGTATTTTTAAGTTTCTCAAGCATTGTAAAACTGAATAAACATATATATATAAATTATACATTTATTGTACTTTGTTCTGATTCCCTGCCTTTATAAAAGGGTAGCTATATCTGGCTAATTGCTTCAGCATTTGACTCTCATAAATGTAGTATTTGAGCATCTCATAAACATCAACATTTCTCGGACCATGCTGTTGGGGTTTTTTTTAGGGCTTCCAAAAGTGATTAGATTGACAGGATGGGCTAGTAACTGTCTTAGTATAGACAGATGAACTGCACATATCTCTTCCAATACACTTCACATCAGATGCTCCAGGCATAAATTTCTTAAATAGAAAACAGCAACTGTGATGATCTGTCGACAAAACTTGAGGTGATGTGGTAAACAACTGCCCTCTGTGGCCTAACTGCCAAGCTGGCAATCTTAATTGGAACTATAGCCATGTATAAACTCTTTAACCCGCTGAACTTTATAGAGATGTTTCACAGATCTCCGTTCTGGACTTTGCTTAGGTATGACATTTGTCTTTACATATCAGTTTCCTAACATCCACCCTGAATGTTTCCTAACAATCCACCCTGACATTCTGAAAACCTCCTGAAGGTTTGTCGTTGAAGACACGAGCCCCCTCACTCCTTAAGCACATTTGAAAACTTCTGGTTAAGTTATAAACTTGTCACGAAATAGAAAACTCTTGATGAGAGCTGTTTAAAAGTTTCTGAAGTAAAGGGTGCCAAATGTTAAGTGCATGAAAATGCCAAAAACCTGAATTAGATGAGAAAGAGAAGGAGTACCAACTTAGAAGAGAGAGGCTAGGATTATCTTTGCAAGGTAGCAGAGGGAGTGCTTCACGGGGATTACACAAATTTAGTGTGGAGGAAAGATCAGAAGACAGAGGTGGTCATGCTCTCTCCAGCTCCCTGTTTGTGGAGAGATTTTGGGTGGAAGGATAGACAGAGGCTAACAAAAAAGCCATCACCCAGCTGGCACATGGGGCCACAATGATTTAAAAAAAAATCCCCAAATGGACAGGCTTCATTTCAATTTCAGGAGGAAATCAAAAGGAACATCCCTGGCTCAGTGGTTAATCCCTAGCAGATTTCAATTTCCTGCCTTGGAGAGTCAGGGCATTAGGCTTCTTCAAAGGAGAATTTTAGCAGAAGTGAGTGTGTTCTGTCCCAGCTTTGTTCTTGACAATGGTAAAGCTTTTCTGGCTCTGTGCTGCAGACCTCGGCCCCTCCTCCCCCCAAAAAAACCCCAAACCAAACATCCAATCCCTCAAACAATCAAGCAATTACTCTTTAGAAAATACCTTACCCTGAAAATTTCAGTCTCTTGATGTTCAAAATTACAGATCATGGGCAGTAAGACCTTATCTCAGGAAGTGTCTGGCACCACCATCGGACAGTGTTGTCAACTGTCCCAGAGTAAGCCCCACCCTGACACTTCAGGATGCGTTTTACAGACAGACACACACACGTCACTTACAGCAACTCTAAGCCCTCCAAAAAATCAACAGCAATAAGCTCTTTGCATGTTGCAGGTACTCACTAATATTGTGGCCATTACTAATAGACACCAATGAGGGAGCATTTTAAAATATCCAGGTCACTGAGGAACCTAAATTTTAAATTGACTAAGGCTGCTTGAAAGTCCACTCCTACATCAGTCAGCCATTTAGCAAGTGATACCGGCAAAGAAGCTGAAAACAAAAAACTTCTCCTCATTAAAAGAAACAACTGGAATATTTTTCAGTTTTATCCTTGAGAATTAGTTTAGATGCCATTCTCCCTGTCTTTTACTGAAATCCCAGACTTTAAAGGAATACTACGATAATTCATTGCTAAGTGACAATGGAATTCCTCCGTAATTGCATGTTACATGCATCCACATTGATACAAGGTAATTTCATTAGGTCTGTTACTACAATGAATACCAAATACGAAATGAGGGTCCAGAGATCATTTTCCTAATCAGAAGTATCAGACCCCAGGAACTTTCAGAGAATAGGGCTATTGAAATGTAAATAGTTTATTTGAAATTTAAATTGCCATTTTCAAAAACAGATGTTCTTTTTGATCATTCCCTGCATAGATTCCCAAAAATTCTACTCATGATGGCTAACTGAAAATGAACTGGATATTAGCCCCAGAAACTCTTCCTACAACAGTTTCATTAGAATACACAGCTACATTTTATCAGCACCTTTGATGAGGTGGTTTAAAACTAAGAAATCATAGATTTTATTATAATGTGTGCACATTTCTCTTAACCGGCCTAAAACCACATGCTGTGACAGGGCAGAAAAACATCTGGTATGACCTAAAAGCACTGGACAAACTGGGCAGAAAACCATGTGCCTGATAATTCAACACGTCAGCTTTAAAACCACAGAGTTGGGAGTTGCACAATATCAACGCTGTTCATCTCTTCAGTGAGATGTGAGAAGTCAGGAGGAAAACCTCCTATTGCCACAGGAGAGAGGTTCTGGTTTCTGGGGTCAGCAGTAGGTTCTGGCAGGCACGGATGCACAAACGGCACGCAGCTCACTCCTGCGGGCAGGTCCTGTGCAGCTGCAGGGGACAGCGCACGGGGAGGCTGTGCCACAGCCCGTGTACCAACAGCTGACGCCGAAAATCCAACCCAAGGAGCTTTCTTTCATGACGTGCCCCAAGAGTCTAGAATCTGGCACAATAATTCTGTAGGTCCCACTAAGGCATGATTCTGGCTCCCTGTTGCTTTTAGGCCGTTATGTGTGTTGTTTAATATCATCTGCAGAGCAATGGTTCTTTCAAGTTTTGCTTTTGTTAAGCACCGCTTTTCCTCAGACATCAGTAATTACAACCTTCGAAAGCACTTCATCAAGAGCAACTTTTTATTGCTTAGCTTCCCCATCAGTGGAAGAACTGAGTTCCCAGTGACCTTTGCTCTGATCCTTAACATTCCTGCTTCTGACAGCATGGGCACTTCTGCAAATCAGTCTTTGACTGTGCCTATACATAATATTTGTTTTAAAGGAGAAAGCTTTGATATGGGTCCACAATCATCAGTTTTCTGTGCCTTAAAAACAACTTGAACCCCAGTCTCCATGGTAACAGATACCACCACTGAGCCCTAGCAAATCTTGGTTATTTTTATGGAGAAGATGAACAGGGAAACCATGAGGTTTCTATGAAATCTCTCAGTACTGCCAGAGTCTTACTTCTACTTTAATCCTCAGTTAATGGTGTGCACTAAAGGGTTCTATGCCCACACACAGCCACATCTAAGTAACATTATCCTTCCTGTACTTTCATTATAATGCCAGAAACCTAACAACAATTCCCTCAAAAATCTTTTATGCCATTAAAAACTGATCAAGACACATATCTGACTCTACTCTGTATATTATAGAGTGACTTCACTATGTAGAATAAAAACTGACTTGTTAGACTTTATGGCAATTTGCTGTCCCATGAGTTCTCATTTCATGAAAAGAAATTCAGGGAAAAAGTTCTTTCACGTGACCAAGTTTTCTCATGTGTGTCAAAGACACTCAGGTTAGCCCATGAAAACTGTGCAGATCATTATTTTATTTTAAACTGATACTGACTCTCTCATGGCTGAATCATTGCAGCAGGTATGAGTATGGTCCCCAGATTTTACCAGGGAGCCTTTCTACCACCACAGCTTTCCAGCTAGAAAAGAACCAACATCAGAGCACCAGTGTAGCCTCTCATCACTCTGAGGAGCTGCAGTACAAGGCACAGTCTGCTCAGATTTCAGGTAGAGATTAAACAGGTTTCTGAACTGCAGTCCAAACCTTTTTTTTTTTACTCAGCCACACAAAACTCTGTAGCAGAACGCACTACTGTTTCTTTTGTTTCTTTGGTTTTCTTTAGAGCCTTTAAAAATGCAGATACGTTCAGTGCTTTAGAAAACTCCGACTATAAATGAAAGTTTTAGTTAGAAGAACATATGTTCTCATTTGGTTTTAACTGTATATACTATCAGTAACTGCAGGGTAAAATTTAATCAAGAATTATACTGCTATGTCTAAAATCTCCTCATCCAGCTTAGCCCCAGCCAAACAGACTAAGTGTTAAACAGCCCCTACAAGCCTTGTCCAGCTAAGTGGCACCTCAGCAGTTTCTCCAGAATCAGTAAATACAGGGTACAGCTCTTTGTTTGCCACTGCAGTATTTCCTGCTGGTTTTAAAGTACCTGTCTCTTCGAAAGCAGCATGAGTGGGCCTCAGATATTCAGCTCCCTCTCCCAGGCAGGGCTCCTTGCAGTACCACTCTTCTTTCAAGACATCTCCCCACAGAACAGTCTGTGGTTACATTGCCAAAGGCAGGAGGAGACACAGGATGAATCTACCCATCTAATGTTTGCCCTTGGGAAGAAATACAATGATCCAAACTCTACAAAACCATTCATTCCCAATTTGAGATCTCCAGCACAAGTTTAATAAAGGCTCTCAGACTATGCTACATAATTTATATGGTATTCACAGGCAGAATTCTCTGCATAAAGTTCTTCTTGGCTTGAAAAGTACAGGAACAAATCCTAAGGAAATAAACTCTAAATTGAGAGACACTGGGACTAACTACTTGGGGGGCCTTTCCAGACTTCCTGAGGCATTAAGAACTCAGAGATCTTTGAACAGTTATTTAAGAAAGAAAAATAAAAAATTATTAAAAAAAAAAAAAAGAAGGAAAAAAAAAAGAATGAAAAGAAGAAAGAAATACAGTGATTTGTTTAAAACTTGACTCTGGAAAGAGCAGCAGAAACAAACAGGAACTTACAAAAAACATAAAAGGACCAACAAGAATTTTAGCAGCCTCTCCAATAATTTGTCCGCTGCATTCATTTAGACTGTAAGTCCTCAAAGGTAAATCCCTTTTCTGACCACACATCTGTGCAGCTCTCACTGTTGTATGGGCTCCATCCCACTGGCAGTCACCAGGCTTGGGTGGAACACAACTGAATTGAGGCAGTCTTCAGCTTGGAGTAATGGAAAGAAGCACAAGAAGGAGACATTATATTTACATTCCCACTTTTGGCAAAAAACCAGTTTTCTTCTGCTTCCACGTTAACAAGTAGCTTCTATTATTTCTTACTTTCTTTTCAAAAGCTTGAAACTCAGCCACCAAGGGTATGAAAGAAAGATGCACTTACGACTGTTTTCCAGATTGGCAGCCAGATAAGAAAAGATACAAAATATGTTGCTTAAATAAACACTTATTAAAAAAGCCTTCAGTTGGTAAACTGAAATGTGGGTAAGGGCTGTCATATCTGCCCTAAGTCCATTTCTATGATAAGCAACACCAGTCTTTCTGATTTGAATTCAGTTAATGATAATCCACAAGGTTTTTAATCTAAGTGCCTCATTCATCATTTCTAGGCTACCTGAAGGTGCAGTCAAAAGCAGAGAAGAGATGCTATTAAAGCAGATGTGTTCTATATTGTCCTTTTAATGTACACTCAGCTCATTAACTTTGATTGGTGTCCTAGCGTGGGTCAGCTTCTAAACTATTAACATTGCAACCCTTTTCCCAACGTGCACCAGCCCCATCAGTCATGTTACGCTACTTTTTAGAAAATCAAGATTTATGTCTTTGCACATATTGTTTGTTTTTCAGTCCCTTCCTTTGCTACGGTCTTTTATTAAGCACACAGAAAGATCTGCCAAGGTCTGGCACAGTAAATACAGAGTATCCTCCTGCGGCAACCACAAGAAAGAACAAGCATTTATTTCACCCGGTTTTAACAGGTAATTTTTTCTTGGACTTTCCAGAAAAATCATACGAGAGGAACCCCACTGGGAAGTCACCAGCCTGCTTACTTACTGGATGGACTATCCTGATCTGCTTGCAAAGGTCCCACTACTTCTGAGTCTGGAAATCCTCCCTCACATGTGTTTGGACTATCCAGACTATCAATTCTGCTGTCTTCTCGTAACATTTTTCAAACCATTCCAATATAGCCCTTCATCTTCACCCAGTTAGACATGATTCCATCTGGGCCTGCCTTTCAGGTGAGTATTTCTATTGAGTTTCTTTGCGATGGACATTATACAAATGAAAAATATAAATAAAGCCCCAGCACAACAGAATCTTACTATTTTCTACTCACTGACTTGGACAACTTGTATTTTGCCTTTGCTTTTCCTGTTGCCTTTGTGCTTCTGGTTTTTATTACCATGTATTTATCACCTTTAGAGTGCAGATTTTCTTGCACTTTGTCTAATGCCAATGCACTAATTTTCAGGAAAACACCTCAGCAACTTATCTGAAGAGCCCGTATTTGTGCAAGCAACAAACAGAGACGTGAATGACTGAAAGCCAGAAGCAATATGGTCCCAACTCCTTTGCATAATTAAGGGCCTCCTGTACTTTCAACTGCATACATTCATTAGTGGCTGCATGGAGAGCAGTCTAAAGCCTGACACGTGCACCTTGGGACTGGTAGGGAGCTCCTTTTAAAGGTACTGAAAACCCTTCTGTGAGACAGACAAGGCCAGCCAAGGTTAACTAAGCCAGGGGACGTGCAGAGGTCACCATGTGTGAGTGCTGGAGAGTTCCTCCTGCCTCCTTAAAGCCACTCTGAAGACAAAGTGTGCTCTACTTCCATGCATAACACTTTTCCAAAGGCTGCAATTTGAACTGCTACAGCTGAAGTGGCTCAAAATAAACTGCCAATTTTTAACAACACTTTATTTCATATTCTACCACGTTAAACAATCCCTTCTCATGGCTCAAGCCAAGAATTAGGAACACTAAAAGCAAACATACCGTGGCCAATTCTCAGCTCATTCTACGGTATAAGCTTTTTTCAACTTCAGGTTTTTAAGAAACAGTTGGTCATTTAGAGACAGTACAGACTCAATTGCACTTACAAGCAGAGAAGTCAGACACTTAGAGAACCGAGCTCATGCTCAGATAATCACAGGTTCCAAAAAATTTGCAAGGTATAAGCAGATGGCCATGTCTCAGTCTCCCTCTGGTGACTCCAGTTTTACTGATTTAAAGCTTTATCGCACAATTAAAAACACATATATGAGGTCTTTCACCTGCCAGGTGTATATTTAGGCAAGGACAAAGCAAGGTCAATAAGAACAAAGAGACTTTGAAAAGAGATAACAGGGCAGGTTGAATGTCTACTGTGAAACAAAGGGTGACAAAAACCTCCCAGATTTCTGGGACTGAAAGGACACACACAAACCATATTCCCTGCCACCTGCTCATAACAGCACACAGAGGAAACGGGGTCAGGAGTCAGCATACCTTGACGACACCAGCTTTTAATGCCTCAAAGGAGCAGGTCGTTCTTTGACTTCCCTTTTACAGCAACTGCTCTGCTGAAGACTGACTTTATAATTATCCTGCATTCATGGGTTTTTTCTCCTCTCTGGCTACACACAGAAAACTGGCTGTTGATTAGAACTTTATTCAAGCGTCCCTTGGTATCCAGCTCATCTGAAGCATGAGAAGGTAATTTAATTTTCACTCTTCTAGTCCCACAAGCTACACTCTAGGGGACAATAGAAAAGGAAGCAGTCTGTGGGTCTCAGCTATTCTCCTTATTAGCTTAGTGACACAAAAAAAGAGATGAACTACCAGTGAATGCTGCCTTTCCCGAGCTGATTCTCTTCAGTTTATGCTTTCTGTATGCCCAGGAGACTGTAATTTCAATTGGTTAGGAGTTTCTCACATTGAATATGTCACCTTGTAACGCAAAAGTAGCGGTGACACAGCAGCACAGCTTGTCTCGAAAATATCCCAGCCTTTCTTTATCCAATGTTTGGTTAAAGGGGTTATAAACCCCTGTTTTCACCAAAAGAAAAATAGCTCATTTAGTAGTGAGATGGAGGGAAATGCAACCAAAACCAGACCTTCTGGAATGCTAGATTAAACTCATTTTGCAGAGAGAGGACCTGACACAAAAAGTCCCAGGTTCACGCAGAAAACAGACAGCAGATACCTCAGTTCACTAAACGTCAGGAGGTAATGGTGAAAGAGGGTAAGGGGCCCCAGCAAAGAGGTTAAAAAACTTCTGCTTTCACTTATGTTTGACAGTGAGTGAAGAACATTTTATCTGTCAAGTCATTCAGCAAATCCACTCCTTGTGGACGTAAAAAAAGAGAACTGGCTTTGCTGCCAATGGAATAAAAGTGCTGTTTGCTAAAAGAGAAGCTCAGAGTTGTGTAAGCCTTTCCCTGTGTTCAACAAACCCAGTGCCCATGTTTCCTGCTAAATCCTACTATATTCCAGTTCTGTACTTAAAACTGGTTTTTCCATTCTCAGAAAGTTTGAAAGATGTTTGCTTCAAACCACTGAGCCAAGCCTCCGAGACAAAGTTGGGTTTTTGAAATGTTCTTACAATTTGCAAAAACTCTCACAAAGGCATTAGGTATCAGGTCACTGCTTGGTCGATGCAAACTGTGTTAATCTTGCTCTGTAAAATTGCTGCAGTATCTTCAGAAGGAGCATTATCGTCTGTGATTACAGAAACTGAACTCTGTTTTGGTGCCTTCTGGGTTTCAAGTACTGACTGACAAGACCACGCAGGTAAATATTAATCAGCAGAAAGCAACTGCTGTTGAAGTGCTCTTGACTTAAGGTGACAAATCTGATGTTTACTGAAAATTAGAATTGTGCATGTTTATAAAAGCATCAGAGACAACTTCATAATAACACTGGCTTGAAATGGAGTTTACATTTGTTTCAACTTTCAGAAGTCAGCTCAGGAACTTCTGGCAGCATATGAAGGGGAAGTATGAATAAAGAGAATAAACTGAGACCTTCTAAAAGTACCTGCAGGATGACCTCATATAACTGCATTATGATTTTTAAGCCACACCTTCAACTGAAAGTTGCCCATCACTAATGAAATCAATATTACTAAGTTTGGTTCATCTTACCTCAAAAATTTTCCCTGCTTTGCAAAATAAACCATGACAAATTCACTGATCTGCATAATAATTGAATAATTAGCTAATTAGCGTGAAAGCAGATACCCAGTGACGTGTGCCTGTACGTTCATTAGCAGCAAGCATTTCCTGATACAAGTGACTGAAAGAAATCTCTGTTTAATAAAATAAAAGCAACTTTCTTTTCCCTTTCAAGAGACTGAACACAAACAGATTTCAGAAAAAAATCAGCAGTGATTAACCTAAAATAAGATGCCTGTTCAAAAAGACTAGCTTAAACATGTGATTATGAGGAAGTTAATTTCCTGAAATTTATAGGTTCTTGTAAAACCTATAGATGCACATCATGAATTAGATTAACTTTATTTTAAAGTGATATTGTGCAGAACGGAGGAGCTGTAGTTCTTTAATATCTTTTGGACTTGCTGCTTAGTATTAAACAGGTTTTATGGGCAGAAAAAACAGCCCTCTAATTTAACGTCTAGTCACTCACCTTGTCTTTGGTGACTGTTTAATATAAAGTGTATTAATAACATTATTAAAAACATCAAATGACAAAGAAGTGGACTCCCCATGTTTTAATTTCCCTTTCTAGCTGCAAATTATGGCAGCTACCAGTTGGCTGGCTTCCCATAAGCTAAAATCTTCTATTACTCGTACCTGCTCCCCCAGGAAGCATACAGCCTAAATTTACATTTTATCTACTCCCCACGAGGTTTGATATTGTTTGTAAAACATGCAAAGCACAACTTCCAAACGAGACAGTCACACCCAGCCCAACCACTCACCCTCTTTTCTGCAGTGACCACTACTGCAAGAGTCTGTGAACTGCAACACAGTTCTTTACAAAAGTACATTTAAGACCTATTTTGTTCTGGTTTTCTGCACTGAATCTTGCCCCGTATCCAGCCCTGACGTATTTACCGGGCATGAGATGCAAACCTTAGGCAGTGAACACCTGTAAAACCTTAATGACATAACTCAGAATACTGAAACCTGGCAGCTTTTTTGGATTGTGGATCACTTCTACTTACCTCTTAACTGGCATGTATTCTGTAAAGGCACGACAGGCCATAAAAGCAGCTTGGTTTCCAAGCCTCTGCAGCGACAGTCTGAGCACCAGTACCTGGCAATCCTGTACACTGGGTGTGCAGTTCTGATAAAACCAGCTGACACTTCTGCTGCTGATTTCTGTGAGATCAAGATTTCATACTACTGTTGGCTAACATGATTTAAGCTCTGGGAAGGTTCTGAGCTATCATGTGGCTTAGCAGGTTGCTGTGATATACGGTCACCACAGCAATTCCTCAGCATTAAGATTCTCTTTTCCCTTGGGGCAATTTGGGAGTCCTTTTTAACCATGTACTGCTGTTCCTCTGAGCACGGGACAGCCTAACCAGAGCTAAGAAAGCCTGCAGCCTAAAGCTGCTATCACACCTGCACTTAAGAGCACATCCCCCAGTTTTGCTGTGCCCAGGAGGACTTCATGTTTTCGGAAAGGTGGACCCGTGTAAGATTGATATAAAAAGTGGATTCCATATCCCTGCCATTTATGCAAAATCCCTTAAAGTCTGTATTGCAATTCCAACACTGGAATGCCTTTTGTGCTTGGCACCACATAAGCACAAAAAAGCCGAGCTTTGGGAATTTTTCAAGCTGGAAAGATGAGACGATGGACGAGCGAGGAGAGAGCCAGTGAGAGGTAATGGCATTTGTCAAGGTCACCCAATCCCTCGGTGCAGATGTTGAAAGAAAACAGAAATTATATCAGGCCCACCTGATACTGATCTTCAGGCTAGTCCAGAGCCATTCAATATTCCATTGAAGACATTCCATTCCCCATCCCCATTGTGCTGGGGAGACCACTCCTTCAATTTCCTAACTTCAGGAATTTAAGAAATATTACCCTATATACACAAAATCCTGTAAGATAATTCTCCGAGGTTTAAAGAAAACCTCTAAAGAGGGAAAATTGTAAAGATCTATCACAGCAGAAAACCTTGTCAGATTAATGAGATACCTCTGTCTGTAACACAGTCAGGGATTTCAGCTGGATCACACTAATTGCCATTAAATGAAATCATCAGCTTGCTCTCTACGCCAGACTGTATGGCAAGCCTGACAACGAATATATTCCCACTGAGGAAAGCAAATGACAATATAAGGACAGAATGTAACAGAGTCATTTCCACTGCAAAAACTATTTTCTAGCCTATGAAATCACCAGCTCTGTACTAAATAGAGATGATCACCAAGTGCAGTGTGTGCTCATTTATATTGGCCATTCCAGGAATCTTCACTGTATACAGATGTGTTACAGAGAGGTTTATGCTAGCTGAACATGACAGCAGCACAGATCCATATTTGGGATGATATTTGGGATAATATGGGTTAAGACCCATATTATTTTAGGATTATTTGTAATTTTATATTTACTTACATATACCAAATATTAAGTGGAATTTTATGAAGAAAAGATTCAACATTTGGACAGAATATGCAATATTTGACATCACAGTAAACTGCATGTTAGAGATGCAAATTTTGCACTAATACTGCTCACCCTTCCAGCCCACCTATTTCATTGCGTTCTCACTCAGCACTTGGTGAGGCATTCATGCTAACTGCAGGCACAGTGAAATTCTCAGTAATGACAAATGAGGACAGTCTTGTAACTAGAAAGCAAATTTGCGTCCAAACTGGTGTCCAAGTCAAACAAAGACCATGGAGATTCTGTCTTAAGAACTTTCTTAACAGGTTTCAAATCAGATGTGACTTTGCCACTGATTGACTCTGGCACATGGCAGCTGACAGCAAGTCACATCAACCCAGATCTTCAGAACTTGAGTATCCCAAAGGAACCTGAGGCAGAGACTTCTGTGCTCCATCTACAATTCCCAAAATCACATATAAAGTCCAGGAAAAGTCTACTAGTAAAATATTTTGTAGCCCAAATGCCAAATTGTCCTTCTGTATCTTTCAAAAACATTCAGATCTGATCAGATCCCACAGGACAGATGTATCTCCATGCAAGTTTTCAGAGACCCAGTGAACCTCTAACACACATCAGATCAGCAGATTTGGCATAAATGTTGCAGCAGAGGACAAGATTTGTAGTGAAAAACAAGCAAAAAAAGAGATGTCTCAAACCTTTTTATAAAATACGGGTTAGAGCGGTCACAGACACTTCCTGTGCTTCCAAAAAGCCAGATCATTGCAAATAAAAGGTGAATTGAGGACAACTGTGCTAGAAACTGTTCCAGCTGCAGTAAAATAGAGATTCTCTGGACAAAATGTACACCTGACTCTCCACCCCTCCTGGACACTCTAATTTTCTCACTTGAGCAAACGGCAGTTTCCAGAGACAGCGAATGGACCGAGGCCTGGAGCAGCTGAACTGACTAATGGAGACATCATCAGTTTATCATTCTTTGGTTATCTGTGCGCATTTTTAATGGAAGCCGTAGATTCAAACAAACTGCACGGCAATCCAGCCTCCGAGAAATGACCTGGGTGAACACAGATCACAAACGCAGTCTGAGTCCTTGCCAGCACCACTCTGGGACACCACCAGCCCCGAGCAGAACCACAGCACGTTGCCAGCACCAGTCATTCCCTGACTCACAGGGCTTTCCTCAAAACAAGATTGTGTTTGTTGCACTCACCCTCAGGGAAATATTGCAGCCCAGACACGCAAGGCGCTTGAGAGAATTCAGGATGTGCCTTGCACAGCCAAGAGCAGTCTCAGTGTCTAATTTAATGTTGGGGAGCTGCTTTGGGCTGATGCAGAGGAGCGAGACCTCAGAGGGCAGAGCAGTGCATCTCCTGCCATTCTGTCCTACTCCCTCCATGCCAGTATGAGAGTTGGATATGAGGCAGGAGGGACATCTCCTGTATCCTGCCCCACTTGTACCTAACACAAACAAGAAAGAACCAATCTGCTTGAAAAGGAGATGCTTGGCTTGTCCAGCTATCTGAACGTACTCTGCACTTATCCTATTGATAATATATATATATATTCTCTTGGAAGGAATACATACATATGATTCTCCAAAGCTCACGAATATGATGGAACCTGCTTCATCCGTTGTGGGTTCTTTAAAGCACTCCCTTGCTCCAGACAGTATTTCATTAGCTCCAGCTGCAGGCGGGTCAGTAAGCCAGCTCACTTGGAGAGCTCGGCTAACAAGCAGGCTACCTCTACTAAGAGGCAACTTCACGATCATTTATGCAGTAGTCCTGTTATTCCATAAAAAGCACACCTAGAGAAAACAGCACTGCAGTGATTTTAAATCGGTGATCTTCGGCATGGTAAAAGCTTTAATGGCAGGCAGTGCTGAAAGATTTGAAGAAATAACAAGAGCTTTGGTCTGCAGTTTACTATTCCATATTTCAGACTTGACAGTCTGGAGAGATAAGAAAAGAGAAAAGAAGGTAAATGTGAACAGAAAGCTCAGAGAAAACTTAACTTCCATCTTTCTTTCATTGAGACTAACACCCAATAAGAAGGAAAGTTAAATACCCTTTCCCAAAAGAAGAATCTGTATCTTGCTGCAGGCAAATAGTCAGTGGGAATGGGATCATTTAGAAGATTAGGGATTGTTTGGCTTTAAGGCTTTCTGTGCCTTGTTAGTCTTCTATGTTGGTCTGCTGTCAACACAAAACTCATTCCGAGCCCTTGTGACACAGTTGTTTGTTTCTTAAAGCTCCTTTTCTGCCCATTGTTCACCAACAGTCTCAGCACCAGCAGCATACATAAATAATGTCACCGACTTTCCATTTCCCTTGAAATACATGAGCTGTAAGATTTCACATACTTTTTAGCTGGTGGCATTCAGTACAGCAGCTCATATGTAAACACAAAGAAACATTCCAAATACAATCAGAAACTACATTGTTAATGCAAAACAAATGTAAACATCTTTAAGGGCAATTTGCTATTCATAATGCTGAGGGGCACCGGAACAGTCAGAATACACAAGGCACAAAAGCTGCAGTAAAAATCATGAGCTCTTATTTTGATCTATTTGGACTGTGAAATTCCTGATTTTAAATGAACAATTCTATGCTATCATGCTTCTAAAACATTTAAAAATCAATGATGTGGATCAAATGCTTTTAGCCAAAAGAAAAAATAAAACCCCTTCTGATATTGGCAGCTCATCAGAAAAGGTCAAGTGTTCCATACAAATAAAAAAAATTATAAAGACACCTTCTGCCAGTCCCTAAGCTATTAAAATTTAAAGATAACGAAGCAGGGCAGGTTTTTGCCTTCCTTATCGATGTTCAATTTTGTTAAAACCTTTGCGTTGTCCTAGTTACTGCAACTGTGGGCTTCAATCTGGCTTCTTGCAGCTGTCCCCATTAAAATACTAAAAAAAATCCTGCCTGCTTTGATTTATAGCTTGTTCCAAGCTTAGTGAACTAAACTCATCAAGTCTTGTATCAGCTGACAAATGCTAGAGGTCTCATTTTATACTGTCTTTAAGCCCAAGGTATAAGCTTCGTTTTGCTTCAGTAGCTGGATTTTCAGCCAGAAAAATCCATGTACCTCCTTTGTAGTCAGTGTAGCTCAGCCTGATCATCTTTGCCACCCAAAGCCACCTCACTACACACACCTAAAATAGCAAAGGTTCTCTCCCCACCGCTGCACTTGACATGAGCTTAGGAAGAAGGTTAACTTCAAGGCATTCGCAGAGTCAGTGAGTCCTGAGGGAAAGACACACTCCCAAGGCACCCTCTCAACTGAATCTCTACAAACCGGGCGTACAACAAATACCTCTGTCCGTGCTACTGAGCCCAGCACCGACAACGCAGAAAATCAAAAACACGTTCCGTATCCCATCCTCAATCCCACGCACACAATCACAGAAACATTTCAGTTGGGAAAGACCTCCAAGGTCATCGAGTCCAGCCTCTGACTGATCACCAGGTTGTCAACCTGACCGTAGCACTGAGTGCCATGTCCAGTCATTTCTTGAACACCTCCAGGGGTGGGAACTCCACCAGCTCCCTGGGCAGCCCGTTCCAACGTTTAACAACAGCTTCTGTGACAAATACCTATCCCATAGCGTGGTAACCCCATAATAAATATTCTGCTACAGATGATTCTCTTCAGGATTCTCTAGGAAGAAGAGAAGGCTGATTTGTCTGCTAGGTGCTGCCAATGTACTGTCTCATCAAGTCCCAGTGAGAGGGACTGAGACCAGGGCACACCACAGGTAGAGGTGTTTCTCAGGCTGCTGGGACACCTGCCCTCTCCCTCCCGTGGTGCTTCTGAGCTCAGCCAGCACAAACACCTTCCTAGGCCTGGGTCCAAACCACTTGCATCGAGAGCAGGTTTGTCTTCAAACCCAGGTGTTGGCAGCAGCGCAGCCCAGAGCGTGCTGAGGGACACCAACAGCCAGGAGCCAAGGACACCATTTCCCAGCCCCTCCCCAGGCATGCGCACACCGAGGGAAGGGACCTGTAGAGGTACTCTGGAGACTCGTCAAGGAAGCTTTGCGTTTGATGTGCAGCAGAAAAGAGGGATTTGATCAGCCTGAGCTGAGTCCATTGTACTGGCATTTCCATGTGGCATATATACAAAAAAAAAAGCTGTAAAATACATGTCAGTGACATTTACAGTGTTCTGAAGTTTAAGTCACCAATTATTCAGCCAGTCCCTTGTTTATTGCCTCAATAACCCACGAAGGAAAGGTGAAAGGCTAACCAATGAAAACACTGAATATTAAAAAGGTTAAAGTGACTTAAAAGTTTATGGTTTTGCCACTGACTACACTGAGGATATAAATGATGTTGTCTTGTTCTCATGGCAATGACAAGAAAGCGGGACAAAAAGCTTTTCTTGTGGTAAAAACTGTACAGGAAATCAAGTGTTGCAAATTTAACTCATTCTGTTTGCAATCTGCAGGGTTTTGTCTCTTGAGATATACCAAATGCCATAGTCAGGGTGAGAGGATTAAATAGCCCCCAGTGACAATTCAGATGACTGATCTCCATACTGATTGCACTTCTCATAGCTGTAGTTTTAATTTTGAATATGTTATTGGATATCTGAATGCCATATTATCTATCCACTGTGGTTAAACAGATACAGTGAATAATGCATTCCCATTTGACTCTCTTTGATCGTTTCACTTTTGTTTCAAAGCTGGCACAGAACAGCTGCTTAAGGTACAGAGCTCAAAAGACACTCTAAATCTGAATGACGGACACCTGACGAGGCACAAAGCCTGCAGGACATGCTCCCTACAAGGACACACAGTGCTCAGGACTGCAGATTTTTTATTATCGTTATTATTAATCACTCACATAGGAAAGTATATTGAAACTCATTATCTCAACTACTCCTTAGAAAAACAACCTTAGAGATCTTATCTGCTGAGGACAGAAAAATTGCTTAATTAATATAAGTCCTGGGGAACTTTAAAGCAAACGAAACAAATATAGTTAAGTTTTGCAAGAATTTTGATTAGGTTCAGTTGTACTTTTTCCTGTCAAAGAAATCAGAAACAAAATAAGTTCTAATAGAAACATAAGATTGTTACTTACAGTTTAATCATCTCCTTTTGATTACATATTTAAGATGAAATATTTAATGGCTATTTCATTCATATTCCAAGAAGTAATATCATGTGCTCCTACCAACCTAGCTGAAAATGGTAAAACCCTGTCACCTCAGGCTTTGGTAATGTACTTGAAAGTCACTTAACAGTCTGACTACTCTAACCCTACACCACACCAATGTTAAACGGATTACAGGTAATGAAAAGAATTAAAGCATTAATTTTCAGTGAGAAATCGTACTGGAATGTGAGAGCTGTAATGACAAACTGATGCTAATCAGTGTATTTTATTCCATCTTAAAAGGTCAGCAGGTGAAAGACAAATTAAAATATGTGAATAAAATTCATAATTTTTCAAAGTACTTTGATTGTTAGTATGATAGGTCCAATTAAAGAGATTAATTGAAAAACCAAAATATTTTATCCTAAAATGTATTTTAGCCCTTCTTTGTATTTAACAATAGAGGACATAGAAGGAAATCCATGCACTAGAGAGCTGTAAGTTCATTCTAAAAGCAATACATTCCCGAAGAGTGACTAGCAGTCAAATGTATTGCCCCCAAGTGCTGCTAGAGGGCCAGTAAGGTCACAGGTATACATAACAACAGCAAAGAGGATCTGAGAGATACTTTTAGGCTACTATACAGCAGTGCTGGAACGACTATCAAAATACTGTGTCCACCCCTTGTGCCCACTTTTTCAAAATAAATATTTTAAATACGTGAAAAGATTTCAGAGAAGAAAACCGCATTCAAAGGCTGGGTTAAAGTCTTTGGAGAGAAAAGTAATTTTAAAAAGATACGAGATAGATCAGCTTAGGGGAGAAAAATATCTGCTGCTGAAGAACTCTAATTTGGTCAAAGGTGGCATAACAAGAAACTCTAGGAGGAAGTCATGCCTGACAAATGCAAACTCTGCTTCAACAGTGAGGGTAATTAGTAAAAGAAGAAATAAAAAAGAACAAAAATCTGGAAACCACCTCTTGATTTGTGTCTTCTCATCAGGAGTCTGGAAGCTGGGCAGAGAGAGATCATACAGTCTCATCATGACCAGAAAATGTATTATACAAAAAGGCTTCTTCTGATGTTCAACTCCATAGAAGAGAAAATTCATTTAGTGAAGATAGGGGTTATACAAAGGACCTTATAATTTTATGAACCACAGTATTCTGAAGAGCAAGTGTGGGTTACACACAACTGCATCATGCTTTTAAAGCATGATGAGCAGAGGTAAGCCTCTTCATTTTCCTGTCAAACTGGTTTTCACTAAATTAACACACTGCACGAAAGGAACAGTTTTCTCTCCTCTGAAAACAACCTCCTCATCCTGAAATTGCTCAAGCCGACAAAAAACAAAGGATTAGGAAGTACAGCTGAAATAACTCACATCCCAAAAGTCAGCCAGCCAGTCTCAGCTGCCTGATGAGTGCTAACTTGCCCTTCCAGGTGGAATGTCAGTCCAGCTGTCTGAGGCATCAGTCAAGGATGCAGGTGGAGAGGATTAAGCTTCTACTTCATCTCTTCTCCAGAAAAGTGCTCCCGTGTGCGGCAGATGCCGCTATGTTGGGAGCCAGGAGAGAAAACCCCACTTCAGCTTCTCACCCCCCACCATAAAAGCCACTAGATGGGGTCTACTCCTATAGGTCTCATTTCAAAGCTAATTCAGTCCAACATTAGACAAAGGTGTAAAATCCTGGGCTGTGTAACCAAAACAAGGAGCTCACGGTGTTACGGGAAGGGGCTGCCAGGCCCTAGGGGACCAGCCCAGGCTCAGCCACCTCACGGCGCTGCCCTGAGCAAAGGCGGCCCCTCCGCACGATCCAGACTCCCAGACAAACCAGCACCACACAGCACGACTTCCAGGTGCTGGCATGCCATTTCAAAGGATGCTTCAAAACACCCCCAAGAGGTCACCACAAGCCTCCTAGGGGCTCGGTCCCTGTCAGCTGTACGGAGTGTCACTGTCCCTGCCGCACAGAGCCCACACACTCCAAGCAAATTCAAGAGTTCAGGTCCAGCATTCAAGAGCTACTGAAAAGGCTCATTTGCACTACGTTTGACTGAAGGTACCTCTCCAAACAGGCCTATTTTATCTTTATAACATACAGGACCACAGCCTTACCACTAACTGCACTATTTTACTCAGCACTGAAATCCCCAATTAATTTGAGATTTGGAAAGCAGATTTAAATACTCAAACATTATAAAAAACCTCACATAGGCTCCAAAATCAGTTAAACGTGACTATGTTAAATGCTGCAGTATCTTTAAATATTGATTACATCATTATTTATGCCACAGCATATCTGCAGAAGGCTGAGAATTTAGGAATACTCCACAAAGCTCTCCATCAGAGTCCTTCAGAGGTCCATAGCTGTCTCTCATGCTCTTCTTCAACATAAAAAGTAACATGTAAGGCACCCACTCATCACTGGTTGTGCCTGACAGAAGGTCCCTGAGGAGTCCAAACCAGCTGATGCAGTGACTGACTGCGAGCTCCATGTGATGCGGGGAGGATCCATATATAGATTCCCAGGGCAGCAGCACGCTTGCTTTGTCTAGTGTTGTAGTCCCCGAGCCACCAGCTGGGATGGCTGGGGAACAAGGGGGCTCAGCAGCTCAGTGGTGGGTGAATTCAGAGATCTAACACCCCCCACAAGACAGCTGGCCAGGATCCCCTCACCTGGTCTTGTGACCTGTGTGAGGAGGGTCCCCCTGGTTGGTCAGCAGCCAGACAGTCACTCTAACCTTGGGTCACACCACATTGGCCCTCAGCTGTTGTCCCTCCCCTGTCTGTATCCCTTGATAAAGAACTTGGTGGGCGGAGCCCGTTCTCTTGCTACCTGGCCAGCCTGCGTGCCGGTCAGAAATAAAACATCGGATCCCTCGCAAGAGCCATCTCTGGACTCTTTACTTCTGATACCGCTCGAGCTAGCAAGCTCTGTGTGGGCTTGGCCGCGTGTCTCCATCACACGGGTCGGAGAGAAGCTGTATGCGAGGTGCCCGGACACCACCAGGAGTTCCTGAGCCAGGAATTCTTAGGGAAAAGCAACAGCTTCCTCTACCAGCCAGGCCACACAGCGGCAGTCTAGAGGCATGAAGCTGCATAAAAGGCATTAAATGCACATGGCTGAACTAGAAGAGAAAAGCATAGGAATGATGCAGGTTTACAGTGTCTAAGAAGAAAGGTTTCAAGAGTAAAATCACAAGTTTTCTCTACCGCCAGCACAGCACCTGCTGCTAAACAAGCACTTATTGTTGTCCGCAGTGGTTTGGGGTGTGGTAACAGTGATAGATGAGCACTCACCACCAGCGGGGTAAGCTGTTCACCGTGGGGAGCTGTCCCGTTCCATGCTGCACTGCGTCATTTTAATCAGTGTCCTGCTGCTTTGTCAAGCACACTAAAGCACCAGCTCTAAGCTTTCCCTAAGCTCTTCAACTCAAGTTATACTGTGCACATAACACAGGGAATGGATATCCAGATACAACCTGCAGCTTGTGTGATGGGAGTGAAGATAACCTACAGTGGACAGTTCACCTCTGAAGTAGAAGATTGTTTACAAGAAGATATCAAGAAAAGATATCAAGTTTTTCCTTACTGATGAAGAAAAAGCACAAGTCAACACAGGTCAGCTCTTGGTATGTTTAAGTGAATGCTTTATTTTATTTTTTAATGTTATGATAATGCTGATTTAGGAACGCAAAGGGCTCTACAACAGGTGTAGAAAGGATTGTTTGAAAACAGTGATGCAGAGTTAAGTACACGCAAGGTGGCAGTTAAGCACATACAAATCATTTTAGCTTGAACATCAAGACTATCCCCCGTTTATTTTAGAATTACTGTTCCATAAATCAGTCAAGAGACCATCTGAGCAAATATAAATAACAACAGACTGGGGAAGAACCTCCAGAAGTCCAAGGTGTAAGCTCTGCTTCTATAAATCTTGCCCTTTCTTGCTCAAACGTTACGATATTGTTCCCAATTTCCACTGGCTGGTTCAAATCCAAGGAAAAGCAGCTTCTGGCTTTTCTCTTTCAACAGTTTTACCTTGAGATTACAGGCTCTTAGAATGTGAGACTGAAAGTTCCCCTTTCCCAACATCCTCCTGTGGTGAAATGAAGACGCATTTGCAAGCCTGAAACACACTGTGGCATTTTCTATTCTGACAAATGCTTTCTCTCAGTGATGTTCTGGCCTGAAAGACCACTGTTACAACACTCTTTACAAGTGTCATCACTGTCAGACTAGAGCAAAAAGGTGAACTGGAAGGGAATCCCTAAGAGATATTTTACACAGTACTGTCACTATTCATCTGCAGTTAAATTTCTGAACACAAAATACTCAAAACCTGGCTTCTTTACCGTTGGCTCATTAAAAGGTTAAGAATCTAAACCATGTGGCCTCTTTACAGTCTTGTGTCCTTCACAGCACAGGCACCCGATCCACAGCCAACCTGACAAGAAAATGGGCACCTGTAGTTGTCCCAAAGGTCATTCTGGGCAGCAGTCACCTACCATGACCATCCCACCTGGGAGCAGTGGCTGCTGCTCTGTTGGAAGCTCACCTTTAACCTATGAGGCTGAAGAACTGCTGAGGACTTCCCAGCTGGGCAGTCAGTGTGGGCCATACCCAGCCTTGGGAGCTGCTCTTCCACCATTGTACAGCACAGGACACTGTGTTGCCCATGAGCAGAGAGCAGATTCCAGGCTCTCGTGCTGCTTCTTGGCAAAACAGGCAAGTTGACACAAAGCCATGGCCTACCATGGCTCGGCTGCTTTCAGTGCCAATGCCAGATCATTAAATTAGCTGTAAAAAATAGCAGACTGAAGTGCTGGGACACCAACAGACTAGACACCTTTCTCTGTTTCCAGAATGGAATAAGCAACTTAGCACAGTCACTCCTAGGACAGTGTACAGAGTTAGTATGGAATAAATGCATGTGCTGGCTCATAAACTGTGTACTTGTAGAAAGAGCCATGAGATGATCAGGGTTTGTTTTTACCCCCTACCTTGTATGGAAAGTCAAAGGCAGAGCCAATCATTGAATCCAATATATAGAATGGGGCTTTATTGCATCCTGGCCCATAACTGTGCTTAGCATCTTGTAACCCCGCTGTCATGGGTTATATTCCTTCTGTGTTGTCCACTTTCCTCATCACATGTTTTTACAGCTTCTGTGACACCCAGTACAGAGGAAAAGATTAAATACTGAAAACTGAGCTTGTCACAAATGATATTTGTAAAAACTCACCTGTGTTACCCCATGCAGTGCACAGATGTGTTGGGATGGTGAGGAACATCGATGTGTACCCCTGATATGTTTTCTTCCCGTGTGCAGCGTACGTGAAAATTCCAGCAGAAGAGAAGTTAAAATAGCAAAGAAGCACCCAGCTGTGCATATGGATTCATTTCAGCCAGGGATATCCCCAGGCTATCTCCAGCAGCCCAGACAAGCAAACCTCAGTGGCAAAACCTAGTTCATCACTATCACTCTGAAATCAGACAGCTGCAGCTACTAGAAATCCACTGCACAAGTGTCCAGGGCAACTCTGGTGGAAACACAACTCTACAGGAAATGAAAACTTAAAATAAAAGACACAGCCGATCACACCATTTATTGGAAAATATTTTTGTGATAGTAGTCTAATTGGTACAGCTCTAGCCTAGCCATCAGTCTGGGTTTAATTTCCACTTCTAAAGCTAGTTTGTTTGTGTCCCTTAAAAAAAGGCACCTTAATGTGAAGCTACTGAAGTTTTACACACACATCCTGCCGAGCATGCAGGAACATTTAAAAAGAATGGATCTGACCCGATGGATTTGTAGCAAACATTTACATGATAACACACCAAACCAAGCATGAGAACCACATTATTGGTCATCTAAAGAATCATCAATTATTAGCAGGTTTTTTCTGCACAACATTCAAAAATTTGGACCCCACAGGGATAAATCTGAACCCCACTGTGTTATAGACTTTTTAACCTCTCATGTGTCTGCTTTCCAGAACGTTTTGCTCACACAGAGCCCAAGGACAGAGCACTGGCCCCACTCTTACTGCAATCAGCAGCCAGAGGAAAGCTCTTTAAAGCACTGTTCCCCCTCACTCCTCTCACTTGCCTTGTCCACTGAGGCTGAAGGCTTTTGAGGAAAGGACGGTTCTCTGAGATTTCATGCTCCCTAACTGCAGCCGTAGGTATGAAACATGCTCTTTAAACGTAACTTAGGAATATACTGTATTAACCTTTCACTTTATCTTGATTTAACCGCAAAGTGTAACATTTCCATGTGTATATTTGTGTGTATTAACTTCAGTTCTGGTTCACAAGGTAAACTTTCAACTTACTATTTTCTATTTGCACAACCCAGTCAAAGACAGATATGTTTTAGTGAGGGGTAAATTGATGAATGACACAAGCTGAAAGGGCTGCTCATTAGCAGGCCCAGTGAAAAATTCACCTCTCAGTGACCTTAAAGTAAAAAAAAATTAATCTATACTTGTGAAAGCTATACAGTTACTGCACTTGGAAAGCTTTTTTGACAGCACCTAGAGAGCTGACATGTACATGGCAGGAGACTGAACAAGAATGTCATGAACTGAAATAGTGCCCACACGTGTGCCATACTCTGGCACTGTGGACAGTCCCCTGGCTCTTTTGTAGTAAGAGAAGAATGGATGCTGAAAAGAAAACAAACAAAAAAGAAATCTCATGTGTGCTGTACACCCAACATGTTGGAAGTTCTTATTTATAATATTCTGGACTGCAAACCAGAGTTGTAAGGCAAAAGCACACACTGTGGTGTACCATGTGTTCTGCAATAAATGCATGGAACCAGTGCTGACTTCCCATTAATGGATTGCTGCAAAATCCACGTAAAGCAATGATTTGGAAAGAAAGCTCATTTTCTCAGTACAGTATTCTGGAGCTGAAGGTTTTGAGTTTAATTTTGGGAACCTAGGTATATGACTTGGGTAGGAGCTTTCTCCATTTGTATTGCAAATTGATTTCTTACATATTAAATTTACTACTTCGTTGAAAAGTTGCTAAAAGCAACTGAAGGTAATGAACTCTCCAAGTCATTGCTACCATTATTATCTATGACATAAAAG
This sequence comes from Gymnorhina tibicen, assembly GCA_013399875.1. Lineage (NCBI taxonomy): Eukaryota > Metazoa > Chordata > Aves > Passeriformes > Artamidae > Gymnorhina > Gymnorhina tibicen. The sequence continues at coordinate 4,709,219 of VXAZ01006886.1, forward strand.
AGGATTTTAAGTAAGTTTAATTAAAAAGCAGATGACAAGGCTTTGGGTACATCTCTAACAGGACTGAACTCAGAGTGAAGCAACCCTTGACCACCAAGCTGAGAGAATCAGCCACCGGCCACTGCAGTCACACGCTGGCATTTGTAACATGACAGCCTCTAGCTCTTGCAAACCCAGAAAGATGAGAACATGAAGCAAAGCAATGAGTATGATTTTTACATGCTTTACAGTGCTGTCAGAAGGCAAACGCTGCTGCACAGGTACAGCGACAGGCCTACCAGGCACCAACACAAGGATTTCCCTCTCCAAAGACAGCGAGTGGGAAAAAGTGGGCCCACTTCTGCACTTTGTTTCACATCAAGACGTGCCTCCAGGGCAGCGTAGTTCCAGTAAGTTTTATCAGTGTCAGAAATCCCACCTGGCTGATCCCACACAGGCATCAGTAAGCCCATAGCAGATGAGTGTGTCAGGAAAAGAGAGAATGGCAAATGAGGATGGAGGCTCTTAATGCCTGAAGCTTTATCAGTGAAGATTCAAGATGTTAGAGGAGAATTTTCAAGAACACTGAAAGTCACTGTAGCTTTGGGAAAAGGTCATGAAGACTACACCAAGCAGTGACTTCAACAGAACTGGTGCTTTTACATGTCTGGCTTTCACTTTGAAAAGGGTATTTTTCCCGGTGACAATGATAAATGGAGTTTCAGGTTTGATATTTCTTTCCCAGCAAGTATTTGGGTCTTTCAATGAATTCAAGGGACTGGCAAAAGAGATAGGTTTTTTAAATTATATTTTCAAAATGCTTCTCTACCTGGAAGCAATGAATACCCACCTGACTACACACTACACTGTACTTCTAAACCCTCAGCAAATAAAACCAGTGCCACACTCCATGCTGACTGCATAAATCCCACTTTTACTAGGACCAGGCTTGCTTGTGCAAAGAGTAAGAGCACAGAACAAAGTCAGAAGCCTTCACATGGCCTAGAAGGTGAGATTGAGAATATGAAATGTATTATTCTACTGGAAAAAAGGAAGAAGAGAAATTAGAGCATGAAAATACTAAATTATAATGGGAGATTTATTTAATTATTTGTACACATACAATAAGAAAAGGAAGGAAGTGAAATAATAGTGTAGATACTCAGAGTCCAAAGCCCCCCTACTCCCCACAGCATCCCAGCAAGGCTACTCCAGATAATGAGGCATAGGCTGATCAATAAGATGCTCTCAGCCTGCTCATTTATGCATTAATGAAATGTGCAGCAGTTCGCTCAGCTGATAAAGGTTCCCACAGGGGACTCTGTCCAGGGGAAAACAAATTATCGAAATGAACGAAAGTGATTAGAGGAAGAAAAGAGCTGATGAAGTGCAGCTAGGGGAGCAGTCAGGCCCGACAGTCTGACTGCCCCTTTCATCCCCGTGCACCCCCTTCCTCTCCACCAACTCGCAGGGGAGAGCAAGGAAATATCCCAACACAGAGGTGTCTGCACACAGAAAAGCAGCCTGGATTTCACCCAGTCTAAGCCCTTTATTTTAACAGTGTCCTGCACATGGATACTTCTCTTTAACCCAACAGAAAACATTCCTACGAGCAGCTACTGAAACAATGCCAAAAGCCTGGCTCTGGCTTTAGAAACCACATATCCAGTGCACCTCTGGCATTAAGGCCACTTAGGAAGGAGTCAGGCTAGGTCCAGTGGCTAATATCATTATCCATGGCCTCTGCTAACAGCACCAGGTCAAACTCCTGAATGCAGAGAGTTGCTGTGCAGAGCCCTGCGCTCAGCCCAGAACCAGCACACCATCCCCAGAGCTCAGGAAGGGCGGCCCCCACGCTGCTCCATGCGCTGCCCAGCTTCAGTTTGCTTTCTGTTCTCAGCTCCTCAAAAAAACCCAAACCCCAACCAAACATCTTACTGCCTCCTCCAGCTTCTGGAGAGAAAATGAGTCTTTGGAGCATTCAGAGGAGCAGATGATTTTTCAATTGGTAGCACAAATCCTGAATTCATTATGGCACAAATACCTTTGTGCAGCACGTGAGGGAATCACGTTGCTGCATATGTAGGGTATGGTTTTTTAATATAGCGATTTGGTGCTGAGGAAGCTACAATTTGCTATTAGAGATGTCATGGCTTCTCACAAATGAGGTCAAGGTCAGTAATTCTGATCACTATCTACATTCCAGCTATGTTTCTGCTTGTTTCAATCCACCCTGTCATTGCCTGTGACAATTGGGTAATTGTGCTGTGAAATAACATAATTTTACCAAAAAAAAACAACTGCTCCTGCACCGACTGGAATAATGATATACTAAAATAATTTGTAAAAACTACACGGCAATGAGAAGCTCTTTATAAGCAGGTGACCTTATTATAATAGAGCTTGAATATCAAGTTGTCCTGAGACTGTGCCCTAAACAGCAGTGGAAGGTACGGATAAAACCTATGTAACGCAGAGTCAGTTTCAGCTGAGATCAGATATAACAAATCTGCGTGTGTAGGCTGTCCAAAGCAATACAATTCATTTCCCAAGAAAAAGGAGAGAAGAGCAACGTTCCCCATCTCTTCCTGATGGAGCATTTTACAGCACTGTAGGTTATACGTATTATGCATGGAACTGTGGGGCTTGTTCTCCCTTTTAGAGAATGTGCTTAGAAATAAAGTGTATCAGATGTAGGGAGAGAGAACTCATTTCTAAGCTGCATCATGAATGAGTTTGCGTGGCTTCCCAAAGGAGAGGAATGAATCTGAGGACAGTGGAAAGCAGAACAGCTAAAGTTACAAGGAAGGCACTACTGGGACTAGCAAAAGGGGAATTTGCCTGCAGTTTCCCATCACTGAGTCTTTCCCAATTGACTGAAAGCTAAGGCAGCAGCTCCATTAGTGTTTTATAGAGTTCACAAATCAATGTGAAATTCCATATGCTTTGCTGAGACACCAGCACAAACGTGTTTAGGAGTATTTATTCACATCTATAGTGTGTATGTAAGTATACAGAGAGATAAGGGCCCCTCCTCTGCATCCCATTTGCATGAAGTCAAACAGAATTGATGTGGTATTTGGCAGGGGATGTAGGAGGATTCGCAGAGGCATGCCACTGAACTTGTCAGCTAGAATATTTCATTCTGTTATTGGAAATCATTATTCTCACTCTCTAGAAATCTCCCTGTATTTTGAGTGGTTTGTGAAGCAAACGGAACTGCACCAGTAAAGCCATTCAGAATATAAAGTGTCATGGCAAAAATGTAATGTATCTTGAGAATTGAACATTGGTATTGAGCTCCTTGCTAGGTTAATCACTCTTCTGCCAGTAGTTGTATTTCGTCTTTCCAAACTCTGTTAACACAGGTACACCTTCCTTCAATAATCAAACATGGAGAACACAACCTGTTTCAGCTGAAGGGAACTCATGACTTCCAGTATTCAGAAGTAACTTTTTGTGACCCCAGAAAGGGAAATTCCCTTTATTTCACTCTCCCTGTGCTGATCCCAACAGTGCCTGCCTGGTAACTTCAGCCGTTCTGGCTTCCACTCTCTGCTAAAAACATACACTTTAGTGCTGTTTTTAATACTGCATTAGGATCAGGGAGATACATGGAACCAGCAAAGATGGACAGTGAAATTTAGCCCAACTCAGAAAACGGTTGCATACCTTTATGTACTAGACAGAGACATAAGGTGAAAACACAATCCTTTTGCTTTAATGAAAGGCCCTCAGTGTGGCAAACCTAAAAGTTGTTACAGGGATGGCTACTCAGATTTTTCCCAACATCCTTTCAGTCCACTCCCATATGAATTCAAAAGACGGGTTCATCTCCTAGAACACTTCTGAGGTAGCATTTCCAAAAGCAACACACTGATCTGTCAGGCTGTGCTGCTCCTTGGAAGGGGCTGGATACCTACAGCAAAACACACAGCCTTTCTCACAGGCAGCACCCCAGGTCAAGCTGGTGGCTCATAAGCTTTCACCATCTTACCCTGATGAAAGGCACCTTCATTAATTTAATCATTACTGCAAGCAGCATCAGTGCATCTAAAAATAAGTCACTTGAACAAGGAGAAGTTTTCCAAATTCTGTATTTCTATTTCTTTTTAATAATGCTCAAGCTTGCTAACAATATGCTGCAGCACAATGGCAAATTCTAATTTATAAAATAATGTAAAATCTAGCTGGTCTGTGGGAATAAGATAAGGGCTGTTTATCAACAGGAATAAAATGACTGAACTTGGAAATAAGATGGTGGATATCCTTCATTTGCAGGCTGCACAGATGCAATTAGCAACACAAAGAAGGTATTCACCATTTCAAAAATCTTATTGCACTGATGCATCTTACTAAAACTATCTGCAATGAAAGGTTCTGCCTCAGAATACTATTAATTTTAAACAGAAAATGTAAAATTCATCTAAAGTGATGTATTCTAAACAAAGCTGATCTGTTTAAATGATGTATATATTCTTGATACTTGCACACAAATATATATGCTTGTACTTCCCTGTGATAAGATTTCAGTCATTTTTATTTTCTATTAAATATCTATGTAATTGACACCAAGATTTTTTATCTCATTTCAGTCAGCATGCATGGTCATTTATAGTTCTATACACAAATACCATCTGAAGTGAGAATACAAAATAAAGCCTTTTCTCTTAATGTGAAAATTTAAAAACTCTTTCTATAATTTATTTTCTCATTTCTTTTCTACCAGATTGTACTTGCATTTAGTATCACTTCAGTTGAAGTATAAAGTAAATTTCTCACCCAGAGACTCCATCTTCGGGAGAAATGTCTGTTTCCAGGCTTTGTATAGCCTATTTAACATTTTTCATATTAAATCTCTCCTAGATGAATCCAGTATATTGCTCAGCAGTTATTGAAATTTATGAACATGTTTAAGCTTTTTCATACTGCTGTTAACCATTATGATTGCCTCGTTTAAATCTTTCATTTTATAGCTATCACTTCAGCAGACTGTGTTGGTGACATTCACGAATTTCTCAGATCACAGCCGTGCCCGTACTTAACATCTCAGGGTAGAGTTTTGCTTCCAAAGCCATTCCTGCGCTGTCTGCTCCGCTGAATCCCCAAACGTTCTGCCATCAAAGTGGCAGAAGGTTCACGTTTTGGGGAATCAGCATCTCGGTCTCCGGGTCACCTCTGCCTCCAGCCTCTGGAAAAGCCAGCAGCGCTCGTTCCCAACACTCCAAACGCCATCGGCCCCCACCGGCACAGCGGCACTGGCTCAGAGACAAGGGAGAGCCCCAGTGTTTGCATGAGGAACGACATGAGAGGAGAAGCCGTGGACAGCGGGAGCGAAGCAGAAAGCTTCAGTCAAGGGGAATCTTTGCCTGGGGAATGTGTAGGTAGGCCTGGCTCCTGGCTCCAACCAGCCGTGGGGCTTTTCTCTTCCTTCCCGCGCTGGGTGCCCGCCCTCTCTCCCTGGTCGCTGCCCACCGCAGAGCGAAACGGCGCGGCCGAGGGTGCTGCGCTGTGGGTCCGGCCCAGGCGGGCTCCAAGTGCACTTCGTGGCACCGACCACAGCAGCGAGCGCTGGGAAAGCTCTGTCAGCTGAGGGACCAGGAGCACCAGAGCTCCCTCCCGGGGTCCTGCTCCCACCGGCCTTCCTGGCCTGTCCCCAGAAACCCCCGAGGCGGCCCCCGAGGCAGCTACTTGTCTTGCCGTGCCACAGCAGCGGCCAGTGCCCACCCGGCAGGAGAGGGGCTGTGTGGACACTGCGCTCGGAGCAAGGCCCAGGCCACAGCAATGGGCCCGAGGGCACCACCCCTCACGAATGATGTATTTTATCGATAACAGGCACTAATAACAACACATACCGACCCCAAAGCCATGCATTTAACCTACAGTCCACCTACTACAGCATGAGAGCAGCTGTATCCAGGACACTGGATCCAACAGCTTGAGAGGCTGAGCCCCTTCACAATAAAGGCAAGTCCACCCTTGATACTCTTCTGCCTAAAGATTTACAGATCAGGATTTCTTGTTTAAAATGAGAAATTCTCATTAGTGGGGTTCACTGTACCAGTGTTGTTTAAACTCTGGTCTAGAATCCCAAAGTACTGCAAGAGTTATGTGAGGAAAGACAAGTCTGCCATCAGGACACTTGCACTCAAACTTCCCAGAAACCTACATTACTTTCCTGGCAAACTTGTGAATTCTTGATGCACACCCCTCACCAAACACAAACACACAAATATGTGCATACAGAAGCAGATATTGTAGGAAAAATCAGAGAGGACTTACCAGCTAGGTGAAAATGTCTCCCTTTCTGTCCGCACTGTAGGTTTGTTACAGCTGGAGCAAGTTACTTCAAATTGCAATAGAAATGAGAAACTCAGGTGAAAACCATTCTGTAATCAAGTATGCAAATTCAGGCTTGCCCAAATATCAGGGCTGGAAAAAGGCAGCTGACCTTTCCAAAACACAAAATTCTAGTTCTGTTCTCACTCATGTAACCAAGTCCAAAGCTGATAAAGACACAAACTACACAATGAACATAAATGTTTCTCTTCTCCCCACCTCCCCCAGTCCTTTGAGCTATAGGTCCTCAGGGCAGGGACCACCTCAGCACACAAATGTATTCTTGTAGCTAATCCTGCAGAGCAAACCCAGAGTCAGCATCTCTCTCTTTTACAGGCACTCAGAGTTCCCAGCAAGAAAACACAGAATTTCTATGCAAAAACTATAGAGAATCCAGTAGTGATTATTAGTGAATTTTATTTGTTCTAAATACTAGGGCTGTTTTACACCAGGGATATATCCTGTTGATTCCTGCCTGGCTGACCCAGGTGAGGCTGCAGTCTGTGGCTGACCGTGCCTGCCATTGGGAGCTGTGGTTCAAAGCAGTTAATTTTGTACTTGTACACACCTGTATGCGGACACATACTGTACCTGCCTACAGTCAGAGATTCATTTAAATTCAGGGCTGATGCTTCTAAACTGCTAATCACACGTCTCAAAAGTAACCAACCAGACACAGAACTCATTAAAGTGTCATATGTTTGCTTACGGCATAAATAACTGCGAGCAAAAGAGGTGGGGGCACAGCTCAGCTTTGGGGCAATGCCAGGGGCGTGTTCAGCGCCAGCCGCTGCCCCCGAGGCAGGGACTCGCCGCGGTGCCACCGGAGCTGCGTCCCCATCCCCATCCCCACCCCCACCCCGCACCGCAGGAGCAGCCCCGGGCCGCTGCCGCAGCTGAGCAGAGCCGCTCTGACACACGGCTCGATCAGTTACACCTCACCGCAGCTCTAAGCACACGTGACTTAAACGCAGCTTGCATTGTACAGAGAAAAGTCAGACCTCAGAACTTGAATAGTGCAGTGCCCAAGAGGGCTCCTTACTTGTGGAGTAATACACAGCCCTGCTAGAAATGCTAACAACTCTGAACACACTGGGTTTAGGCACAATTTATAATTTCTCCCAGCCTCACTACCCCTTACTTTAATGTTTAATTTTTCCTGGTTATAAACAGTGGTGAATCAGCATTGAAAGAAAAACTAGGTCTCAAATTTATTTTTGAAAGTTAAATTACATACTGACAGGTCTGTCCCATTAATTGCTAATGATATTAAAATTGCACTATTTTTCACAAGAACATTTTCCATTTTTTCTTGTTATGTCACACATACCTGGTAAAAATATTTGGTAGGTCCTGATGTTTAATTAAAACAAGGTTTAATTATGTAATTTTTTTCTCCAGATTCCTTGCAAGAGTGATTATAATTTGCTCCAGCTCATTTAACCATAGCTCAGTGGAAAGAAGGAGCAAAGACCCTGCAGTGAAAGGACAGAGTGCAGCTGCTCTGCTCTGCCCAGACTTGGAAGGATGCTCATTCTGTTACTCTTTAAAAGCATCAAGCTTTAGGGGCAAATAAACTGGCAGAAGTATTTGCTGAATTAGGGAGTACCGACATTTTTAACAGTTTACTGTTTTTCCAGATGTGGTCATTTCCTGAGTGGCCCTTTCGCAAAAGTAAATCATTTATGGGTTTATAGCAGAGCATCTGAGGTTCTGCTGCAGTCCCCTCTGTGCCCAGAGCACCACACAGGCGTGTCAGTACTGGTTTGCCTGTGCCAGGCACTCCTGTTTCCTGGGAGCAAGACTCAGCTTCCTAACTCACCAACCTGTCCACTCAGGGAATCATGCCCTACAGTTCTGAGCAACTTTGCCTCAGTCATTCCCTTCAACACGAGGTGGTGACTGCTCATCAACACCCAGCGTATCCCACAAGGCGACGCAGCCCCCTCCAAATCTCTGCATGCTGTGACTAAGACATGGACTAATTCTCAGTCAACTCCTGTCCCAAAGGTAACCAAACTGACTGGAGGAAGTCTGTGGGAGGAGAACCAAGGCACAAAGCCACTGCCACCAAACCAAGGTAAGCAGACTGCCAGTGCTGAGGTCAGGGCTGCTGGTGTCACCCCCACTGTAACGGGAGATCAGAAATGCAGAGATCAGTGCACTCCTCACATTGCAGCTCTGAGTTCATTAGAAGTTAAGTTCTCAAAAACAAGCAGGGAACTGTCAGGCATAATAAGGAGAGTTAGAAGGCGCACCTTTTTGAGGAACCTTTAGTGATCCGGAACTTCTCTTATGCCTTAAAAATGAAATTAAAAGGTCACTAAGAGTAGACAGGTGACATGCTACTTTTAGGAAGTGAACACCCTGCTTCAGCTTTCAGCAACAATCACAGTGAAAGAACAAACTTACTACAGCTTCCTACGATAACGTTTATATCAAGTACGGGATAAGTTAAAGCAGTATTAATTGCAAAGTGCAGACCACTGTTTTAAGAAGCCATCCACTTGGGGCTGTTTCCCATGGAAACTAAAGACTGATAAAAATGTGGAAAAAAAATCACCTCTTGGTAAGCACTTAAAAAGTTTTCTAATTTGTACTTGGTTATTCAAGATTGCTAAACACAGTATGCAGACAGGCACTTGGGGCCCAAATCTACTTTAAATACATATTTAAACTGAAGTTTACTTAAATAAATTGGTATATCAATGGCTATGGGCTGAATACACTTACTAGAGTAGTCAAATTTCTGAATAGAAAACTTCTTGTAGGAAACCTCTAACCTACTTGGCAGCTAGTCAGGAGCTATAAACAACATTTGTGATGCTGCTTCAGAAGAATGTCATGTTTTGCAAGACCCCGGCCACCTCCACTTCCTAATCATCCAGTTCTCATACCCAGCATGAGATCATTGATTGCCAGGTAGAGTCTTTCACTATTTTGGCAGAAAGTTTCTTTTTGTTGGCAATCACAGATCACAAGGCAGTTCTACTGTTCATGGGTTCTCCAGCACCGTTATTGCCATCTGATTAATGTCTTCCCATATTGAATGATACAGGGTATTTCACTGCCTTCTGCTGCTGAAACAGAATCACAATCCTTACACACAGGTACAGCCACGGGTCAGATCCAGTCAGGTGCTGCAGCACACTCCTAAATCTGCCATGGGGATTTTATCAGCTTCAGAGCGCTTTCACTGGCACTAACAGATGTCCTGCATCAAAGCCTCTGACACCTGTGTGACAGAAGGAGGACAGCAGTGGGGCTGACCGATATCTACAGTCATGGAGTGTGAGCGCTGCATCTCTTGGGGACACGGGTACCAGGCCATCACGGCAGTAATGCCATCCCATCTCCCTGACCATGTTCCCTCGTCCGAGCTAGCAGCTTGTGGAACGCACTCAGACTGGCCAAGCAGACTTCTCTTGCTAAAGGACACTGCTGATTCACCAGCCGTGTAATGAACCAAGTGACTGCGGGAGAATTCTCACATGGTAAACAATGGAAATAGGTTTTTATTTAGAATACTAACAGAAGCACAAAGTCTTTCCAGTTTAAAATAGCTTGTTTTACTCAACATTAGGAAAGGAGGGAGACTTACTTCACCATGTCAATCACAAACCATAATTTATTACATGCCTGTTTGATTTTCCAAGTTAGTATAATTACATGCTGTTGCTTCTAAATACAATTTAAGGAAAGGCAGGTATCAAAAAATACCCACACATTCTGATTCATTGGTATGCCATGCAGCCAAAAACTTGTAGAAGCTGTTAATGATACATGAATTATGTATGCTACAGCTCAATATAACATTTGGTGTGATTTAAACAGCATGAACTTTTAGAGAAAGTCATTTTGATTCTGTGATGTATTACACTTCCAAAACCCTTAGCAGGAGGTGGGAATTGAATGATGTTTTCTGAAAGCTTTTATTTGTAAAGCATACACAATGCAGCTGCAACTAGATCCTAAATAATGGCAAGGAGCAAAATGGAAGACCTGATACAAAATTAGGTTGCTGCACAACTTGATTCTGAGAGTGTCAGTGGGGGAATGGGAAGCAGGAAAGGGGAAGAAAAGAGACAGGAATCACCATTCCCCTTTTTCTCTGTAGCAGCTGCACTTCCAGCTACCCTAGCAATACTTCTCATTTCATCACTGATCACCTGAACATTTGCCTCTGCAACACCAACCAGCTGGCTCTCAGTCCCGTGGTCAGGCTGCCAGCTCAATAACAGAGCCAGGAACCACAGATGAAAAAGCCATCCAGTGGTTTACAAGGAGTGAAAAAGGGATTTGCCTAAGTACATAACTCATTTTTAAAAAGTTAAATGCAAGAAAGAAGAAAGATTAAAACACAGGCAATCTTTATTTTTACTTTCTCTTTAAGATGCCCAAGATTGTCTGGAAATAATTTAAATACATCTGGACATGACAGTACCCATTTCTGATGCCCAAGGAAAGCTTTAAGCAACAACCCTTTCTCACATAAGTATCTTCAGCAATCCTTCACAGGAAACTATTATTAAGATTTACAAAATGTGTCCATGGACAAAGAGGCTTCTTTACAAGCTCTGTTACTGCCAAGTGTGGGTTTATGACTGTGGTATTATAAAAAAGCCTTTTCATCACACATCCCAAAACAGGGACCCATTTTATTAAACTTTAAATGTTTCAAAATACAGGAGTTCCTCTCCTTACTGTAATATTTTGTAATTTCTTTTCAACAGCATTTAGCATTGACCAATCTGCTCTATAATGTATTAAAGAGAAACTTGTCACTGACATGGTAGTAGGTACAGGAACAGCCCAAAACATACTGTGAAAACCTTGTCTTGCAACTAGCAGGCAAGGACAAAAACCAAGTTCTGCCCCTGTTTTATGAGTGGAAATATAAGCAGTCTCTCTCAACCTAATTTTAAAAACTTTCAGTCTAGCAGAGAAAATAAGCAAGATCTCTGACATGCCACTTACTAGCTTTGACAAATAATCTACCTCACTGTACAAAAGCTTAAATTTACTCATAAAATAGGATCATTGTTTTAGGGTTGAGTTTGAACATAGAGAGGGGTTTTTTGACTGAATTAATCCCTTCTCCTGGAGACAGAAGCATAAACGTTATGATTTTCTTGCCAGATATTTTTAAACTGCCACAAAGCATGATGCCAAACACTATCAGTTATCTCTCACACGAGCTCCTAACAAGGGCAGCCTCTTTTAACCCTGAAAACAAGCTACAGTCAGGCAACTGCTGCTGTTTTTGTGTGAGGGATAACATTGCTTCAGCATAACCTCCTAGGAGTTGACCACTGAGTACAATCTGACACAAACAACACCTACAATTATCTGTCTACTAGAAACATGATTATAGTCCCAAAAGACAGAGTGGCACAGAACCTTACACAATAAAATGAAGTGAAAAAATAATGCGGGTCTAAGCTCCCCAGGCCTAGAAATGTTTGGTTATGCTCTGTGGAAAGGACACTCCTCTAATGCCTTAGGTACACACTTCAGAAAATCTTCCAAGATTTTTTCCAGACACACAAAGCATCAATTGAAAGATTAAAATGTGCATACAATTACTTGCTCTACGCACAGAAAGAATTACAGAGAAGGCTTATAAAATCAAATCAATATGAGCACAAGTAGATGTCAAAGAGAATCAGAGTAGTTGGTTGTACTGTTCAAAGAAAATAGAAAATTGGTGGAGTGTGCTCATTCTTACCACACTCGGTAAAGGTTTCGGGCTTGGTTCCATGCAAATGCTTGAGGCATATTTGCAAGGAGTGGTGTGTTCAGCAAAGGCATAAGGGCACCTGGTCTGGAGACATAATTATTTCCCATAGCAGAGTTTCTGTTTTGCCACCATCTAATCATCAGAAAATACAGCTTTCTCAGATACAAAGCTCATACTGCTCTTGCCTGCTTACAGAAGGCAAGAAAAACAACTCCTTCTGGAAGAATATTCAAGGTTTCAAAAGCTTTCTTGTGCTGTATCCCCTGTGACACTGTTTATGGACTCTGAATTGAGGAAGCTCCTTCTGCTTCAATGATGAGTCACATTCTAAACTGAACTCATCCCAAGGGAATCAAAATTGTCATTGCTAATATTTTTGTCCTCTCTAAGAGAAAAACAATTGAAGAGTAGCTCTCAATCCATTACAGCCTAGTACACTCTACCCGCTGTTCTGAAAGAACATGCTATTTAGGCTTTTGGCGTGTTAAATTAATACATTTTTATTCTGGCCATGGAGAAATGGGAAGCAATAAAAAATTCATAGGACACAAAGATGACAGTAACACAAATGATTAGCAATGGCATTGCACTGTTTGCCAGGGTGATTCACACAGTAGATGCACCACACACATAGCTTGGAGTCTTCTTTTATTACAGCTGAATCTTGTTCACATTGCCCAGACTTTTTCAAAAATTCACTCAAGTTTGTATTAAAACCTCTGAATTTAGACAGATATCTATCTCTACATATATGTAATGACTTCAGCTTTTTCAGGTTAGACCATTAAAATTAGCATGTTGAGTTAAAGACTCGTTATCCTGAAAAACATTAGCTTTATACTTAATTTTGGAGATCCTGTAATAAAACGTAAATTAAGTGTGTGATTTTTGAAAGGTGTCCTTATACAGAAAGCATTTTTTCTTTCCTGAAGGCAGTGGAGCAGAGGGCAAAGACAGCTGGACAGAGCAAGAGGAGATGGTGGTAAGAGAGACCTGATCCATCCAGACTGCAAGACGCAAATTCCAAACCTGTATTTACAAAAGCAGAAGTCCAACACTGTTACCCAACAACCAGAAAGAAAATGTTCTTTACCTCTGAACTGCATGGCTAGATGTACAAATTTCTGTGAATGTAGTAGACAATACAGGGGAATGCTCCAAACTTTTTGGTTGAATATTATTACCGGAGGATTTGCCCAGACAGCTGCAGTGCCAGTGCTGTGATTCACTCGGTTACGCAAGTCATTCCTGCCCAGTATGAGACTGAATTCAGAATTCCTTTTGTCCAAGTGTTGATGCTGTTAGTTCACTCCAGACTAGGATGGTGTCTGTCAAGGTATCCAGCATACAGAAAAACTCACCAAAAAAATGAATAATATGAATATGGCAGTGTTGCCCACTAGGCCTCATGGAAGGATGGATTTCTTCTTTGTTTTGCTACGTCATAGTGTTCTAAATACAACATGCTCAGCAACAGGACTTGAGATGCAGTAGAGGAAGGTGCCAAAATCATTAAAAATACAGACATCCCATCTGCAGCAGCACACAAATGTAACTACTGCCATGGTAGGTTGTTAACGTGACAGCAGTCACAACTAGGCAGAAAAAGAGAAAATTATTTTATTGATTTTCCTTTCTCCAAATGCAAACTTTTTTTGCAAAACCACTCTCTTCAGAAAAAGAAAAGAAAAAGACACTTTCACTTGCTTTTAAAAAAAGAAGAATTGGAGTTTTGACATTTTTCCTCCTGCATTTTCTTCTTCTTTGTCTTAGTGCAATAAAAATTCTGGAGGAACTGTGTTTCCTTCCCATTCTCCTTCCCGTTCTCCTCCTTCTGTCTCAGCTTTTCAATTTTCAAAGCTTTGCCAGCTTCAATAAGTTAGCAGCAGAAGGCAGAATTTAATCTCTCTTTTGTCCCCAACTTTTCCAAAGCTGGAGAAGTTTTGCAATGTATGTAGGAGAACAGGGGAAAAAAGCTTGCCTGAATCCTTTGGTTTGTGTTTTGAAATTCTGTTTGCTTCTCCTTTATCTAAAACTGAAGTTGAGAAAGACCTGTTACCTCAGAAATGCATGTGTTGAGCTTTGGGTGGAGGAGAAACATGATGGAAGCAGAAGTGTGTTTGCTACAGTTCAAAGCCAGGGAGAAACCTCATCCAAAGGTCAGGGAAAGGCATTTCTTCTTGCTGTCATCCTGTAACCAGAGGTACAAATGAGTATCACCAGTGTTGTTTCTGAGGGATGCTTGATGCACTGACAACAACCTGGAAGAGTTACTAGATGTGAGACAAGTGTCTGAAATTAGGGAAGATAGAAGTTCCTGGAAGACAGCCAAAGCTCTTCCTTCTACTGTTTCCTCTACAGTCAGTGGGGAAAGACAAGTTTTTTATAAGGGTGATTTCAACTCACCCAGACATCTGTTTATCTGTTTCAGGAGAGGATAAATCTGATTTTAAAGATGTCCCTTCTCTCACTGGAAATCAAAGCTAAAACCCTAGTTTAGATTGTTGAAATTACCCAGGGTAAATCCTACCCCGAGTGGCAAAATGAAAAGAACACAATATGGCAGCTGTCTTCTTGCCACTGACAGCTAAGTGTTGCCTCCTGGAAAAAAAAGCAGAGGGAATGGAGTTTGCCTATAGCTGTGTTCTGCATTTCACTGCTGGCTGCTAATGGAAGGACAGTGCTTTCAGACAGTAGTTCCACTGGGAGATCATCTCAGGGGAAAGGATGGGGGATGTGCTTCTTCTTCGGCTTCAGAAAAAATGACTTCTAAAAAAAGAAATTTATTGGATGTATTGGAAATGTAAAGACAGTTAGAAAAGTCTACTAAAAGCTTTGCTCTCTCTCTTTTCTCTTAACATTCCTTCCATGTTCGCCTTCCCTACTTCATCCTTATAGCAGGCCAAAAACTGAAATAAACCCTGTAAGCCCTTAAATACATCTGCTTTTCTTTTTTTTTTTTGAAAAAGAAGAGTTATCAGAATTAAATCCATGATTTTCAATACTGTGGAAAAAACCATTTTACTCTTTCTGTCACTGTTCTCATCCAAAGCTTGGGCACAACCTGCATTTCACACCCTGGGGGTATGGGCTGGCAGCAGCTCACCAGCCTGGGAGCAACAGGAAAACACATTCAAAGAGGCATTCACACAGGAGCACTTGTGCTGTCCAGGTGACTGGAACTGCCCTTAGACTGTTGACCCAAAGCTGCCAAACAGAACAGCAGGTCACAGGAAAAAGCAAGGATTGAAAGCTGCAGAAGCAAAGCTAGCAAGTCTGCAGGTGAAAACTGCTCTCGTGCTGTGCCTGGGGCTGAATGATGTGGAGAAAAAAGGCTACAAAGTACCTGGAAAGTAAGAAAAAGCTCCTCATCCAATTCTAATACGCTGTGTCTGTGCAACATCTCAAAGCTTCTTACACAAAGTGGTCTCCAGAAAAAACAGAACAATCCCAAAGCCCCACAAGTGTAATGCTGCAGCTAATCTGACGAAACCGAAAAACACTGCACTAAATAAGGTCAGTGTATTCATAAATGGAGTATAGGGGGACCCAACCTGGTGTGTTGCTTGACAGAAGCTCCCCCAAAGCCAGGGTGGGATGAGCACCCCGTGTCTGGAGCAGCAGCAAAGCTCACACACAGCCAGGTCACACAGCTTTGTGTCACCCAGAGCTGCACAGTGACCTCCTGCTGAACCTTCCCTCCAGGCTTCAAGAGCATAGCACTTCCTACAGCATTTTAAGCCCTCCTCTAATAACCCATCCGGAAAATGCCAATCTTTACCCACACCCCTTTTTTTTATATTTACATGGAAGGGCAGACAACATTATGGGAAAACTAAACACAAACCAAGTATGATGCTGTGGGACAGCATTGGGATTCTTCAACATAAAGTCAAGGAATTTGATACGCCCCATGTGTTTGGAAAAATGTTACAGATCTCTCAGAACAAAATGTTCTGCCTTCACGGTTTCATGGACAGCCCTGACCAGTGCCCCATAAAGGTGCAAAGGACTCGTATACTGCTCTGGAGACAATGGTATTTCTTCCCACTGAACTCCTGAGAAAAGCCACACCAAAACTAGATCTCCCCCGCCCAGGGTGGTGCCATTAAGCGCCGCAGCTCCAGCCCCAGTGAGAAGCCTGGCAGCACTGCACCCATCCACCTCCTCCCATTGCTCCGGTCATGCTCCCCAGGAAGAGCCAACACACCTGTCCCAGGGTCCCCACGGAGCCCAGGGGCTCCTCAGACCCTGCTGCAGGTCATAGCTGCCCAGAAAGAACAGATTTCTGCTTCCACAAATACCAGTGTGCAACTGTGGCCCCATATCTTTTAGCAGACAGCCAATTTATAGTTCTCCCAAGTAAAGAAGTAGATATCCTTTTCCCAAAATATCAGGGAAGTGACAGGCTGAACAAAAGGCCTTTCATTTATTTTTTTCTTTAATATGAACACTTTTCTGTCCACAGTTGCTGCACTGATGAAAAAGGAGGGAAAAGGAGGGGCATTATGGCATGTTGCAGCAATTAAATGCTACCAGTAGCTTTCCTCCTGTGATACACATCCAAAGAGTGGTCAGATTTTTTTGGAAAGCTAGAAGACAGTCTCCATTGGTAACAGCTAGCCATTTTTAATGTCAGAAATTCTGCAAACTGCCTTTATTCATATGAGAAGATGCTGACCTAGGGTTTGCTAGTTAGGAGAAAAAGAGAGAAACTCAAAAAAGCCATAAAAATTTTTGTTTTCATCTAAGCAGGCATAAGAAATCTAAGCCTCAGATGATGGATCTGAATTAATGTTGAAGCAAATGCTCAAGAAACACAGGAACAAACAGCCTTTAGCAAAAGCTTGTTAGAAGCAGCAAGAGACTCTTCTCACTGCCCTCACACCCCTCAATCCTGCTCTGCAGCAACTGCTGCTACTGTCCCCACAGCCTGCCAGCCCCACAGCTGAGGCTGTCCCCCACAGCCTCCCAGCAAGCTGCACAGCAGCCCCACGATGAGCACAAATGGCTCGTGGGGATGGGACCAGCAAATCTGCTCCCTTGCCCAAATTACATAGTTGGGGGGACAACACTTTTAAGCATTGACATATAGAACCTTTCTGTGCTGCTCAACAACATCCCTGAAATCACTCCTTGGGGTGAACACAGCACTTGTCTGCAGAAAGAGCTGTTCTGAATAGTGTTTGTTTGTATGTAAGGGCTGTACAAGCTTCCTTCTTACAGGGCACCCCTTATTTATAGCTTCATTTTTATTTCCTGTTTGAAGTATGAACGTAATACTAAAAAGGCTATGCAAAGCCAGTTCACCAGAAAAAAAAAATGGCCACATTGATAATGACTACCTTGTTCCTGAAATGAGGTATTTTGTAGGGATTTGCAGCATATTTCAGCAGTAGCTGATGCTGGATTAGTTTGCATTGCAGTAATTCTGAGTCACAGCAAGGATATACACAGTGTAGACAACTCTCGACTAGGAGTCAGGAAACAAGATTTATATTCCCATCCCCACCCAAGGCCCAGTATAGGGCTTTACGTTTCAGGTTTTAATAGCATGCCCTCTAAAAGTACAGACAGAGAGCACTGCTTCATAGAAACCTGGCAACAAGTTCTAATGATAATGAAAATTGTTCTGAGTTCAAGTTAATTATGTTAATTGGGAAATTTGGGAACGAAACATGGTTGCTACCAGAGGGAGAGGAAAATTTAGGATCTATGGAACAGGTCCATAGCCCATGGCAGGAGACTTGGCTGTGGGTCACAAGGGGTTAACTGGAGCTTGCAAGAGTGGGGAGCAATTAGAGAAAGGGCTTTCTCATGGCTAAGGCAGCCCCTCTTGTCCCAGAGCACACAGATTATAATTGCTACTCTGAGTTCCTACAGATCAAGTGCAGAGTTTTAACCAAATTTCCCACAGGAGCCACTCATCACATTGCTCATTTCTGGGCATTCTGAGAGCCCGGGGTCTGAAAGGCAGGAGCCCCACGTGCTCACAGCTGCAGCTGCGTCACTGCACTGCAGGCTGTCAGCATCTGAGCTGCTCCATGATCTGGCTGCTGTGACAAGCCAGGGCAGTGTCACATCAAATTAGGCAAGCAGAAATGAGCTGCCTTTTGACTCAATCTGAGTCTCAGCTCTTCATCTGGAGAGGGAGAATGCCCACCTTCCTGTCACCTAATGGACACGCTGAGGATCAATTAGCATTCGTGAAACACTCATCTCAAAATGATGAGAACCACAGAAAAGCCCATGAGGAAATCAATACTTCTCTAATCAGAACAAGGTGTGAATAGCATGCAATAAATAAAGCAGAGTAGGAGCCATCTCACAGAGAGGCTTAAATGGAGGAAGACAGGCTGTCCTCTGGGTAGGGGCAGTATTTATAGGCAAAGAGGCAACCAGATGGAGGCAGGAAGGACACTTCAGCTCTTGCAAGTATCGCCCTTTGCACCCTTGCTAATGTTCACGTGTGGATGCGACGTTTCCTACCAATCCTGTAAAGCAGATGGCTGAACTGACACAGCCACGTCTCAGCCCAGGCAGGACCTCACTGAATGGCACCAGCACTGCTGTGTTTCTGTCAGGGCTTCACTACCAATGCCAGACTACAGAGAGCAAAACGCTCCAGCTGCTTGAGAACAGCTGGCAAAGGCTTCGTTTAGAAGTAAGAAAAGGATGTGGTCAGTGAGAGGGGGGATCGCAGCTTCTGAAGTAGCAGGAGCAGCCTTCAGGGACACCTGCTCTGGAATCAGGATTTGCTTTGCAGCCAGAGGAAGCGGAGGAATGACAAACTAGGAAGCCACACAAGACTGATGCCATGGATGCGGGGCCTGTGACAGCACCAGCGTCCACGGCCATGCTCCCTGCTGAATGCAAAGCAGAACCACGGATGCGAGCTGGACGTTCAAGCCTGATGAAAGATATTTCCATAGAGAATTTGTTTTCAGTCCACGAGCACACTCAGAGGCAACTTGATCTACTTGTGCTGTGCTGGCAATAACTGCATTTTGAGAAGATTTATATGCTTCTAACATTAGTTTCACTGCAGAGCACTGGCCAGGAGTTGCAGCTTGAAGTCCAAGCTCCCAGACCCCATTCATTTTGCCACGGTCAGAACATTATTCCAAGTCCAAAACTATGAACAGACACAGTTCAGCCAGAGAGTATCATGGCAGTAGTAACTTCCTTCAGCAGATGCATGCACTTCTCCAAGAGAGATGCTGAGGGTCTGCAGGCAATTTCTTTTAATTTCTGATAATCTTAGAAAAGAAACAGACATGTAGGAATGGAGCAAAAGAGACACTCCCGGTTACCTCACAGTACAAGAATTCTCTTGTTACTGTTCCTGGTTTCCATTCAGGCTCAAAATCTGCATTTCATGTTTGCTCAAACCAGAACAGTTGGCTAAAGCCAGATCACATAGTAATCATGTTAAACAAGCCTTGATTTGTTGTACCTTTGGGCTTAGTCTCTCCTGCATCCAAAGCCTAAAAATTCACCCTCCTCAAGCCCATGTGTCTTGTGTTAGCTTGAGTGTACGTAAAAACCCATATGGAATTCACTAATTAAAAGCATATGCTACGTGGGCACGCACAAAGCTAATTATGACACAGAACACATTTCAAAGCATGAAGCTTGAGAACAACCATCATGGGGCCTGCTTTAGAAGGTTGGTACCTTTAACACAGTAAACCAGGTTTTGAATATTTCTGGTACAGAACAGGATTAAGGTTTGTGCATCCCAGGCAAACACTGCTGCAATTGAAAAAGCGCATTCACGGTCAGAGCTCAACCCCTGCCACACAGAGTATGCTGAGTGTGAGAAGAGGAACCCCAAAGTCCTGTATTTTATCTGCTTCTCAGGCCCTTGTGCGTGTCTGGGCACCTCACAGGAACACTCCTACAGCATGAACAGAAAACATCTTCCCACGTGTTACAGGTGAAGGGGGAAGACAGTTACATCTGCAGACAGATGAAGTACTCAATCTGTTACAATCAGCTGTTGTACACCTCAGAGGTCTGTGTGACTTTGAGGCTATGTTCTTGCACTCCATCAAGAGTACACCACTGCTCTGCACAAATCTAGTGGCCTCCAAGTGGTCCAAGGAGTAACCAACTTCTCAGCCAACCATTAGGAACACTCTGTCTCTTCAAAAGATGAATGGCTGCACAGCTGGTTCTTATACAAGCTGGTATTATCTTCACAGATGCTGATTTATAAAGAATAAAATAATTACATTTTGATTTAAACTCCGGAGTACTTCAGGTATTGCAATTCAAGGAAAACATTTTGGGATGCCACAGAGTGTGCACCATAGTATAGATTTGTGTGTGTTTGAGAATCAATTACCATTAGTAGAACAACAAGTGCCAAGTGCTGTTCAAGTGTATTTAACGTGAAAGTTCTATTGGGGATATTATAAAGGAAGTCATCTTCAGAAGACAAACCCTGTAACTCCTGAATTACTTTCCAGTATTTCCAATTTAGTGGCTTTCTGTTGTTGTGGGCTTTTGTGGTTTTTTGTTTGTTTACTAGATTTTTTTTAAAGGGGAAAAAACACAGAGCCTTGCCAAAGGAAAAAAAACCAGAAATGAAAGGATGACAATATAAAATGTTAGAAAATCAAATTTAATAATCTATTATTTTCAAAGAAACGTCAGCAAATGTGATGATGATTTTTTATCATCAAAAGGGTGAATTTCTTGCCCTTGAACATTTTAAATTCTCTGATCTGTGATTGTGTGCTGTTCCCACATCTACTCAGGCAAAGCCTTACTGATAATTCTGGAAGGGTGCATTCTGGTAAAGGGTGTCTGTTGGTTGGACACTACACCAAAGCTTGTAGGACCTGGATTCACCTCTCCATTCTACTAAAACTCCTGGAGAACAAGTTTTTGAATTCCATTTTAGACTACACACTTGCCGAAAAGAAAGCAATATGCTTCTGGCTTAAGTGATCTCATGTGAAATGCAGCAGCTTCAGCAAAAATGCAGTAAGAGCTCTAGTGGTTTCCTAGTCAGCCTGTCTGTGCAGCTTCATCTCAAGTTTCCTGATAGCACAAGTAATAAGCCATGTTTTATAAAACTAAGCTCCACTTAACATTTGAAAGCCAAGCCAGATTCATTTAGATGCCTGGATAAACAATTCTGACCAAGTCACATCACGATCAAAGCCTGATCAATCTGTGGACTGCGACAGCATGAGGCCAGTCTATACCGGAACCGAAGTTCTTCTGATACAATTCAATTACTTTGTGCTGCTTTGGTAACTTAAAATCAGTCCCAAATAAAGCAGGTGCGGCCAAAATGAAAAGGAGCACTTCTGAGACCCTAATTCCAACTCAACTCTGTTTTCTTTAGCAGTAACTCTGTGTGTCACCAGGTTCACAAATGCAGTGCTGGATGCAAAAGCCATTCTGCTTGAGGCTAAGTGAGATGTCAGTGTCAACAAACACTGCAAAGGCGGGAGACACTGATGGTTTTGATTTTTGCTAAGTTGAGCTTACCCTGAGTCAAGGATTTCTCAGTTTTCCATGCTCTGCCAGCGAGGAAGTGCAGAAGGAGGAGGGAGCATGACCAGGACACCTGCCCTGAGCTGGCCAAAGGGATATTCCATGCCACATGCCCAGTATATAAACTGGGAGGAGCTGGCCAGGAGGCACCAGTCACTGCCTGGGGACAGGCTGGGCACTGGTCAGTGGGTGGTGAGGAACTGTGTAGTGCATCACTTGCCTTGCTTAGGTTTTATTCCTCTCTCTCTCTTTTTGTTTTCTCCCTTTTCATTATTATTATTATTATTATTACTACACTATTTTAATTATTAAACTGTTCTTCTCTCAACCATGGGGTTTTCCTGTATTTTTTTCAGATTTTCCTCCCCATCCCACTGTAAACCACGTCATAACCTTTATTTCTGTTCATGTCAGCCCTACAGGAGAGAGAAAGCAAGTAAATATCTGTGAAAGTACCTTCTTGCTGCTGCTACAATTGGTGCCAATTCCTCCCTTCTTACCTGTCCACTAAGTGCCCAGCTGGCTCTCCTTCTCAGAGAGCAGTTCACAAGCTGTTTGACAGGGAGGTCAGAATGTGCAAGTCTGAATTTATGCAGTTCCTGTCCTGAAGGAAATTAAGGATTCCAAACTGAGAGAAATCCTGCTTATCTCAAGGTGCTGTTCTGACAGCACAAAAAACATGCCCTAGGTGATATCCACTGCTTCAAATTGCCTCTAAAAGTTATAGGCATCTAAAAATAGCCAACTACCTAATCCTTGTGATGTTAACAATCCCCATCAGAAAACAGTTCCTGAGCAATAGCTGTGCTCTAATGGTTTTTCCCTGCCTGCCACCTCTAGTCTGCCTGACACAGGAGTGAGCCAGCCATTCATCTTGCCATGAATACGAGTATTGAAATTAATGCTCAACTGTCCTGTGTACTTACAGGTAATACTGGGTTACAAAATAGGCCACTGGAGATCTAATTCTCTTTTTCACTACTGCCAAGAAAGAAATCACTCTCTGGGCTTCTTAAATGCCATCTGTCCTCCATGTCAAAACAACTGTCCTAAAGCAGAGAACAACCACGGAGATGTAACTAAGAACACCTTTCACATTCAGTAACAGGACAGGTTCTATACCACAGTTCGACTCAGAGCTCCACAGAGGCAGCTGTTAAACCTTTATTTTTCCAGTATCTTGGTGCAAAAGAAGAGATACTCATACAAAAAAATTTAGAAATTCAAACTTATTTCAACATCAAGTCAGCCTTCCCCAGAAGGGACCTGCTGTAGGACATAGGATTACAGAATGTGGGAGAATAAGTTTATGGCACTCCTACATAAACTATTCCACCATTTAATGCCCAGGCAGGGGTTTGACTGGAGCAACCTTCAGGTCTATTCTCTGCCTAGAATCACCTGCCCTGCAGCAAGCATCCATTCCAAGTGCTGGGAATATCTTATGCTGGGTTGTGCCTGAAGCCGTAAGATGAAGTACTCTATTCTGCTTGTATTGTACCTTCTCTTTGCTGCACTATATCTCATTGCAAATTCCCTGAAAATCTATTCCAGTGTGATATTCTCGGGGCCCTTTATGGCACTACAGTGTTAGCTGCAAATGAAGCCATTCTTTTCTTCTCCTCCCCATCCCCAGCCACTCTGATCCCAGGAGGAACGGTCTTCACATTGCTTGTCTGTAAGTTTCAACAAAAAATAATTCAGTGTATGAATTATAATTCCTTGAAGCTTGGAGTGAATCCTAAGGGCAAAGTCTATCACCAATAAATGACACATCAGAAAACCTGTCCCAAAAGGATTAAAAACCATCCTACAATTTTAATCACACCATGTATAAAAGTTGCTTTTTAATTTCCTTTTTCTGCATAGCTGATCTTTGCATTTTTATATTCATTGCTAAGGAAGCTTCCAGTGTTTCATTTGCAAAGCTGACATCCACTGCATGTCAAAATGAGTGCTGGCTGCTTTTTAGAATACACATGATTATACTTGTATTCCAGGATTTTCTTACTCTTTTATTGGCCCCATCTAATAATATTCTCTCCATACCTGTTCTTGCACTTACCATACCAACTAAGCATAGTTCCTGAATTATTGATGAATCACTTTCTATTTTGAACACATATGAACCAGTTGTCTAGAAATTATCAGAATACTGTAAATACTTTATACCAAATAGCCAAGATGACTTTAGAGCAAAGTCACTGCATTAGTCAATTAACACTTGTGAGAGAGCTTAACACAAAAATCCACTGTATACAACCTACCACAGCAACAAGCAGCACCTTTGTAACACGCACATTTGTGCTTCATGTCTTTAATACAATACCTAGACTTTGTGTAGAAGCTTTCAGTTAGGTTTACAGGGCAGCTCCAGCACTTTCCCTCTCCTCATCACCAGAAAAGTATGTTCCAAGGAAAGAGGTAAGTTTAATATTTGTCAAAAAAGGGGTCATATTCAGTTTCTGCAAAATCTGCACTCTAATGGTGAGAATAAGACACCAGAAGAAGCAACATCATCCACCACCAATGTAGATTAATGTTTCATATTACACTTCCTTTGCTCTTCTGGGCAACTGAGAAAAATATGCATATTTCTCTGGTCTGTAAAACTGCTGAGAGACTAACTGAGCAAGTTTGCCTAAAAACAAAAGGCCACCTGTGATAAATTCCAAAGCAGCAGTCCACTCTTAGAGTATCTACTTTTACTCTAGTGTAACAATACACAGGTATAATGAATCACTGGGAAGCAGAAATTTCCTAATCATTAATGAGACATTGGACTACTTAAAAAAAATGTGGCCTAAACTGTTCTATACATGGAGCTTCTTTTCCAAATTCTTTCACAGATGAAATCCAATTAACCAGATACCCTTGACTGAAATTTTAAAAAATCCCAGAGAAACAGAACATGATCACTCCCTTCTCCCTCCGCAAAAAACCCTTCACCTCGCAACAATTAAACAAATGGAGAACTGCCAAAGGCATATACAGGGGGAACAACTGAGTATGAAGCTAAAAGTTGACAGAAACAGGTAGATTCTAATAGTATTGGGAGGAAAGTATTGCCTCTCCAAAGAGTATCTTCACACACCTACCTAACCTCCACAGAGTACAGGCTAAGAGCAGCAACTAAGCACAAGCTGTTGGTACAAATATTTTCTTCACAAGAGCTTCCTTAAAATAAAATTCTCCCTTTTAAATGAAATGAGCAACAATAGCACAACAGTCAAAAGTACTTCTAGCAGAAGAATAAACCGGCATCGGAACCTTAGGAGGAACTTTTGATAAGCAGGCCTAGACCTAGATTTGATTGTGCAGCTCTCAGGACTGAGCTGTGAATATGACACCTGAACTGTGGGGGGGTAAAAGAAAACCCTTTTCAGCTATCAGACTATCTTGACCCATTTGTTTCTGCAGACGGGATAGAAGGAACAAAGTCAAGAAATGTGATACTAAAAGAGAAAGCCAATAAATGTAAAGGGAACCCAGTTTGAAGAGAGGATAAGCGGTGCTATGAGGAAGGGTCTGCAGTTTGACTGGAAACATGCACATGTTGGCATAGAATTTGCACTGCCCCACTGGAGAGAGGTGACAGAGGGGCTTCTATACTCACAAAACCTTTAGTGTGATTACAGCTCCAGAAAAACCGAGATAAGCTTTACAGAACATGGGCAGGTGAAGGTGCTTTTTAAGATGCCAAAAATGAACTGACATCACAACTCTGAATAACAGTCAATATGTGAATCGATTTTTATCTGACACAGTTTTAAAAGTGCAAGGAGAAAAACTGGTTTTCTACTGAGCCTCTACAGCAAAATTTAAAAAACCCAAACAAACAGAAAAACCAAAAAACCCAAGCAAAAAACCCAAACCAAACTGCCACTGAATTGTTTCATAATGGTCCCAGCAGCAATTCTAACCAAGCCCCTGGCAGCAGGGAATCCTGGCAGCTCTCAGGGCAGCTGTTTCCCATTCTGATACAGGGTCTGGCGTGTAAGGTCAGGCTGACACACAGAGAGCATCAGAGACCCAAATCTGCAATTTGTACCTTCATAATAACACTTGTATACACATAATTTGTATGTACAAGGGCAGATTTGCCACACACAGCTGCGTCTAAACATTTTGCTTTTAGTCTGAGTGTTTTTCAGAAATAAGGATGAGTAATGCCCAGGATGAGATGCTGGCATTTCAACAAAATATTGATTACCTATCACAGTGTTATTTCCAACTAATGAGAAGGTCAATTCCGTTGCAGGAAAGAAGATTTGGAGGCCTGTTTTGCCTCTGAATAATACACGGTGCACGATGACAGACCAGCACAGTTGTGGTATTAGTAATCACAGAAGGGCAAATGTCAAAGTTAAAAATGAGTATATTTGGTCTTGTTTTTTGAATATAGGAATGTTAGAAAGTCTAAAGTCTACCCTAGTGTCTTGTGAAAGGAAGACTATTCCTAATATTTGCATTACAGCATTAAAAATGAGTGTTTATTTCTCACCATCCTGGTTACATTAACCTCTCAAGTCCCTTAGCAGTCTCAAGGATAATCATTTCTACAAATAAAATAATCAGCAATATTTGTTTCTTAGGATAAGGAATGCACTGGTCACACAGCATTCATTCAAGACATAAACCCTCAGTGCGTGTGCATTAAAAAACCCAAGTTCATCCAAATCACTGCAGCACTGGGCTCCCAGCAGCTGCACGTAACGGGGGGAACACCTGCAATTACCCACCAGCACAATCAGCCTCAACAGACTTCTGGACAAATACAAACAAGATGCACTCAGGCTTTTATCCAGCTGGAAACCACCAATATCGAACTCAAGCTACAACCTTTTAATTAGCTCAGACTCATCTTTGATTCACCAGACACAGACCCCAATTTGAGGTTCATTTCCTGATGATTCACAGGACACGCAGTTTTTCATTCAGCTAGAAAAAAAGAGTTCATAGCATTTATATCTTTAATAATTCCAATTTAAGTGTTTCTGGTTCATGGGTTGGAAAACAGGTATGGAACCTGTGTGGTTCCATTTCAAAGAAGCTCAATAGCTGAAAAATCAGAGGGCGCTTCAAGTCAGAAGTCTGGTGGGTCAAGTGCCCACCCACAGAGCTTCCAC
The DNA here is from genome assembly GCA_013399875.1 of Gymnorhina tibicen. Classification (NCBI taxonomy): domain Eukaryota; kingdom Metazoa; phylum Chordata; class Aves; order Passeriformes; family Artamidae; genus Gymnorhina; species Gymnorhina tibicen. The sequence continues at coordinate 4,735,919 of VXAZ01006886.1, forward strand.
TCTGCCCTAATTCTCACTGCAGGAGAAGAAACAGAGACACAGCAGAGCAGCTTTACCACAGGGTCTAACACGCACACTGTGAGCTTGCTGTAATGGAGAATGTGAGAAAAAGTCACTCCCAGGGAGCTGCCCCACATGTCCTAGGCATGTGCCAAAGCTATTAACTCTCAGACAAACAGATAAAGCAGGAGAGCCGTGTACCCAGCAAAATCTGCCCCCGTGCTGGCTGGGCCCGAGCCCCTGGCTGTCCTGTCCGTGCCGTGCGAAGTGCTCAGCCAGATCCACGGGGTGACCTGTGCAGTGACCACAGCTCTGACAGAGCACTGAGCAGCACAGCTGCTGCTAGCAGGCAGGTCAAAGCTTCTTACACTCTGTAGCTGAGCCCAGAATAGCTTTTATCTTTCAAAACTCACTTCTGGCCACAGTCTGTGAAACTAGATGTGAACAGCCCAACATCTCTGCTGTGGCCAGCAGTGGAAGAGACCAGGCATGCAAGATAGCTTCCAGAACCTCTATTTCATCACCACTTACAAACAGAACAAAGCAATAAGAATTATTTTAATTTATAAGGGTGCTATTATGAGCAGAATTTTGATAGACACAGTACCTGTAAAATATTCTGTGGCTATGTCTACTTACGTGTACATGCATATGCATACATCCCTTCTGCACTCTTGAGACACCCAACCTGGCTTTTCTGTAATTACCAAGGATTTTGGCTAATTGCAGACCAGTTCTGCAATATGAAGTAGTACCTCTAATTCTTCTTGGCTAAACTTTCTCCTATCACATTGCACTGGTATAGGCACACGGATCTATAGCCATCCCAGCTGCCAGGGTAGATCCAGTCAGGTGTGCATCTAACTACATCCACATATGGGAGCTCTCTTACTTTATCCATTTCTGTTTTCTCATCCAGTGCACTTATGACAGGCATAAAAACTGCAGGGGGAAGTTTAGATGCTGAGAAGTTGAAGCCAGGAATAAAAGCCTTTCAAGAGACTGCAGCTCTCCAGCCCTGCAATAGCTCAGGAGCCAAACAGGGGCTGGACTTTATGCCCAAACCCATGGTAGCACTTAAAAATCACACTTTTACAACTGAGGTATCTGGGTGGACACTCACATAAATGCTGCTTTGCTCTCTAGCTAATTGGCAGTCAGGTATCAGGAGGAAGGGATTTTGTCTGGCCAAACCCTAAGGCACGATATTGTCCTAATGTATAAAGAGCACAGTTATCCCAGTAGGAAACAGTTTTACTGCTTGAAATACTTCCAGAGTCAATCTCGATCAGTCAGCTGAAAAGTTGACAATTACCAGAGAATAACTCAGTATATCAATCACCTGCATTTGAGGGTCTTCCTTAGCATTTCATCCTAAAAAGTGCAAACTGAATAAAATATTCTTAAAAAATCCTATTAAACCTGTGAGATTTTTGTGCAGCCTGGGATCATCATACGCACAAATGCAAGATAAATCTCTGCAAGCATTTGTGGGTAATTGAACACAGAGAACGGAGCTAAGCACAACCACAGAGATCACGACAGGATTCGCATCCAAGTCGGATGGATCTCCAAAAGCTGCACTGGACAGAGATGTGAAGCAGGTGTCCATATTCACGAGGTTTTCCTCACCTGGACCCCAGCACTGCACAACTGCAGGGCCATGGTGTCACAGCTTGCATCCCTCCAGAGGAACGTCACAGTGAAATAATTCTGTGCACACTTTTTTAACTGCATGGCTACCTTTCTGACACAGTGCTTCCTCTGCATATTTTTATGTCAGATTAAGGTATTTTTCTTTGCATTCTGTGTTACTATTTAATGGATTTAATCTGCTGTTCTGTTGCTCTAACAGGTAACATTCTGATTATTTTTTTCAAAGTCTCCAGACCACCGAAGCATCTTCAAGATACAGAAGGAATTTATTCTGCTTGGGAAGCAAAGGTTAAGAGACTCCCCATTGATCAGAAAGTTCCTTATACTAATCACTAAAAGATCACCTGATTCAGCACAGCTCTGTTAGCGGCAACACTCTGAGCACCTTTCCAAAGACTAGAAAGGCTGACAGTCTTGGAAAATTAGCCAAGGCTGACGAGCAGAGCTCTCTTAAAGAAAAGAAACGTTATGAATAGCTGCTATGCAGCTGTGGCACCTCTACTTGAGAATAATTATGTGGGAAATCACTGCCTTTCTACTAACTCCTCATGACAATCCAATGTATTGGATGATTTTGACCCCCCTTGAAAATACCTTACAGGGTCTCAGGTGGGTAAATGGTTCAACACAGAACATTACATTTTCTGATAATAAAGTATCACTCTTCATTTAAAGATAATCTTGATAATTTTTTTTTTTTGTTGTTGCACTCAAAACTCAAGGTTAATTCTGGAAGATGTAAGGATATATTAAATAATTAGTACAGAATGCTGACATTGTGCAGTAAATCCTCTGGTAACTCTTAGAAATAAACTTTCACCAAGAAGGTATTTTGTGGCTTTCTTTATAAACCAGTAGCTTTAAAAAATCCCCACCACATGCCTTGCCAAACGATAAATGCACAGCTATGAAGGGAGGAAAGACTGACAGCCAAAACAAGCGGTGCTTTAGGGAAATTATCTGACTGGATGCTTGTTTTGATTAGCCCTATCAATAAGGCCCTCTGAATACTTAAAAACATCCCTGAAAAAGGAATAAAATATGAATTTCTTATAAAAGTCAGGCCTGCAACTGTGTGTAAGTGACAGACACACAGACTTGTTCTCCATCAGGAATTCCAGAGCACGGGGCTCTTGGGCATAGAAAGAGAACACAAAATGTACACCTGTCATCATATTTGTAAGATAACTTAATATAAAAAGCCTTAAATAACCTCTGGTATGAAATTAGAAGGAAGTTATTTTCTATTTTCTGATAGAGAATTCCCTACTTTTGAAGGCATTCTGGAAAATGACTACAACTTGACAGTAGAAACCTTCCTGTGAAGCTGAATGCTCCTTCCCATGGATGTAAAATCTCTACTGCTCTTCACACAGTTTTACCTAGGGAAAAATGGTGTGATCTTTCCATGCAAATGAATATTTGAATTTACTTCACTTAAGCCTTTCCAGAGGTACACACAAGTTGCATTTGTCCAATTCTGTACCTAAAAACATCAGACATTTTCACTAGTGAAAATTTGTTCAAAACAATTTCAAAACCTGAGAGGTTTTGGCTCATTTTAATTTAGCCTCTAAGCTAAAACTGAAGACAGAAGAAAAGATATCCTAGAAGGTATTAAGATTCAAAATGCCAGTGATTTAAAATTAATTTATCCTATCTTCCCAAACTATAATTTAAACTACAATACTGTACTTCTAAATGCTAGTCAAGTTTTAAAACAATTCTTCCTGAACAGAAAGTCCCTTTGGTATGCAAAGGGACGTACAGAGACTTGGCTAAGCTGGGCACTTTTGCTACAGAACTCACAGGTTTTTGGGTTCTGTTTCCCCCTGTTTGCTAATGTTCCAGGGCAGGTAGAACCATGGAGTTGCAGTGCCCCTCTGCAGTCCAGGGGAGAGGCTGCACCCACGGCTTCTGTCAGCAGAACAGCTCCACGCTGCTCACTCACGTCCTGTCACTGCCATACAGATAACAACTACGGCCTTTGCCTTTTCTCCCAAAAGCCAAATGCCCATCACACACCAGAAACTGTCTTCCAGTCCCATCCTCCACCTTCCCTTGGCTCCATTTGACCTGCGCTTTTTTTGGACTCGCAGGACTGCAGTGATGCTGTGGATGCCATGGTGACAGAATCCCACACGGACAAAGCACTAACACATAATGAGTTGTGTCAGTAAGCCCGGTCCCTTGGAGGGATTTGCAGTGATGAATCAACATTATTGCAACTATTCTAGACTTAGGGAAGACCTGAGACATGAAAATTATGTGGATGTCTACAGGCATCCATTGGGATTTGGGCATCAATAAAGCTGCGCTCGGTACAATAAAATATATCCACAAATATATTCACAAACACCAATTCAGAACAGCCAGCACTCGGCTCCACCTACACAGAATATTCTAGTTAATATTTATGAATTCAACAGCAAATATTTAAATATGGATGTAAATAAATTTAACTGATTCAGAATGCAGTGGGCTGGTATTTTCAGAGCACCTGGAAAACTAAACTGTGTTCCTCACACAGAGGCTGAGAAGTTTTGAGAAAAATCTGTCCCACTTTTAATACCACATTCACAGCAAGCTCCCTGCATTTCACAATGAATAATTTCCAAAGCTCCTTGAGGTCAGCATATTAGCTGTGAGGTTTAGTATACTAACTGTGAGATCCTGGGATGAAAAACATATGAAGCAAGTTTACTGGAAGTGGCCTGTCATGTTTTGGAAGTATATTCAGACCACTGTCCCTTGCACTTGAAAAATGAAACTATTAAAATATATATATATAATTTTAATAGTTGTCAGTTCACTTACAGTATCAAGCACATTTTCAAATCTGTAAATGAATATTTAGTTGGCATGAGTAATTGTCATTAAGCACAGAGAATTGAAAAACAGGGATAAATGTTGTTTACCAAAACTGCTTTCCATGACATCATCTGTATTGCTTGACAGTGAAGAAAAATCATCCATTTATCTCCATGACCAATTCTTTGCCATTCTTAAACAATTGCAGGCAATATTTTGCATTTATCTTTTAATTTGAGTCAAAGCATTTAATGGTTATTTTGAAGGGCACGCGATGACTAGCCCGATGCTTGAGGTAATAAAATAGTATTTCTGAGCATCTCACCCGAATTCCACCACCTCTGATGAACAGCAGTGATCCACAGTAAGGAAGAACATCAGGAAATGCTCAGTTCTGGCCTCTCACCGTCCCATTCACACTCCATGACCACATTCTCTCCCTGATGTGCTCCAGGCCATAGTGAACCTCTCCATAATGGCACCTAAAATTGCCATTCCAAAGAATTACAGTTCATATAAAGGAACTGCTCTCCAAACCTGAAGACAGGGTTTTGTACAAAAGTCTGAAAGCAAAGGACACAACTGAGCTCGAGGTTTTGGTTATTTTAGCACAAAACTGCTTTTCCCTGTAACTGGGCTAAGGAAATAAGAGCGAGCACACACAGGGAAGGTGTCTGCTACAGGGAGCTTCTGAAACCTAAATCAAATGAGGTGGGAGTTGGGATCTATTGCATAAGTAGTCCAGACATTTTTGCTTAGGTTTCTCATAGTAACTTTATGTGAAGTATGGCCAGGAATTTTAGTAGCCGTAATCCCTGATAGCCGTGACAAAAACATGAACCACGTCTTTGCAGGCACGAGGGGAGGCAGGGCACACAAAACTGATGAATGTGTTTTCAACAGCTTTTTATGATGGATCAGAAAGGCAACTTGCCAAAAAGTGTACATACCACACAGCACAAGTACCTATTTAGGATATTTAAAATACCATCTGCCTTCAAATAAACTGGATTTAAGTAAAGCTGTGCAGCATAGGATGTCTGTTCCAGGAAAAACTGATTTTAAAGCCAGCAGTTACCAGATCAGATGAGATCAAAGGTCAGCTGTGCTTCTGCATGATCTAGAACCAAAGGCAGCCTTCAAAAGGCAGGGACTGACTGAGGATGGCTCAATCTAGCAATACAGCAGGATATCAAGACAAATTTCTGGGCTATTATTTTCTTTCTCCCAAGCAATACAAGTAACAGTCCATGGGTTTAATTCATTGATACTCGAGATTCTCAAGTTTGAATGTTCAGCTTATCTGAGAGCATAACTATAACTAGAGTTTTACCAATTTACATCAGGCAAAAGATGCATCTTTCTCTAATGAGCCCAGGGAAACATAGCTACAACCTTTTTAATTGCCAGAACAAACTCTTTGGGACTCTGCTAGTAAGAAATGATCACTTTTAACATATAACTAACCACTTCCACTCCAACCCAACCTTTTGCAGCACTGCACTTCAGCATCCTGTACTCAGGAAGGGCCTGGGTGGCATCTGACCAGGCAACTGAGACTGAAAAATTAAGCTGCAAAGTCACAAAGACATAAACAGTGGAAGTGGGTGACTCCAAACTGCTCTGCTCTGCTTCCCCCTATGAGAAGTCCTCTGTAAGCTCGCAGTTTGCTATCCTTCTTAAATCATTCCCCTCATGCTTGTTTAATCAGTTCTTCTTCACATTTGTAAATGTTGTCCACCATTCCTTACAAATGAAGAATACACACTTGCATATAATTAAGATCTAATCACTCAAAGACATAAACCAGGAATTAATTGCACTGGCATACACATTTCAGCAGCAACAGGCAGCTTCAGGGAACCTTTGGGATCCCCTGTATTGATCTGTATGCAAACATGGTCACAAAGGCTTGGCATCTAGAAAAGCAGAACAGATGGGAAACACATCCAGATTAAGTGATTTCAAGGAATACTGGCACGGAGCTAAGAACTAAGCACAGATCTTGCAAGTCCCAAGTGCACATCTTTTCCACAAGATCATTTATTCTCTGTCAACAGAAACTTCTGTGTGAACCAAACCCAAAAAATGGAAGACAGATACCAGCCTGTAACTCAGGTCCGGGACAACAAATACAAGGCATGGTTTTATTTCTTAAAATAAAATATTAATTACACAGGTTATTTAAAGCTAAACCAAACTCTTAAAAGAACGAGTAAAGCAATTACTGGGTTATAAAAATAGCCCACTAAGTAACTGTACTGTAAAAATTGTGGTTGAACCACACCCACACAATTTCTCTCTGGAACATTTTCTACCCTGAGCTGATGTTTCACCAAAAATTCCTGAAGTTTTGGAAAGTTTAGTATCTCACTGAAATTCAAGCTTCCACAGTATCATTCTTATAAAATCCACATCTGTCTGTATTTGCACCCAGATTACAGGTAACTTTATTCAGTAACCTCAGGACACCTAGATATGCCATCTGATTCTGTGGTTAAAAACATCAGGGTGCTACAGGACATTGCTGGTCCTCTCTCCCACTCGTCTCCTGCCTAAGGCGAGATGAGCAGACACATGTTGATTAAAAGAATTTGATCTTGAGACTACTTAACAGGTATTTTTCATTTCTAACATCCTGCGCATCTGCTGCAGAGTCTGGTTCTGCCACTCTCACTCCTACTGATTTTGTTTTCTGTAGAACAGCCCCATCTATTTCAATGAGACTATTTGCAGAATAAAAGATTGCCCAGTGAGAAGAAGCCCAAAACACATCTGAACACATAAAGGTTCTTGTATCTGTGAAAACATTTTTCAACAATTCCTTCCTGCAAGCTTTGGGAGCACTGTTCACCCAAGGCATGTTAACCAGGAGGTAACAAATCACTCCCTGCTATTCATTACTAGACAAGTCTACTCCCAGCAACAGAAACACAGTGCCACAGAACGCTGGGCCCATTAGAGAATCAGGTCAGCTCTTTAAACATTGCTAATTTGACTAATTCTTCCACTGAAGTCTTTCTTAAAGATGCCTTTTCTATTAATGCATTTGAACTATTAAAAAAAAGAAACTAATACAAGGAAAAATCTGTGGATTAATGTTAAGCCCTTTTTTTCTGCTATTATGATTAAATCTTCCTTTTCCTCCCATATTTTGCAGGCAGCCTTGCAATTTTTTGCCTGTGCAGTCCTGTTACAGAGCTTCTTTAATTCTCCTTGTGGCACAGAGCAACGCACACACCCAGCACACACCCAGGGCAGTAACAGCACACTGGGGGGAAACAACTGTCTCCTCCATGCACACACTGATGTGTGTTTGTACACGTTTTATTGATGTCATCAGTGTTCTGTGCACTGAACCACTGTCTGCACAAAGGTGGAATAGGGAAAGCAGCAGGACACATTCAGTTTAAGAGATGAATTACAAATATGCAGTAGCTTAAGTACTCCCCTCCCTTAAGATACTCACTTTCAGCTTGGAGTGATAAGAATATGTAGGACAATTGGTGTGGTTTCATAGCAGAACTCAAATGATTTTACGCTGTGCATCTACGGCCCCATAAAGTCTTCCTGAAGTTTTTACAATGTTTACATGAATATTTAACATTCAGCAATGGAACACTGTTTTACAACTTTCCTACTTGACTTAGTGCTTGCTGTTTTATTTTGGCTACTATATTGCTGGTAGTTTTTATTTGCATAAAGTTGCTTCACTGAAGAAATAAAGATGTATTTCAACTGAAACAGCCTGGAGTAGGAATAATTTTTCTCTTTCTTCTGCCTTGTTTCCTTAAAAAAAAGTAATCTTAAATTGCTTGAAAACAGAAGCAAAGAAAAAGACAGATTCCTGGTAAGAATCAAGCCTTGTAAGAAGCACTTTAAGTAAATATATTTCAGGGCTACCTTTCATATTGAAAGTTAGAGTAATTATCATGTAATGAATACATACAATATAATGAATTATTAGGTATCTAAACTGTTTCTTAAAGTTTAGTGACAATCTTCTACAACCAGGTTGCTAACAATTATCTGTGCAACACTGTCCCTACCTGCTGCATCCAGATACCTCTTTATTACCCTCAAGGATAAGGAGCTGTCAGACTTGCATCTTCCTGAAGGGGCAGGACGTGGACACAACTGATTTATTAAGTTCCAGTACTTATGACTTGGACTGAAGTAAGCCCTCTATTAATAATAGAAATTAAATCCTTCATAAGTTTAAGACTCTAGTTGTTTGTAGTTTGGGGGGGTTTTTTAACATTTTTCTGCATTTACCTATTTCACTGCACTCAGCTTGACCCACTATTTCCAGTAACATGGAAACCAAACCTAAAACTCAGAGTGGCACATACCGCATAACCCCAACATGGAAGATTTTACATCTCCAGATAAAAAGAAATCCCCAAATCTACTGGCTGTCATCCACAAACAGTGCTGGTAACAACTACATGCAATGGCAAACATGCTCTGGCAAGAGGGATCTAAACTATTACACCTCTAGCACTGTTGCAAGCAGGAATAACATAAAATGATCCTAAGTCATCTCTACACAGCACCCACGGCTTGGTCACACCAGCAGGAACAGGTTAAGGAGATGGAAGCCACCTCCATCTTCCTCTCCTCCTCCCCTGCTCTCAGTACAACATCTATCTCTGAGGATTGATAGCTCCTCTGTAGTCAACAACTGACCTAAAGATGTAAACAATTTACTTTAATACTCTTCTTGTAGAGGATTTTCCCAAGTTCAAGGATGTTCATTGAAACACAAGCTGGAAAGAGCCACCCCCCTTGATTCATTTATATATTTCATAATAACCTTTGGACCTGAATTCTGTCCCTTTCTCTCAGGTGAATGAGCTTTCCTTCGTGTCACAGTGCCCCTTTCAGAGGCTGGTCTCATCTTTTGAGAGAATTTCTTTTCTATGGTCAGTGCTGAGTTGTTGGAGGGGCTGGCAGTTAAGAAATAACCATCCTCTATACTACCTATGCTTACCAATAATTTGAAGCATCTGATTCTTCCCAACATCAAATACACACCACAGAGAGATGCATAAGGCAGAAACATGGGAAATACAAACCTCCTATGCAATAGTACTATCAAGAATGTATTAAACCCACACATAACTGCATCTTGGTTACACAAGCACACTTTTGCTCCTGTTATTTCATCATTTACCTCAGACTGGACAGGATCTTTCTGAGAGAAGCAATGAGGTGTTCCCGGAGTGCTCCAGTTGCCTTCACCTTGTTTCACTGTCACCAGGTACAAAACGCCCAAGAAAGTTGAATCTGTCCAGAAGATGGAAAGGGAGAGTTCAGCTTAGCTGCATTACTCTTTTATGCTTTGGAAATGATTAATGGATTTGCTGGAACTGTTTACAGAAATGCTTAAATGTAAGCAAGTATTAAAGTATCTTAAGAAAGTGCTAAATTCTAACTGATCAGAAATCCAAATATTAATCCTGTGGTAAGGACAGAAACGATGCTGTGGAATTCAGTGGGTTTAATTTTAACCCAGTGATTCTGAAAGCATGAAAGACACTGCCAGGCAAGAGGATCTAGCACATCACTGTCTTAAACCAGGGACATTTTTAATTAGCTGTAGCCAGGGATAGGGAAGAGGAAATCAACTTGACCAAGGTAGCAGGGGATGGAGAACCCACCCTCCAGGAGTGTTCAGAATATCACATGCTGAACAGGCCCAAATAGCAGCTAAAGACCAGCCAGAGCTTCTTGAAGGCAAAACACAAGCAAAATACAGGTCATTCTAGTAATTGCTGCATGCATTAGGCCATTGGGTAGATAATACTACTGACAAACCTTCCTCCTTCTGCTCATAAATGACAAGATAACCTGAAAGAAAAGAGGTTTGACAGTCTTGTAATATCACTTACACATGAAAAATATATCCTTGCAACTGTTTCTCCTTACGTAATGCATTATTAACACTGCTGGCATGTTCACTGTAACACGATGGAGAAATAATTTAATAAGACTGATTGAGGCAAGAAAAAAAAATAAGTCTCTTGCAAGCAGAAGTTAAAGGTTGCCACTCTCATTTGCTGCTCAAAATGTTTGAGAGGATGTCAAATGAGTTCTAGTTTTTGCACATTAATACTATTGCTCTGCAGAACCCAGATATTCATGCAAAATCAGCTTCAGGCACATGTACTTAAAGATACAGTAGGAGATTGTGATCACCATATAATATGAGAAAAACCTAAATGAAAAGCTGGCCCAATGCATTTTTAATATTGACATGTAATAATAAAGCACCCATGGGATTTACCAAAGAGATCTATAGGGAAAATCTTAGAAGAAATCTGTGCAGTATTTATGAACTAGGACACTCAACAGCTGATCATCAGGGATTACTACAGCTGTACTAAAGCCAGCAAGAACCTGTTGTCCTCCTGCACTTCAGGAACTCGTTCATGCACTAGAGCTCACACTGACAGTGATAAAAAGCAGTAACTTTACCAGCTGACAAAAAAAAGGTGGCAGAGCCAACTCAGAAAGGTTCCCAGCAGTGAAACAGGGTGCACTGCACCAGCCTGCTGTGGGGGCACTCCTGGCTGCTGGGGCTTTTACCCAAAGACCTCCAGTTTGAGCGCTGGGCAGAGAAGTAGGATGGTATGCACAAGGTAGGCAGGAGGCACCAAGCCAACCCTGACTGATCCAGGATGATACAGCATTCCCACATGGGAGCCCCACTCTGCCATTTCACTCTTTGTTCTCCTGCAGCACTCATTGTCCTCGTTCCCCTTCTCTCAACAGCCCAAATTTTACAGATGTCTGCCATGCTCTCCTCGCTTGGCCTCTCCATGAAGCAAAGGGACCTTGGCACCTCCCCTCTCCTCCACACAGGCTGTTTAACAGTGCTGAGCTCCCCTGTTTGCACCTTGCCAGCTCCAATACACCCTGGGAGGAATTCTGTGCCCTCTTCTCTTCCCTTCAAATTGTGCATTCCAGGAGTGGCATATTGCATTCTCTAGTCTTCTCACAAGTAACTCCTAACCCTGTATTATTCTTTTGCATGCTACCCAACCACTGAGCCAACATTTTAAGAATTACCCAAAATTATTCAAAAATCTCTTTCATAAGCAACAATGGCTAATTTAAAACCCATCAACACATACAGCTAGTCAGGACCGTTTTCCTCCAGTTTTGAGTTTCATCTGGCATTGTATTGTTCCTTCACGGTATTTTCTACAACTCTTGACACTCACAGCATCAGTGTCATTTCAACACTCTGGAATAACTCAGACTGTTTCTTCCCTACTTCAGTAATTTTTCCAGGTCAGTTATGAGCACAGTGAATGCTATAACTCTTAGTTCCACTAGTAATGAAATCTGGGCAGTAATAACTGTAACTCTCTGGGGGGATTAACCTGTTTATTTACAATGGATATCTAGAGGACATTATTCTATCAATACTTATTCTGTAACAGCCTGGATACTTTAGAAGCCTTCAGTGAAAAGACTTTTTTCAAGCTTTTGGAAATACAAACACCACATCAAGCAGGTCATTGTTCTCAATCTGCTCCTTCAAAGAGCTCTAACAGAACAACAATACTTCATCTTCCTTTGCAAAGAGGTAATGATTTTTTTCTACTGATATTATATTCATTCATAACCGAGAAATGTTATCATTTTCACTATTCATAAAAATATGTATTGGCTTAATAGAAATTGCCAAAGGTGGCACCTCTGAAAAAGGATACAATCTCTTCTATCACTGGAATACTGTGATGAAAGCTCTATGGTAAGCACAGAATGACTCTCCTATTTGCATAATCTAATAAACAGAGATTGTTCCTCGAAATAAAGTGAAACTTCTTAGCAAAGAGCAAGTGTAATGAAGGCAGCTCCTGATACAGTACATCCAGATTTTGCAATGCACTGAATGAAGTTCTTGGTTCTGCAGTGCAGTCCCTGGCTTGCTAAAGTGGTGAAGCACTGTCCAAGGTGCAGGTCATAGTCCCAGCTTTTACAATATCCCACTGAGCACGCTTTGGGCTGGTCAGCAATACTTCCACTACCAGCCTTGCATCTGCTGGATTTACACAGCTCCAGCTCTGTCACATCAAATGCACCTAAATCACATTCTCATTGTACAGGAAAATTGTACTCGACTCCCAGTCACTCATCAGAACATGTTACACTCCAGATCTAGCTACCAGATAAACCTGGACAAGTGCCACAGGAGCATCTCCCAGTTAATGTTCCAGCATTTTGCCACAAGTAAAATGCCTCATTGTTGGTGTTACCATTTATCACAGAAACAATGTAATTTGCCCTCCTACAAAGAGCTGCTGCACCACTTCTCTGGTTACCATTTATGCCTGATATCAGGATGTACGACACTACAACCTGCAGGAAATGCAGTTTCGTGCCTGCACTAGTGTTTCAGACTAGTGCCCTTTAATCAATAGCTAAAGGAACAGATGTGTTCCTATTGATTATTACAGACATGCTTTTAAAGGGCTCACAATACTTCTCTTTAAAAAAAAAAATGTTCCAGACATTTGTTCTGACTCATTTCCAAGAGCAGTCCAAAAATAGGATCTGAGTACGCTTAATTGTGTTCAGGACACTGGCAGGAGGAATGACAATAGTATAAAAAAATTAACACACAGCTTAGATCAATCATTACTCAATTTTCTGAGCTGGTGTTCTCCATTTGCCATGTGCTGAGTAACAACCGACTTCATTGAGCTAAAATGGATCTTCAGTAAAGCAACTATTTACAGAGCAGCTGCAGCCTGGTGTCCCTGCCACGTGCAGAGGGGGTGATTTTCAGATAACCCTTCCATTCTTCAGCTTCTGTTCCTCCCCAAATTTACCATGTCCAAAAAAGACAAAGTGCTAAATAGGATTCTGCAGGGTCTCCCTACTTCTACCATGAAAAATACACCTAAATCCTTTTTTCATCAACTCTTCATGATAGCTCCAACCTTAGAGAGAGGATGTGCAGTACCTCACTCCTCCAGTAATTAGAGACTGCATTTCCAGTATTAACATTTCTTACCCTATTTGTAGCTGTTTTTTTAAAACCAGGGGCTGAAATACAGAGCATCAGCACAAGGGTGATGTAATTAATATTTTTCTTTCAGTTGAATCAAAGTTCAACCCGATGCTTCTTGAAAAGCCTTAAAATCACAGCAGCTCTTTGCTTGTTTTTGATCTCCCTGCAAAAGAGTGACCACTACCAGATTCATTAAACACAGCTTGATGATTGCCCCCTGGTCAGGCTTTTTCAGCACACTGCATCCACAGTGAGCTCCCGTTAATCCTGCCATTCCTCCCGCTGTGCAAACAGCTCTGTCTGCTGGGAATGTGCTAATCAGGCTCCATAGGGCTGATCACACACCATAAACACGTCACAACAGCAGGCTGAATTTACCAATTTGCTTTCCATTCCTGCTGTTCTCTTCCTCTGCTGTCTTCCAGCTCCTGTTCCCCTTTGAAACAAAACAGTTTTTCTAGCAAGAACAGGTATATCTTAGGAAAAAAAAAACCCCAAACACTAAAAAGCAAAACAAAACCAACTGATTCTTTGCTAAGCATTCCCATGTTTTAGAAACACCTGGTTTTGAAACTAGTCACAGCCCAAAAGCACCAGTATCATGTTCCTCCTGTCTATTGAAACACCGACATTTACAGTACTTTCCAAGCTTCAGTGGCAGTGCTTGGCCTCCAGGCCTTTTGTTTCCTAGCTCTGGTGATTTTTAGTTAGCACTGGCACACTCGGCTTCTTCACACCCTCCAGCCATCCTCCTCATGCATCTGCTGGGCACAGACTCAGCCTCTGAAGTCACCACAAAACCCTCAGTCAACCTTAATCACTCGAGTTTTTGTCAATATTCACACTGGATGCAGCACATTCACTCTGATAATCACTGGGGAAAAAGAAAGTTAAAGGTTTACCTCAAAGCCAAGCAGAATCTTTAAAGGACAGGATCCTATTCACTCATAAGAGACGAAAAAAGCTACAGGCTCCAAGTTATGCCATTAACAACTTCCCCAAGCACAGGAAACCCTGGTCCTGCAAGCTCATTTGTACAACCTACAAATTGTCAAGGAACTGCAAGCACACCTGTATGGAATGGTACTCGGTCAGGCATGCCCAAGGTTAACCACCACAAGGAATTCTCTTTTCAAAGTGAAATGCATTGATGGGGGCATGGGGCAGTTGGTTTTAATTTGAAAAACTACCACATATGACTTCACCAGTGATCTACGGAGCAATACTAAGTGACTGGAGCAACAAAAATGTTTGGAGAATTTAGCTACAAGAGGAGCAAACCTAAGGATGTGGGACATCCAGGCTACCAAGGGTTCTGCTGCTGCCATATTTTTGGGGATGGCCACAGCCAGCCTTTCCACCATGTTCTTTCCACGACAGGGACATACATTTCCCATGTTCTTCTGCCAGATGCTTCTGAGATCGGTGATGGAATCACCGTGGCTGGCCAGGATGACAACCTCCTGCTAGCCTGGCCTTTCCCTGCAGCTGTCAGAGCTTTAACTGAGGGGGTACGCAGTCAGAAAAACTTCAGCTCTCAACAGTTCATGAGGGACAGCCCCATAAATATTGGACTCTTTTAACTAAACGTGACCACTTGGCCCATGATCAGCCCAAGGAGACTGTAGAGCCTCTTACAGAGAGAACAGAGTGCTCCCCCCAGAACAGCTCTAGTACTGGGCACCACCAGCAGCACCTGCACAGCAGGAGGCTGCCAGGGCTGGTCACAAGGACTGCCCTAGTCTGGTCACAGCTGTTTCCAGCCAGGCCAGTAAGAGCCCAGAGCTTCAGCCAAGGAGAGCAGAGCAAGGCCCACGTGTGGGAAGGGGTCTGTGCTTCCATCCCCTACACAGAGTGGCTGGAGCACACAGTCTGAGAGACAGCACCACAGGGCACCGCTGGCTGAGTCTCCTGGAAAGTGTCTACTGTCAAGTCAATCCTGAATTCTGAACCCAATACCAGAGAAAGAGCTTTAGAAGTGCAGTGCTCTTCTTAATAAATGATAAAAAATCACCAGCATAAATCAGAAAAGTACCTTGCAAACAGATGAAACAGTCCAGCTTTCCTCCACTGTGTTTTTTAAATCAGTTTATTGTAGGGAAGTGGGAGATCCCATTCCAGAGTGGCACCTTCTCTGGCACTGCTTATTGCTAACAAGCACATAGATGGCTTACTGAGGATTCCTCTATTCCAGCCCACAGATCACAATTTTCCCTCCCAAAACAGGAGCTGTTCATGTAAAAAAGAACATCCTGTATTTTCCATCCTTTTTATAATGTCAACAACCATTTGTGTATCTTCTGCTTTCTGTATTGCCCTTACCTGAATGCTTTCCTCAGACACACACATGGAAAACAGCCCCAGCAACGTAGTTCCTTAAAACCATGACTGGATTTACATAGCTTTAAATATTCCATACTCCTACCACAGAACACAGGCCATCCATGTTTAAAGAAACTCACTAAGCACAGAGAACGATCAAATTTCTACAGTTTACAAGCATATGCTGATTAGTTCTCCTACAGTTTGCCAAAAAAGTGTTGAGACTGGTAGGGGAGGATTGACAGCAACATCTACAACAGCTACATCCCCTGCCAGCATTTTGGAGTCAGTTTAGTAAGCGCTTCAAAAGATACAACTTTGTTGCACAAATAAATGAGTGACACATTTTTCCGTGTAAAAGCTGAGGAAAGCAGTGTCAAGACAGAAACGCAAATATCTGACTTTTCAAAGACTGTATTTTTCTTAGCAAACTGAACCAAGGATGAATTACCCATTTTGCAGAGAAATATAATGACAGAGATGTTAGCCAGACATTTCAATTATTACAAAGAAGTGAAAGCATGTTTAAGTTTCTTCTAGCCAGAAGTCTGCAACCTCAATGAGCATTTTGTTAAGGACTTTGTTGATATTTCTGCCACTGCTTAAGTGAAAAAGCAGGTAAAGACAGAGTTTTCTAGCAACCGCGCTTTTAAAATTTCACACAGCCCTCCTTTACCAACTTCAAATGTACACAGGCAGGTGTTACATGCATAAAATGGAATAGATACATATTTGTTGCTATAAATAACATTATTAGGGATTCAGGGTAAGATTTCAGAGTTCTTCCAAAGCACCAAGTTGGAAACTTGCCCCCTCCTTGAAAAACCCCATACCTTGATAAATGGTACTCTCTTCTAGCCTCGCTGATACCTATCTCCTGAAGCTGAGGTCTGCAGCAACCAGGTAGTTTGGAAGCTAAAACCTTCCCCATGCCTTTTTCCTTTCCAGCTGAATTTCATAGTATAAAATTCAAATACAATCCGTCTCTGCTAGAAAAATATAATTGGACTTGAGCTCACTCCACAGACTAAAAGAGCCTTCTGACAGGAATTTATTCAGGTCATTCCATCCCAGAGCAATTTGCCCAATTTAGGCAGAAAATTAATTTATTAAGAAGCAGAAATAAGCCTTGATTTGACTGCATTTACTTCTCCCTATGTTACAAATCTGGAAGTGTTAAAAGCACAGACATTCACAGATAATGTGATCTAAAGAGTCCTCAGGACTGGAAAACCCTGTCTTCAGCTGTACCTGCCTTTGGGACAGTCACTTAACCCTCTTTTGTTCTCATCACTTTGAAATTCCTACCTCCAAGGAGCTTGCTTTCCTCCTAGGTGTACAAAAAAAGTACAAAAATTGCTTCCATAAAGAAAAAAGAGAGGTCATTGGCATAGGAGACTGCCTTGAGGAGGGAACAGAAGGCTCCATGTGCAGACTGAACCCACTTAGGGAAGTCTGCTGCCTGCCTGGGGCTGGGGTTAAAGACGTGAGGAGAAAGCTCCCCAGCCTGGCACAGCCCTCGGACCATGGCCCATTAGTGATGTTTCAGGTAGACAGCGACAAAGGTGCAACAGGAAATCTGAGGGCAGGCGAGGGAGACTTCACCAGGGAGGTCCCAGCTCACTGGAGGTTGGCAAAGGTGATGCCCATCAAGAAGAAGGCCCAGAGGGAGGATCCAGGGCACTACAGGCCTGGCTGTCTGACCATGGTGCTGGGGAAGGTCTTTTTCAACCTAAACAATTCTATGATTCTAAATGCTTGACAGGAGGGGACTGGTTTTGTCTGAAAAAATTAAGTAATGACTTAATTAAAATTAAGTAATGACTTAAGCTGACTTAAGTAATTCAGTCAAAGAGGAAACCCTACTACAGGAATTACATAACCAAATAATAGCAAGTGAATTGTAACTCTTTGGAATCCAAGTTTATTTACTCCCTGTTGCAAACCTCAAATGTATCTTTGAGACACATTGGGAAAGATTCATAATGCATTTAATTCTCTAGCCGCCAGTTCCTGAAAACTGAGGATAATAGTAATTCCAATAATTTATTTAAATAAAGGTTTAGTCAGTTCAGGCAAAGCCCACTGATGTGTCAAGCAAGCCATTTTCTCTCTCTTCTAACCTGAAAAGGAAGCACTTCTATGATCCAGGGTATGACTTTACAATTGCTGTGTACTTTGAGGCTCACCCCCTTTTCCTGACTTTTCCTTCTGGGCACTTCAGAGTAGTATGTGCAAGTGGGTTATGAGCAACTTGGACTGTGCAAGCCATCTTCATACAACAGAACCAGATCCCGAAAAGATGAACAGTGTGTTTCTCACCACAGGGGGCCCATTGTAACAGCCAGTGGGCTCTGCCCTCTCAGACAGAGCCTTGATCTAACAGCAGAGCTGGCACTCGGTTTCCTTAAATTCAGAAAGCTGAGCAAGTATCCCAATGTAGTATATTAATAGCAAAACTCTGATAGCACAGCTGTGCCACAGTGAAGAGTGCAGAAGCTTTAAACTCTAGCTTCCTTAAATACAACACTCAATATGCTGTACTATAATTAATGGCCTCATCTGCTTACAAATGTGTCACAACTATTTTTGCAACTAATCTCTCAAATCCAAGAAAAATAGATGTTCTGTACATAGAGATACTCTGGTTGGTATCTTTGGGTCTGTAAGCATCACAAACACTCCATCATTATCAGTGCAGCTTCCAGTAGTAGATCTGCATGTTCACCTGAGCAATTTCTCTGCTGCAAATTTCCTTACCAGATGCTGCATATATACTCGGATGTAGATAAGGCACAATTTAACAGTAAAGGTGTTTAATAAAAACACCAACTAAGTATCTCCCCAAGGAGGCTGCTCTAGAGCTCAGGCCTATCTTGCCTGCAGCAGGGAAAGATGGACCAAAAATAAGATGGCATCTCTTGAGAACAGACCCTGTGCCTGGGGTCTCTACACATGTGATGAGGCCACGGAACCATAAGCAGCCTGCACAGAGAAAAATCTGGTTTGACCAAGGGACAGTTTTATTTTAGTTTATTCTGATTCCCACAGGAAAGACCCTGAACACATGATGAGAATAACAAGTAGTTCAGAGAAGAGAGTAAGAATTGAGCTGTTGCTGGCACATCCTTCCTTCAGCTTCTCTCAGAAGGCCAGCAGTGAGAGACAGAGCACTCAGGGCACAGGGCAGTGTAAATCCCAGGGCACCACACACCTCTAGCCACACATCTGTAGGTGGCCTGAGCAGGTCACTTGTCCCCAGATGCAGACACTTGCAGAGAATTTTTTTCAGCAAAGTAATGCCCGTGCTCCTATCAGTGATTCACACCTGATTCTGCTTTGATAATCCCACCATGCTATCTGGTCCTTTTCTTTCTTGCAAGGGCCATTATCCTGTATCCAGGCTGCATTTATGTCTTGAGGGTGCTTTCCTTTGAGAAGGTGTTATGGGTGTAAATGTACCTTAGCAAAGCAAAGCTTTGAAACACATATCTTAAGAGAATATTGGAGTTCAGAGCAACACTAAGACAAACCTATAATATTCCTAATTCAATCTCTCCAATTGCTCTGTAGTCTTGCAAAATGTCTAAGCTACAATCTACTTCAAGATAGGCCAAGAAGCCTAAAATCCTTGCTGGATGGATATTCCATCAGCAAGAGACACAGGAAATGAATGGGAATCTTTCCTTGATAATACCATGCATTTGTTGCACAGGATTAACTTTGTTTCAGTAACTCCCCAGTTCAACTGCCTCAAGGGAACACTTATTTTTAGCACTTTGAATCAAGGCCATTTTGTCTAGCATTCTACATTACTGAAGAAAAGCAAGCTGAAAATGAGTGAATACATCAAATTCTGCTCATCTGAGTTGCTGCTTTAGCAAAAAAAAAGGACAAAACCAGGGTAACATACGTCCTCAAAAATTACCACAGATAACACTTGAATTCCAGGCCATACTGTGAGCTACATGTGTGCCACACACACGTTCTTTTGTAAAGACAAGTAGAAGTCATGGATCTGTTGCAAGTGTCCTATCCCACACAGCAGCTCTGCAGGCTTCGGCCCCTGGCCGTGGGGTTACAATATGCTGGCAAGAGGATAATGCAAGCCCCTTACTCACCATGTTAAAGGTGCTCTCCCCTCTGAGCTTAATTTGTGTGTGCTTCACATAGCATTCCTCATACTGCCAAACTGGAAATGATAATTTTTGCTATACTGGGTAAAGTATCTCTGACAGACAAAGGCAGCACTTGGTACTATGTTGTGTGCACCTATGTAAACATGCAGTCAGGCCTGGGTAAGCACACTCATGGCTCAGCATCCCAGAGAAAGCAGATGAGCCGTTCAGGGGGAGACATACAATCCTTAGGAATGGAGAAATCACCCGCAAAAACATCTCCTGATGATCTCATTCTTTGATTGCTCCCCAGGGAGAACAAGTCAGGAGTTAAAATTCCATCTGCTAGTTTCAGTAAGTGTACAGCTAAATCAACAGTTGCTTTTGTTCTATATCCAATTTCTTTGCATTACTAGGTCTTTACAGAGACTTTGAGAACTAACATTCACCTACAAAGAGAGCTCAAGGCCAAACTTTCCAGCATAGGGACTAAACTTCAGGCTAGTTATGAAATGAGGTTCACCTAACCCCTCCCTCCTTACCAGTACTCTTGTGTTACTTCCACCACTGTAAGTTAATAAACACATTTTATATTTGTATGAAATACAATATGTCATTGTATACACACAAGTTTAGAACAACGCCTCCTACATAAAATCCCCAAATCAAACCAAAACCACTCATGCCAAGCAGACAGCTACACCTTGTTCCCTTAGTATGGACACAGTCACATAAATACAACCATCTAAGGGGTGTTTATAATTACAAACTACTTGTATATTTATGTAATTGCTCTGCCATAGCTGCAATTTTTTCCTATAACCATATCAGAATTTATTTTGATTATTATTGGAGTCAAACAATCAAAAGGCTTGACTAAAACACAGAAAAAACAACTTAATAAATTGTGCTAAACCTGCTAACTGGAAGCATGATCAGTGGAGTAATTAATGCTTTAATTTCATTAAATTCATTAGAACCATAAAATGTTTGGGGTTGGAAGGAACCTTAAAGACCGTCCTGTTCCAACGCCCCTGCCATGGGCAGGGACACCTTCCACTATCCCGGGTTGCTCCAAGTCCCTTCCAGCCTGGCCTTGGACACTTCCAGGGATGGGGCAGCCACAGCTTCTCTGGGCACCCTGTGCCAGGGCCTCCCCACCCCCAAGTCAAATTTTTTTTCCTTATATCTGGAAGAGGCCCATACAGTCTGATGAAACAAAACAAACTAGTATTTACAGTAATACTATTTCTGCTGAAAATGGAAGTTGTTCCAAACACACTACAGGAACACAAGCAAGAATTACAGAAGTATACAGCTGAAGAAAAAAAAATTGAATCAAAACAGCATCAGGCAAACATGAAACCTGTATAAGCAAAAACTTCAGATGCAGTTACACTTAGAGCAAGAGGCAAAGCAAAACTAGGGAGTGATCAGCATTCAATCTTCAAATTATGTTTGAAATGTAATGGAAATAGTCTCCAGGGTATCCCAGCTGGATACAGGGAAGTCTCAAGCTCACAGCAGAGATCTAAGCCGCTCTTGCCAGGGAGATTGAGGTGCTTAAGCACCGGCTCTGTGATACCACACCAGCATTCATCATTCCACCCCTGCAGAGCAGTGACAGACTAGAAGCTTCCCAGGGGATTTGCCACACCTCAGAGTGAGGGCTGCCGGCTCTGGCTGCATGTCTCTGAACCTGTGGGAGCTGGGCCGGAGAGAGAAAGGGCTGGTGTGACAACAGCAGCCTGGGGAAGGGAAGAGGGAGGATGTGGCATGGTGGGCTACAGGCTTGACATGAGAAGTGGGGTACAGGCTCGGCACCAGAGACCTCAAGCTAGAGACAACTCACCAGTGGTCAGTTTACAGACAAACAAAAAAAATACAGACCTGAAGCTGGACAAAACCATAATTAGGGGTAACAAAGTGAAGAAAGCAATAGCACCCAATATGTGCACAGCACACATACAATAATTTGGATCTAACCCAGTGCTGTGGATCGGTGAAGGAAGAGAAAGGTTTAAAAATATCTTAGCAAACAAATAAAACCCATACAGAATGTATCCTAGAGGGAGGAAGCAAAGGAAAACAAACAACACACCATGAGATTTTACTCCTCCTGGCAAGGGGATTCCAGCACCACTATGCCTACACCAGCTTCCTGACCCAGAGGAGCTGTGGATAGGGGAGCACAGCACCCAGAAAAAGAGCCAGAGGCAGGGAGGTGTGTCTATCACAGTTTTAACTGCATTGTTATCTTTTTCTGCAACAGTTAGATCTACACTAACAACAATCTGACTCTCAAGATTTTGCTTACAATAACAAAATTCCTTGCCTTTACTTGGAAGGTGGGGATTTCTCTGTGCCCATGAACAAGATTTTGAGCATTAGATAGAAACAGTGGAAGTCTTTGATAGTAACAAATAAAAGAACAAACCAAATAAATCCCTCTTTGCAATTGATGTGCAACTTCCACTATGAAGCCAGAATTGGTCACAGCATTTTCTTCTTTTCAGAAGTGTGTCATTGAAAGCAACTGTGATATCCTCTCTTATGTTATCCTAAACCAATGTAGACAAAACCTTCCCTAAACTCCTTTAAATTTGCTGTGAGGTTGGAGACATTTTGTTAGAAAGCAGGATGAATACATACAGCTTTGTCAAACAGCAAGATGGGAAAACGTCAGTGAAGCATATAAACAACAATAAAGAAACTTAGGCTGGCCCAAAGGTACAGCTAGAAGGGAGAAAGGAGGATGGATAGCAAGCAAAGCTTCTTGAGAAATGGAAAGCATTTGGCACTCTCAAGAAAACTGCTGCGATCTCTGTTCCTCGAGAGTTTTGAAATTAGACTCATTAAAAGAGAACCATCTTGCACTGGCAAAAAAACAAATTACATGGTCTATCCTCTCTATTCCTGATTTCTATTTCTCTGAAGTATTGCATTGAGACATTGAACTAATACAGCATGTGTTCACTGAAGGCTGGAAATTTTCTGCTTTGCTGCTACACTGCTTGCAGCTTCAACGTGAATTCTACCTCTGCTGTACTCACAGGCAGGAGAACTGGGACCTGCTCCACATTAGCCTTAGAAAATCCTGAAACTTTCTGGCTCCTACTCAAAGTGCTGTGCTGTCACCACTTGACTGGTCAGAGTTCAACAGTCATGAGCTGTAAATTTACAACTCAAGTTTAGACTTCAAACATTTGCTTTAGTTTACCTGTGTAAAATCTAAGCTGTTTGCTACAGAATCAAAGTGCTAGAAGGACTCTCATGTTCAAGAGAGACAGCAGCAACTGTTCCATTGACCAAAAGTCCCAGGAAAAACTTTACTGCTCAGTTTTGACAAGTGGTATGTACAAATAAACTTTCATTTTTAAGCAGGAAAAAGCCTCACCAACATGATCAAGTGGTTTATAGCACATAAGTATGTCCAGCACCTTTTTCCAGGGATGAGATATGAAACATTCCCATCTGCCCAGCACAACTGGTCCAGTGGGCACAGTGCAGCAGAAATACTCCTGCCAGCACCCACCTAGATAAGAGTTACCTGTCCAACCCAGCAGTACAAACCCCACAGCTGCCAACCGAAGGTTCCTGTGCCAGTCCTGCACACATTTAGCACAAGCCCATGCCAAGGCTCTGCAGCCACATGCCCATTACTACTGTTTATTGTGCCAGCAGATCCAGCACTCCTAGCAAACCTACTGGAATTACAGAGCTGGCTTCACTTCGTGCACTAGCGTATTTTAGCATCCTTTCTTGTGTGTCCCTCAACCTTGCTGCCTGAGCCTGCGTGATAACAGATTTTCAGGAAAGTGTAATAGTCAATGCCAGCTAAAATTAACCCTATTGTTTATCTATACAGCAGTTACAGCCATTCCTCAGACAAGAAACTGTAATTTAAGATTTCTCTACAGAAATTGTATCTCACAAACCATGCATTGGCATAAAAGATCCATCATTAAAGTAACCAAAAAAAAAGGTCCAAATTAAAATAAAATCATGAGCTACATTCTCTGCATAAACGATCATTACCTAAGTTATCATCTGCTAATTCACCCGGCTAATTCAGACCTCTCTGCTAAACATGGAAAATGGCCTCTGGTGCAGAAGGATAAAGGAGCACTGGCATGGCAAACAACTCCAGAATTGGAAACAATTCAAAACTCTTGAGAGCATCTCTTAACTCTAGCTTCTTCCTTTAATAGCTACAGGATCAGGTTTTGTTTTAGAACAAAAACAAGTGTTTCTTGATGAAATTTGAGGTAGCAGCTGAGATACATTAGGCCAAATTTAATAACCCATAACAATTAAAGAATTTTATTAATTTAATAAAATTCCATTTTAATAAAATCCCATTACTTTATAATAAGCATAATTTAAATCTTCATATTTGCATGCTTGAAAAAAAAATTGTAAAAATTGTGGCAGATGTATCAACCCAAAAAGTTATCACTAATGAATCTATTGAAAAAGCAGTTTAGCACCATTTACTGCCACCATGACAAACATGACAGGTCTGCAAATGAACACACTGGATACCTAAAGTTAACATCCATGTTCTGTCAGGTCCTCCTGTGACTGATCGAAATGGAGCTTTCATTGCTGTGACTAATAAATAATCCAGGCTAATAAAACTGCTGTATCTTGTAATTATGACAGCGTGAACACTATCTTAATTATAACTGTTCCAGAGCCTCATCCATCAATCAGTGACAAGCAACGCTTGTAAAGGTTCACAAGAGGAACAGACCCGGTGCCCAGCCAAAGACTTACAGAGATGATCAGCAACGCTCAGGAATGCTCCCTGTGCTTCATAGCATCTATAACCATGGTCATGAATCAATATCACATTTTTGAGTACAAAATGGGCTCGGACTTGGCTTCCAGTTGTTCATAGTGTGAACTGCCATGCCACACTTGTTGGGATGGACACAGCAACCTTCCATAGGATTTGGAAAGACAGAAAACAGTTACTGGGACACACATCTGCTACCCAATTTCAGCCCTTTAGCACTGGAAATGCAACTGCAAGGCTGAGTATTATCCTGCTTGCAGACATACTGCACCCTCTGATGTCACTGATCCAGACACAGGCCTGACACCTCAACAGCCAAAAGCTTACTCATAAAAGCATGTTTCCACACCTGAAAGGGTCAGCCCTGGACCTGCTCTGTTAGCCATGTAAATTAAGTGAAAACTACAGTATTGAGTCTTTGGAAGATTTCTCTAAAAACAGAATTAATGGTACCAACAATCATCTCCTCCAGTTTCCATCCAAAATAAAAGTATTCATGGCATCAGGCTAGAGTTTCTCAGTTTGAGCTGATACTGGAAAGATTTCACAACGTATTAAGAAGTTAACTGTGAGGTGGAGGGAGAGTTTTACATGTAATTGTTCTGGAATCCCAAACTTAGCTGCAGTCTTTTCCACCAATTCTAATACTCCTGGAATTTAGTGAAACTTTCACGTTCATGGAATGGTAGTTACAGGAAAATAAACTGTCCCTTCTCAGGGTGGGATATAACAACTAAACAGCTTTTCTCTTTTATTTCCGTGACAAGCATATTCCTGAAGTCACACTTCTTAATAGTGCAAATGCAATAGCAGCAGAGTTCAGGCCGTGTTTACCTCCACTGAGAGCTGGCACGGAGGAGAGGTGGCTGTCTCACCTTTCCTGGCCCCACACAGGTGACTGGCGTCGATCACACCGGTGGCACCGCTGCACTTAATTGTTAGTTTTGAAAGTATTGCTGTTCCAGTGCGAATATTGTATATTCCTCCAGAGGACTGAACAAAGTTTCTAATAACGAAATGATGAAAGGGGAGTCTCTGCTTCTGCAATAAAGCACAGACTGCAGGAACTGTCAACATATTAAGTTCTAAAACCCAAGGTAACATTACCATGCACACCAATACGCAGCGCAAGCTCCTGAGCGTGAGGGCAATGCAAAAACCAAAACTACTTCATTACCTGCTTGTCAAAGCCAGAAGCCAAGACAAAAAAATGGAGATTTGAAGACACAGGCACAGGGACACTGACCTCAGCAGGAGACTGAATGGCAGGAAGGCACCAAGACTGCAGAGAACTAAGGCTGGACAGGCAAACTGCTTCACTTTCATTATCATCCAAGGAGGAAAAGCAGAAAGAAAACAGATAAAAAATTGTAGTGCGCTCCAGCAGGGTAGTGAAGGTCAAACTCAGCAAGAGACAGTGCATTTTAATGAATATTTTTCTCGACTCTTGGAAGATTAGATTCAGCACATCTTTAAATCCCACCAATATATTAAACTGCTCCAAAAAAGAATTTATCAGACATACAAACTGTAGAAATATCTTATTTTGTTCTGGCAGAGCTTCTCAAGTGCAAATATCAAAAGAAGTCTTAGGACAGGTAGCTATAACCAGAAAAAGAAGTTGTCCCATGGAACAGGAACTATCACTGCAAGGAAACAGAGTTACCAGTCAATATTATTCCCATAAGAAACAAAAAAAAATTCTCATTTGTGTTGACACATGAGTACAAAATCTGCTAATGATCAGACATGCTCATTTAAAAGCTAACGTAGCTGGAAGGATGGAAAAGACC
This sequence comes from Gymnorhina tibicen, assembly GCA_013399875.1. Classification (NCBI taxonomy): domain Eukaryota; kingdom Metazoa; phylum Chordata; class Aves; order Passeriformes; family Artamidae; genus Gymnorhina; species Gymnorhina tibicen. The sequence continues at coordinate 4,762,448 of VXAZ01006886.1, forward strand.
CCTACGCCAGTGGATTAGAAGGCCCTCTGAATCCCAGATGAATGAGGGGTTACATACATTTATTCACTCCACGTACGTGGGTTTAGACCGGTACAGCTGCTCAGCTGCTCCACTGTCCTTCCAAGGGCAGTGCTGAGCACCTCTAAAGGCCAGACCCAGAGCAAATCCAGAAAGGTAGATACACACAAAATGAACAGTAAACAGCTTAAAACAGTGTTAAACGGTCATGCAATACAGAAAAAGCCAAACCAAAATAAACCCAAAGCCCCAGAGGCACAAAAGTTAATTCTCATGTTTTTACTGTTATCGCCTTTGCTCCATGAGATGTGGGGCAGAGGTGGGGAGGAGGGCCAGGAATTCTGTACAGGCAGGAGCTGTGATAAAGTGTCTTTGCGCTGGGCCATGTGTGCCCCGTACTGCGGTGTGGAACACACCTCTGGCTGTGAACTACTGCAGCAGACATGGCACGCTTCAGAACGGGAGGGGAGAGAACTGAGCCTCAGGTCCCTCATGCACTGCCCCTTTTCCAAGTGTTTGTGAGGAATTTGTAGAGACTGAGCCTTTCTCAAGCTTTAGGACACTGCAGAAGACAAAGACTGAAACTCAGTTTGTGAAGTTACATTACTGAGTCAATTAACATTTAAATAGTTCCTTTTTATTACTCTAGAACAGACAGGAATCTGGTGCACGAAAATTCTGTTTTTTCAGCTGCCAGCTTTTCCTCCTTTATTGCACTAAGGCATATTTTACCTTCACACATCACAGTTACAACACAGTGTAACTAAAGAGAATTTCAAGAACTTGTGAAACCAACATTTCTACTTCTTAAACAAAACCTGAAAATTTTCCAGGTCATATTCCAGTAAAATTGATGCCTTTCAAGGACAAGTCTGCAGAAGAGGGCATGAAAATGATTAGTGGATGGGAACACACTGTGAGCATAAGAGCTGATAATGCCACTCCCCAACAAAAAACCCCAACAACTTTAAGTTGCGTGCAGTACACACAATATTCCCAGCTGTTAATCCACCTATCAAATATACTGCAGGTCTTCCAAGTCACAGACTGTAAAGAAGGACAGAAAGAAGGAAGGAAAGTATGAGGTAACAGTGCAAATGACCACACCATATAATTTATTTCTCTGTGACTATGCCCAAACACCTTGAACCTAGAGTGACTTGTGTAGAGGAAACACCAAAGTTCCCAGACAGACAGCTATCTACTGACCCCCACACTACGCACATTCTGCCATTTTGGCATTTAGTTATTTTAATCTTCTCTTAATACTCTCAGCCTTTACCACAATCTGCCTTCAGGGTGGGACCATGTTCAGAGCAGCTATGAAACAAACAATTATTTTCATATTGAACTGTTTTAATCTCTTTCAATTTTTCCTCCTTCACTACAGCACAGGTCTTCAACTGTTAGTTCCTGGTTTAAAAGCAGGCAGCCTTGTCAGATAATTAGCAAAAGGTCTACCTGAGGGCTTTCCTGGGTAATTTACAGCTTGACTGACCTATAAAAAATTATAGGGAAATAAGTCTGTGGTACCTAAAAGTAATGGTTGTTTGTTCAGTTCAGCACTACTTAATTACTCTTCCTTTAGTTCAAAGCAAAAAGGAAATAATTTATTCTACAAAACATTTCATGAGCTAATTTAAAATAATTAGCTTTGAAAGAAATTGTGAGGATGAAAAATGTGAAATTCTTAGTATATTAAAAAGGAATACTAACAGAAAAAAACCCCACCCCTCTTCTGCTTTACAGACATAGGATAGTTTCCCCTCTAAGTAGGGTACAGGTGTCTAGTGAGTACATGAGGTGAATGAAACAAAAATAAATGGCATTATGGCTTAAAAGATTGATAGGGTTGTACTTAACATGTGGCTGTTTGGGACAGCCATCCTTGTTGGAACCCATTATGTAGTTACCAACAGCCATAAAGGAAGCCTCAAACTGATTCAGGATATCACATACTTCTACAAACGTATTTTTGAATGAGTTTCAAACATCAAAGAGTTTAGAAATCTAAAACTATTTTAAATCTAAAAAGCATCTTTCCCCATTTCTATCACAATTAGAAAATAAAGTAAATATATACTGACATTTTGCCTGTGTGCATTAAAAATCCATCTTTCTGTATTGCAGCCCCTGAACCTTAAGAGACCATATGGGGGAGAGGGCTTACAGTGAGATACTGAGCACTGTTCAGTTTCTGGTGTTCTTTTCCTCTTCTATTGTTTGCCAAGAGATACTGTTTGAAGAGCACAGAATAAAACTGCAGCTGCACTGGAAACAGGTGCATGTATATGCATGTATATATATATATATACATCAGTCCAGTGAGATGAGCTCAAAATGTGAATTTTAAATGTAAATTCAACAATAAGAAATTGGAACACAGGATTCTTTAGCCAGTATTGTGATGATTTTATTGCAAAGAAATGCATTCTATAAAGCCATTTTATATAATTCCAGAGTGATGTAAATGCTGCATCTAACCCCATAATGGCCACTCTGCACAGCAGCTCTGAGCTCAGACTGAGCAGAGCAAGAGGGAGAGTAACACAATGTATAGCAAATGCAAGAGAAAGAGATGCCTACCAGGAACAAGATCTAGTCTTTAATTTGCAAGCTACACTAACTCTGCAGTCACTCCAGTTTTGAAACATATTTTAGGTCTCCAAAAGCAAAGCACTCATGGTGTATACTATGGAAACAAAAACACTCTGTTATTCAAGCTGAATTTTTGAGCTGAGATACCATCTGGACGGAGATGCTCTGTCCAGACTTAATTTCCTAACGAATTCATTTTGCCCATTTGGTCAACATACTTCTCACTCTTCTTGCAATTTGAATAACATAGTTTACTCCAGAAACATTTTTTAAAAGTGAATTTCCAAGCGAAAATGATCTGTGCAGAGAATATTTGTGTGCTTTTCCAACAGAGGCATAAAAAATCTCCATAGCAAACCTTTTGGATTCCCTGCTACAGTACAGAATGCAGAGTTTGCCAGCAGCCTACAGAAAGGTATTTACTGAATACATTGAAGAGAAGGCAAAGGGAATGACAAAGCTCATGGATATTGCTCAGAAAGAAAGAGGACTAATTTATTTAATAGATTGCTGAGTTACCAATTTACACCTGATGCCTAAGTGCTTCCTGTTTCCTTCACCAACTCCTGGTCACCTGAAACATGTCTGTTTCTACCTCTTACTCTAGCTGCAATCTGGTTTTTGTTTGTGCTGCTGGGTTCTTTTACAGTTCTTCTGTAGAAGCCATTTTTGCCTTGTCAATGCAAATTCTGCAGTTATGAAGATTTAACAGGCTGTGGAGGAGCATTTGGAAGGGGACAACAGCCAGCTTCAGACCATGGATCAGATCTTTACAGCTGGTTTTTGGCTTTGGGTTTCTGTTTAAAGAAACTTATACAAAGACTCTGCCCCCTCTCCCCTCTTGAGTCTGCCCTCTAATTTTTCCATACTTACTTGAATAGCACCAGAGGAATCAAAGATAACTTGGTTCCTGTGAGCTTTATCAAGACTGAAAAGACAGAGGAAGAAAGCCTGTAAGTATTCAGCCTGGAAAAAACTTCCCAATGCAGCCGCCCATGAAACACCCAGAAAGAACACTTGAGCTGTGGAGGAAGCATCATAAAAGGCATCAGAACCAGTAGCTGTCAACCCCATGACACATTTTTAAGAAAAATGGTTTTCAGGTATTTCTGCAAGCACAAGAACATAATTTTTCCTCTCTTGTTATAGCTCTTTCCAAATGCACATCACTTCAAAAGCATCTGTAACACTTACTTGCACATCTTAGCTATTTCCATTGAAGAATGGCATCTAAAAGATGCCAAATTGATGATTTCACAGAAATCCTGAACACAGAAAAAGGGTGCAAGCACAGCAGAGTTACAAGCACCCTGCAGATATTCCTTAACCTTCTGCTCAAAACCAATAATTAGCAGACATTTGTGAAAACAAGGGTACAAAACTGAAAAGGTTGAAGGCAGTCCCCCCCTCTACACTGTTGAAGACCAAAGCTGCCAGCATACATGGAAAATAAAACTGTTCAAATCCAGGTATCAGGAGCAATATTAAAAATAAATAACTACTGGGTCAAACTGACATGCTAATTGCAGGTTTCATCTCAAGACAAGCCTGAGGAACACGGCAGGCTGTGATAGCAGATCACATCTATTTTGGAACAGGTCTGGCGATCTTCCTACTCCTGCCCCTTGCACCAAGGAAAAGGCTGTCAGTTAAATGGTTAATGCTAGGAAGCTCAGTCTGAGCCTAATCCTGATCTCCTGCCATTCCACAGCCATCAAGGCAATCCTAACCCATGGGAATTAAACTGCTTTCTTGACAGACTGAAAACCTGACAAGTATGGAACTCATGGAAGTAAATTTATCTTCCCCTCCTACTCAGCAAACATGTTACTGGTGATCAGAGAGGAAGTGCATAAGTGCTTCCACACAGCATTAGTTCCTGGAATGCTCTGAGGCATTCTTAGGCATTATCAAGTTCCTGGATGTAAAACTATGGGTACATTTAGTCTGGTATTTGAGCAATCAAGAATTCCATTCATTACTGCTCTGATTCAATGACCTTACACACATAATCAATAGCTAAACTGATAAATGGGAAGACTTCTTAAAAATCTATTTCTTGAGTGCTGGAACTAAATGTTTTGTTCTTGACATCTGTAATTTATAATTTAGTGACAAGAACATTTGTTCCAGCTGTTCAGACCTATTTCACACAGGAAAGAAGAGAGCATACTGTATTTCCAAAGCCAGACACTACATTTGGATGGGGAACTGCTTGATTTATTTATCATGTCAAGCTATTACCTAACTCAAAACAATCAGAAAATATTCTTAATGTTCATAATTAGAACACTTATCATGGGAGTTATGAGGTTGGAGTTTTTTAAGCCTTCAGTATAAAGTACCAGGAAAAAGTAAAAACAATTTTACAAAAGTAAGACAGCTTTTAATGTCAGGGCATAATTTTTTCACATGGCTAAGTAATTTCCTCCACTTAATTGGGATGATTCATGCCATGTATGCTCTGTTCCAGTGTCTTAGCATTCAGTTCACATGTTACTGGATCTGATCTTTCTGGGTCTAATAACATTTCTAGTGTTTCTTATTTTCATTTCCACTTACAGCTGGCAGGGAGTACCTGTCTAGGTGTCCCAGCAGTTCTAGAGATCAGGCACACAGCAGCACACTAATCTTCTGAATTCAGTAATCCCAACCCAGGTAAAGAATAGGAATCTTCTTTACCTATGAGAAATCAGTATGAGGGATTGGACAGAGACATTTGGCCTTAAACGTTCAGTTTGTGTTTAAAGACTGTAAATCAACAGCAAGGTTGTTCCTGTTTACGGGAACTTACTGTCGTGTTCTGAAGAATCTGCAGGATATTGTAAAGGCTTCTCTCATTTACATTCTCTCATCCCTCCTACTGTGCATGTGGGGGAGAGGGTAAACTCACTGCTTCACTGAGCATCTTTGCTCCCTGTGGCTGTGAGATGTTTTACATTCTGTCCTGGGAAGCCACTCTGCTGCATTTGAATGTGGATGCCTGGAGGCCATGAGAACCAACACTAAATATTTCAAACTGATTTAGGTACTTGATAAAGCTGGAAGAGTTTATGCCTCGCCAGCGGTGCAGCATGTATGGCCATGGTTTGACCTGAATGGTCAAGTGCCCATCTCCTGGTGGTAAACAATTCAATTGGTTTCATAATGATATGGTAACACCCACAACTACTTGGTACTGTGACTGCACTTGTGGAAGCCTTAAATTCCACACCACTATTTTATTTCTCAGTGTAACTTCGTAAGGTGTAAGAAGATCAGTCCTGTGTCCTAACCAGAGACCCCATAATCCACCTTACCTGAGAATCTTTAAGTAAAGGGAAGACCAGTAAGGTATTGAAGGATATCAAGATGGAAGTCCAATACTACAGCCATGTATCTTAAAAACCAACTTACTCATGCCTGCAATAAGTAAGCTATGAGAGCCAGGCACTCAGAAGTGGAAAACTTGTCATGTTTTTCAGTATAAATAAAACTTACCAATTCCACAAAACACTCTCCCCTAAATCATTCTTTATAAGGAACCCCACTGTCTTCAGATTAGCACACCATTCCTAGCAACTTCCATGTGTGGACATGTACTCTCAGCTACTCCCTAACCTCTTTAGTCTCTATCTGTACCAAGTTCTTACCTTTCATGTCTGAAAGTAACATGAAAAAATTCTTCAAAGAAAAATTTCAATACTTTCTGAGATTTCTCTTCCCCTCTACAGTTGCATATAAAGGGTCAGTATGTTCCTTGTCATTTAGTCTTTTGTTGCTTGGAATGCAAAAGCACAGCCTTTATCAAGAGGCTGGCAGTGACCCAGCTTTAGTTGAGTTGTTTTAATATTGTAAAAGCATATGGGACACTCTCACTTTTATCTTTTGGTTTCCGTAGTCTTTTAGAATTACTCACATTTTGATTTTCATAATACTACTGAAACTAAAACACAATCACTGCAAACACAAACATGCCGTTCCTGTTTCACTGCCTGGGGCTACAATTTCCTGCCTCTGTATCACTGCACCCCAGCAAGAGGCAGTCTGGATCCCTGCCTTGGGGGCTGGGGTCCAGCTATTCACATGAGGCTGTGGAGATGCTGTTCAGACCTTCCCCACTGTCCCACACACATGGAGTGGCTCTGAACGAATGACCAAACAAATTTACTGTAGGAATCTTAAAAACAAGTTGCTTGGTCAGGATAAGCAGCTGTTAACGCAACTGCCTGATTTCTGACTCTGAACTAGCACTAAAGAGGATGAATGGAGATCCTGATGGGAGGCAAGTTCTGCTGTGAACAGTTGCAGCAGCGGTTTCCCAAATTACCTCAAGCCAAACATAAGGCAACCACAGCAGGAGACAGAAGGGCTCACATGGCTCACTATGCTGCCTCTAGCAGTGGCCAAACCAGGAACTAGGAAGGCACAGAAGAACGGGTCACACAAATAGCAACACTTACCCTGAACCTGACAGCTTAATTTCACGTTCCCCAGTTCTTGTTCTGAATTAGAGACATCAGACTCTACCTACTCTCTCCATGCCACATGACTTCATAGCCTTTATTACCACTTTTCTCAGAAGTCTCTTTTGCATGCTGAAGGGCCTCAGCCTCACTGCTCATTTCTTTTACAGAGCCCATTCCAAGATTTCAAAGAGCCTTGCTGTCTTCTCACTGCTTCATCCAGTTTTAGTGTATTTGGGACTGGACTGGAAGTAAAGGAACCACAACAGCATACAGTATTCAGGAGGCAGAAGTTCTGTGCATTGATATTAGCACATAAAGCAATTAATGCCTCCTCAAGTTGCTCTCTCTTATTGTACTAGCAACTCTAATCTTTGAGATACCTGTTGGACTGTTCCCGAGCACTGAGATGGCATTTCTCTCACAACTCAAGCTCTTATCCAAGAAACGGTTCAGAGCACATCCTGTTCTTCCCCATTCTGATTCCCTTCTCCTCATATACAAAGTGATGGATCACTCTGCTTATCTACACAGTCATTCTATATTTCACTGCCCAGTCACTCAGGTTCACTAGGTTCTTATAAAATTTTTCAGTCATCATCAATAATTCAAAGCTATTCAGGACAGCAGTGAGTAACAACAAGTGTTCAACTCTTCCCAAATCATTTATGCATCTGCTGACCACCATGGCTCCCAGAACAGGTGCATTTGCTATTTCATTAGAAAAGCTCTGACATTTTGCACAGACTGATTAATCATGACAAAAACCAGGCTGACTCTTGTCTCTGTAGCCTGCAACTCCATTCTCAATATACCATCATAAAGTAATTTCTTCTTGTGCATATCCCAAGCCCATCAGCCTGTGGTTTCCCTTATCACATGTCACATTCGCCATCTTTCGGTCCTCAAGTACCAGGGTACTTCTATGGAACACCACAGTTACTCTTTCTATCTTACTACTGAATTCCTACAGAAAGCTTGGGTTAATAAATTACTTGGCAACTTCTATTTGATTCATAAATTCCCCCACCAACTCTTCAATTCGAAAGAGACTGCCTGATGAATTCTTCTTTAAGAAGCATACCAGCACAGGGAACTGCCATTTCTTCACAATGAGCAACAGATGCAAAGAATTAGTTTGTCATTTCTGAGCATCTACTAGCCCTAGAGATTTTTTCTGGCAGGCTCCCTGATGCTGATGTTTTTGAAGATTTATTTTTTACTAGTTTTGATGTCTTCTGCAAATGCTCCTCTAACTCCTTTTTTTCAGTCTGCCTTGTTGCATTTCTACATTTAACCTGTCATTTTTTATAATCCTGTGTATTTTCCTCATTTAGATAAAGCTTTAGGCTTTTAGAGGACTCTCTCTTGCTTTCAACAGTAACCATCATGCTGCTATTAAGTGATGACTCTTCCTTTCTGAAGTGTTTCTCACTAGGTGGGAAACATTTGTTCTCTGCCTCCAGTATCATATCCATGCAATCTGTAACTTCCAGCCTCCTGTCTAACAAGCTGGCATGAGCTATTTCCCCATCTCCACGTACCTCTTGAAGTGGAGCACGGCTACAACAGATTATTTGGCTTCTGTTTCTCCTCCATGGATCCTGAAACTAATTAAAGTATTTCTGCTTTTGGACTGTTACTCTGAACCAGGTTTGTGTACTATTCAGCACTAAGAGTTTTTGGTCAGAAAAGTAGAACTTAGGTCATTATGATAGGGCCAAAAGTGAGAAGAGTTTTCACATTGCAATAGGGCAGCTCCAAATGTTGATACCACAGACAGTGGCTCCCTTAAACTCTACAGGGCAGATTGTACATCCTGACTCCTGTGATCACGGCAGGCTCAGCCCTGCACACGCATCCGACCCATCACCAGTCAGGGAGTGTGGTTCAGTTTCTTCACCAACACATAAAAAATCAGATAGCCTTTTAACCACTATTTCTGTAAATTTTGTATCATGTTAATTTGACTGAAGTTAACACAGTTAAGGCAATTTTGAAGATGCAAAAGTAAGTTTTTAAACCCAGCATGCACAGCTAAGCTCGCTTTTGGGTGTGCTCCCCCTTTCTTCATAGCCTGAGGCAATGCCACGTCATACAGCATAACAGCGATTGTAAGAGGAAGCCCAGGAATATGAGACTGTCCTGACTCTTAAGATGCAATTTCTGTCTCTGCCACAAACTTGCTCTGTGACCTTGAGCAAGTCATCAGATCTCACCGACTCATATGAATATCTCTGAAAAAGGGTACTGCAAAGCTTTAATATCTGCAGATGATTATTATATGCATAAATCCTCATCATCATTTTCATCACTATTTTCATCGCTTGTTATTTCACTCTCATTCCCGAGAAAGCTCAGTGGAAATACACAACATAGATACTGTTTCAGAGGGAAAACCAGAGACTGCATTTGCTATGCCCCCAGGTTCTGCCAGACAAGGATGCCTTCCAGGTCACTGTGAATGTACGACACTCTGCTGCAATCATCAGAGGTGGGGGGGACCCGAATCTGCTGAGGACGCAGCTCATTGTGCTCACCACAATACTGAGCCACACAAAATAAGGAAGACACTGAAAAAAAAGGATACTGCAAAGCTTTAATATCTGCAGAAGGCTTTAAAACACCTGCTACTGTGAGGAGAGCACAGCTCAGATAATAGGCACAGGAACAGGCACGGAGGAGATAACTGTGATGTGGCCAGTCATGCCTATTAGCCCCAGTTAGCTACAGAGCACACAGCTTTTTGAGACAGCACCTTCCTACCTACTATGCCAAACTGCTTCCTGCCATCATTTAATTTGGTCTTTCTCAATACAAATTCCAAGTAGATTTTTTTTTTAAATAATCTACATTCCTCAGAAATAATAACTAGCAATTGTAACAGTCGAGTTTATATTTTCCAGGTCATCTTTATTTCCCATTAGCAAGCAGAGGACAAAGCAAAGGGAAGGCATAGGAAGCTCTGCTCTGGAAGGATTCTGTCTTGGGTGCTGCAAGTGAACTGCCTTACAAACAGCCAAGTACAAATTCTGCTTCTGGTTAGTGAAGCCAGTGCCAAGCTGCCAATGCCAAGGCTTGTTGTACACAGCCATAATTGCCCACAACATACTTAGCCAGAGGATCACCTAACACTGAGGGAATTGGATCTTCAAGATAGCACAGAGACCAAAATATAAGCAGGAGCTCCATGCAGCATCATCAGCTGCTATAGTGAGAACAAAGATCAAAATTCATGTGACCTTACACTTACTGCCACTCATAAATCACTAATGAAAAGCAGCACACTGAACACTGATGTGCTGAATTCCAGCTGGGGCGGAAGGACCAGAAGGATACTTTGCCCACTCTGAAATTCCTGTGCAGAAAATCTAGTGGCATCTCTATGGCTATCAGCTCCAGAAACCATTCTTCAGGCCTGTGTACAACACAAAGACTCATAGCAGAGATTCTGCCTTTGGTTGTCTTTCGAGGCTTCCCTGGCTGAACGTGGATCATCTTTTTACCTCCTCATTTACTGTGGTGATATCTACCCTCTCTGTTTGCTGAGACTGAATAAATCAAAATGAAAGTTCACATTCCTAAGCCCCCAATATATTATAAATTCCCCATGCTGCTCAGCAGCCTGCTCTTCCAATCAGTGACTTTGCTGATCTCTCCTGACTCCACATATATGTAAGAAGATTAGAAGCAAATATAAAATAATCTTTAATAATAGATTTTTTTATGATAAGTAGGCATCTTTAAACATATTACAGGAATGAGAAAATATCCTTCTTCGAGTACTCAAATATTTATGCACCTATAGCCCTGGAGTTCTGCCCTACTTTACCCCACACATCTCAGCAACATGCTTTTGTCAAATCTATGTATTTTTGCCATATTTACCCATACAGAATCCACATGCCTCCTCTGGCATTCATAATAAAACAAACCAAGTACTTCACACTGTAATAAGGTAGGAAACAGCTCTAGCCATGGCCAATGTCAACATTACCTGAGAGCCACCAGATGGTGCTGTTAAAGATGGTATGTAAAGTCATTTCAAACTGATCACTTCATGAAAATTTAAAAAACAAGATTTTTTTAAATGGTCTTAAAATGCTGTTCTTTTAATTCTATGTTTATTAAACCAGCAAGACTCCTACTGTGATTTTGTTTCTAGGAGGGAGAAAAGTTAGTGCTGAGGGCAATATAGCCCATTAAAGCAGAAAATGTTCAGTTCAAGTCTCCAGTTAGGAGTTAGACTGTGCCTCAGCTTTCAGGCATCTGACCACAGAAAAGAAATCATCGTGACCCTGAGAGACAGACCTACACTCCCAAAACACAGCCTGGGCAGAGATAGCGTGCAGGCTGCTTCCTGCCCAGCTGTCCACATGCCAGTAAAGTGCTGGCTGGCAGCAGCATTTCTGATATTCACTGTCTTCAGCTCACAGAACAGGAAAATGTTGAGAGTATTTTTGAACTTCCCTGCATTGGGAACCCACGGCCCAACTGTCTCTGGAAGCTGGGAAAGGTGGCCCTTTCCTTGCTCCTTTATAAACACATTCCTCGTGTGCAACGCTGTGCTCGTCCTGGATGGAACATCAAGGAAGTCTGGGTCTCTGGGGATTGGGGGAGGGGGGGCAACAAGAATTTTAACAAAATCATTTCAGAGAGTATATACATGACCCTGAATTGATTCCTGGAACCCACATTTCTAACCCTCCAGGCATTTGCTCTCCTTCTTTTCATACATTTAGACCTCCATTCCCAAACCCTTCAGTAAGGGGCTATGGGCACGCCTCCTGCCCAAGCTGCCAGCTGTCTGGTGGCTTCAGCACTGCGCAGGACTACAGGGCTATGAATCCACACTTGCAGGTAGGTGAGGCAGGTGAATTCGGGTCCCTCTGCTTCCCTCAGCCAAATGTCAAAAATAAAAACATGTGCAGCAGCAAACTGTAGAAACAGAAGCCACAGGAAGGTTGTGAGTGGCCTCCCTCCACCAGCACAGCTATTCCCCCCTGAGCTCCACAGGGCATGGATGGGGATAGATCTGCCTGCCACCCCAGGCAGATTTGGCCTGCCAAGGGACCAGCACAGTTCCAGGTAGCCAAGATTCTTATATTTCAATCCCTTCCAGAGGTTCTACAGCAGCTATGGAGACTTCTTCAGAACAGCAATTTAAGCACCTAAATTCTAGCCAGATCTCACGTCAGCACTTATTTCGGGTTGTGTTTTTGTCACTTCAGAATATAAAGCTTTATATTAAAATAGAGCATTTTCCAAAGCCTGGAATTTATTGTCCCTCACCCAGTTATTTCAAACGGACTAAATGTCTACCTTTTTGTCCCCTTGACTAACAAAATAACAGATGTGGTATTTCATGAAAAAACAACTAGGTCATCCCCTCTTGCACCGGCATTATCAAATGACTACAGGCTGAATCAGATGACTGCAAGCTGTGTATGTGAACAGAACTATTAGCAACCCCTATGCCAAGGAAATCTAAAGTGCATGGATACAAAACAAACACAAGATTGGGAAACTGCCTTTGCTAGCATGCTAGATTTTAAAATTATGTAGGAGATGTAATCATCTGGGTTTCCAAACAGATGACATGAGATACAAAGTTATGCAGCAATTTAGCCACAGAACCAGCATTCATGGTGGTCATGAGGACTGGTGAGCCCAGGTCAGCCAATACACCAAGAAACCCCTGACAGTTTGCTCTGAGTCTCCTAATTTGTGATGGGAAGGCTGCCAACAGCTCGTGACTGGGTGTTCAAAAGTGTGTGTGTGGACTGTAACACACGTTCTTCCCCAACTGCAGTGCTTTACTGATTGTGTGAGGTGTTATGCACTAGAATGGATTCCACCCCTGGCTATTAACAGTTTAATAATAGTTCTGTGAATTAGCATTAAATTACAGTGAATGTTACAGAAAGAGTTCTAATATTTACATTAGTGCCTAATGAGTTCCCCATAATTAACATAATTGCAGTGAGCCACAGAAATTAATATTCAACCAATTATTTTAAAGAGCTATCCAATCTACATTGAGACTTTTTGAAGACACCTTCCCAATAATGACGAAGAGGTTTTATAAAAGCATGGGTCCTAATGCTGCCATGAGTTCTTCAGGGGTGAATTACATTGCAGGATCAAGGCCTGGGTCCTTTCTGGAACTTTAGAATAAATTAATTTACCCAATTTTCAAAGCATTCGCATTATGTTTACTCCTAAAACGTTGTAACATAAAGCAGAGAATCTATGAAGTTCTACGCTCACCCTTAAGCATGGCTTCAAATGTTACAAACAGGACTGAGATAAACTCACCAGGGACAGGTGACACAGGTCCATAAACAGCTTCTAGTGACAACTAAAAAATCCCACCAGAAGCAGTGAACAGCACTGCTTGAAGTTCCAGACAGTTTGTTTTAGAAGGCAGGAAGATAAAAAAAAAACAAACAAAAAACCCTAAACCAAACCCAACCAACCGAAAAAACCCAAATAACCAAATCCCAGAAAAAAACCAACACCCAAATCCAACCCAGAAAAGCAAACAAACAAAAAGCCCACAAAAAGCCATTTTTACCTGAAGGAATCTTTAACATTTTTTCATCCTAATTTCTGAAAGTTCATTATTATTGGGAAGGTGTCTTCTGAAAGTTCAGAAATTTCATCTAATTTCTTAGGGAGGTGCATAGATGTGGAGCCATTTTGTAAGTCAGATGCCTTTAGAAACCCTCTGGTGGACACTGTAGAGATTGATACCTGGAGCAGCCACATTCCACCAGGAGCCTAAGGCCTTTCTTCCCATCTTTCCAAATATTTTGTATTTGGAAATAGCTGACTGAATTTTCTACTTGTTTGTTTAGAAGCTCCATCTTCAATCAAAAGACAGATAACTCCCTTTCCTCTCTTGCTACATCATGTTCATATATGCACCACTGCTCCGTTTTTCTACAGCAAGGCCTACGCTAGAACATCAGAGATAAAATTTTCCAGGGGAACTGAGAGCACAAAGATCAAAAGGTTAACAAAGCCAGTTTTATGAATTAAAGGATAATTAATCTCACATTCTCAGCCATCTCTGCTATGTCTTCAGACACTGGATCCAGTTCTGCTCATGCCAGAGAGCAATTTAACATTTTGAATAGTGCTGGAGAAGACCAGCAGAGAATCATCTCTCTTCCTCCCTACCCCCTCCCCACAAAATCCATTGAGAGCTGTTTTCAGAGCAAACAAAAAGCAAATAAAATTTGTCAGCAGCCCACCCAGAAGCACACTGCAGCTTGAGACAGCCTGCCCTTTGGAAGAGCAGCCATGAAGACTGCAAGCTAACACTAGAGGTGAAGCTCTGAACTTCCCAGATACTTACACCATACTGGCAAAATGCTGCCCCTGTGGCACAAAGCTAAAAATTATCTTTGTGAGAGGTACCCACCTCCTAAAGCATTGCTGGACTAGACTGCTGTCCCCTTTCCAGAGGCTCAGCACAGCTCTGCAGCACTGCTCCCAAGCATACACCCAGGGAAAGGAGCACAACCCTTCCTGGGTTTCAAAGACAAAGGGTCCTTTGCTACCCCCCTCCCTTAAACCTGCAGTCAAGTACTTCTCTACTTGAGACAGACAGTGCAGCAGGAGTTTGGGAAGTGTTTGTCAGAGAAAGGAGTGCCAAAAGCACCGCCTGTTAGTTGATTGTACTTTCTTTATATTATCACTTCGCCCATCCCATAAAAGTGTCTTATTCCTTCCAGTTCTTGTCCATCAAACTCCTGGGATGGCAGTCTAGCACAGCAAGTAACTAGAGCTGGAAATCAGAAATGGAGGGGAAAAAGCAGCTGGAACATGTGAGGAACATGATCCTTTTATCATGTCAAACAAATAATTTTTACCTTGCATTTCTTGCCAATTTCCATTTACAAGCACAAAACCTAAATTAACCACCCTAAACTAATCAATGACCTCCTTCACAACAGTTGTGCCAGTTCTGTGTTGGCATTCTCTGCCTTTTGATTTGCCTGCTGCAGCTAGAAATGTTACATTATTCTGCTGCTATTGGTCTCTAAGACATTGAGCCCTGCCACACTTTGCTTTAATGATTTCCCAGGACTGAAAATGCTCCACACCACTTATCTGTCATGAAAACTGTTTCCCAAACTCTTTTTGAGCATGTTCCTTCTCATCAGTGGGCATTCCTTTATTCTTGTACTGTAAGACAAGTTGAATATGAGAACTGGGTTTTTTTATGTGCCCCCGTTACAATTTCTTCTACTCAAGTGTGTACAAAAGACAGGCAAAGCATTAACAGAAAATGCAAATCCAGGAGATGCTTGTAAAAATATCCAATTTAAGACTTTGTTGCAACCCTGGGGCTACACGATATCTTAAAAAAGGATTTAACAACATTTAAAACAGAAATTAGGCTAATAAATCATTAAAAGCTCATCAAAATGATAGCATTAGAAAATCACAAAGTCTACACAGTTTACACTTGGATGTAGACACAGCCTGGAGGAGAAATCGGGCAGGAAATCCACTCTCTTGGGGCAGTGGCCAAAGTCAGAATTGTGGGTGGGTGGGTGAACAGGGACCTTGATAGTAAAAAGCCCCAAAAGCAGTTCATTTTACCTCAGACAGGGTCCAGAACGAAGCAGTGGGCACTAGGTAGATGAGGGAATACAAATGGATCCGAGCATAGGTGCACCCACACGATCCAGCACTGCAGTGGTGCGCAAGCTTACACCCCTAAGTGCAGCAACAACAGAAACCAAACCGGCCTAACTGCCCCACACCACCCCAGGCACTCTGACCAGAACTCCCCGGCCGGGGAGCATGGCCATATTGAGATCATGCTCTGCAGAGCACAAGTTTAGGTACAGCAGCTTCAATCCAAAATAATCCCTTCAACCCAAAGCTCAATTGTCTTTTAGCACTGACCAAGGACAAAGTCACTGTGCTTTTTCTGCCCAGGTCCAAGTTGCTTCAGCACAAGCACACAGTTCAGCAAGTGTCGGAAATTACAGAAACAGCTTTAACTTGCTCCAGCTGCACTATTACCCATATTTAGAGTATGGAAGGTAGATTCCTTTCTTTGTAAATTCATTAAATTCACCAGTAAAGGTTTAACATATGCTGCAGACTAAGTTTATAAAGGCATAAAGTAGAATTTCGTCTCTATCCAGACAGTAACTTGCACAAAAACTTGCAGGAAGCTAATTATCTTTTAAGACCTCTACCTCTGTCACATTTGATTTATGTCATCCAACAGTTCAAAATTACTAGGGAGATGGACAGACAGCAGAGAAGCATGGATCTGTTTCCATAGTGAAGTGCATTAAAAATAGAAAGAACGTGACACTGATGTTCCTTTTCAAATATTGCCAGAGGGATTCTTCAGGACACTGTATCCTGAAGCTCTAACCCCTAGTGAAATCTATTTAAAAAGCAGTAGTAGGATCCTTCATAATTCTTATGCTGGAAAAATTAATTGGACCAAACTCCTCTGCATATATTGAGGAGAGAAGAGATGGGAAAAATCTCCCACTGGATGCTTGAAGATTTAACGTAGTTTAATTTACAGCTACAATACCATATATGAATGGTCCACATGCATGTATTGTTACAATATAGCTTAACTGTCAAACTGAAGTATTGGGCTAGCTGCAATTTGCTTCTTACATATTTGATATACTGGTGAAGGTAATACCTTCATATTCTGCTTTACTGCTACTTCACAAGACTTTATTAAAAGTTGGACAATAAAATATTGCCTAGAGAAAGACTACTCAGGAAAAGAGGTGTTAGAAGTGCTAGTTTTTGGGTTGCCAAGGGACTTCTGTATACATTCATACCAATCTAATACATCACTGTCTGTGAGAACAGCGGGCTGAATTTCGAGCCACCATTTCTGCAAACAAGCAGAACATGCCATGCACTGCACCAGCTGTTTGTCCCCAGGGGCAACAGTCTAAAAACAGCCTCCTGCCCCAGGAACCCCCCCCATATCTACAATAAACACCGAATCTCTGAGATTGGTGGATATCAGTGATGATGAGAGTAGCAACTATCCACAGTGATGGCAGGGACAAGATGAAATGCCTTCATTAAAGGGTCCAGGCAGGACTGCAGAGCCTCAGAAGACCCCTTTCAGAGTGGCCATAGCAATCAACAGAAAAGCTCTTGGCATGATGAGCTCAGTGGGAGCAATAAGCAGAAACATGTCTATTAAAGGTCATCCTCTGCTTAAAGTTTTAATCTTCTAATGTGAAGAATTTTGGTTAATGTGGGAGACATGATGGCCAATGCTAAGGCGGAGGCAATCGTTTTAAGCCGCACTTTATCTGAAGTGGGCTTTTGCCTACGTTCAATAAAGTAGCACTTTGTCTGCCTGGTTCATGAAGCATCGAATATACTGAATATTAGAACTGAAAGCAACAACACATATTTTTAGCTTTAGTGAATATAGATAATGGGAGAAAGATGGCAGTCTGCCTGCATCACCTCTGTTCTTTCAATCTCAACTTCTTACAGCAAATAGCCTGCACTCATCCACTGACAAACAGGCACAGACAAGCTGTTGACTTCATTCAAAGCCTGAAACACCACCTGAATCAGCCAGGTATCGTTAGCTGAAATTGTTTTATAAATAAAGGGCTTACAGGAATAGCAGTGCAGAGAGCATATATTCCAATTCATTTTTAAACTGTAATCCAGACTTGGTACTGAGTACCAACCTAGTTACCCGGTAGTTTTCACTGAAGAGCTTGGGTGTTTTTCAGATGTACAGGCAGGTGCAGCCATAGCACTCGTGTCTTTGCCAGACTTTCTGCCTCTTGCAACTTGCTGTCCCCAGGACTAGTGCCTACACTGCTGTTGGCCTGGAAACGATCCCAGCCAGAAAGGTGCACCAGCCAACATGGACTTTGGTTTTGGGAAACTTGACACTTACCACTTTTCACAATTACTAACACCTTTCACTAACATAGCAAGACTTTCTTCCAGCTCTTTGAAGAAGAGTCAATAAAGGGACGATACTGGCAACAACTCAATGTAAGCATCCCACTTGTGCTGAATGGATGCCATTGCATAGACACAGACACGAGTGCTTGCTGAAATAATTAATTGATTGGTATGGTTTGCATTGGGTAATGCTTCTTTAGAGAATGAAACCTCTTGAACAGATGGTCAGTTGCTGTCCAGGTACTGATGGGTGCCTCCACTGCAAGATTCCTTGCAAAGATGCCTTCAGCCAGATGAGATAAGATTCCCTGAACCATTCTGGAGAATTCTTACATCCCACTAGCACACCTACGTGACTACTCCAGCATAGGCACAATCCATATTCACTCATTACCTGAAATTATGTACAAATCATCTCATAACTATCTTAACCATGAACAAAGAGCATTCTACAAGACCACTCCTACTGAGCAGTTTTGTCTGAATATTTAAAGTTACCTCTGTACAGTTTGGTCAACACCTCTGTCTACAGCAGATGCTAAAACGGAGAACCCTTGTGAGCTCTTGAATTTTCTGCCCAGGAAGTTAACCAGCACCTCCGAGCATACAAGCAGCAGCTACCAGTTTGTGCACAGCAGGAACCCGCTGGGAGACTCCCCGGGACTGTCCAAAAGCCCTGTCTGCAGAGCTCCTGTGTGCTGCTTTGCTGAAGGCTGGCTGGGAGGTCAGCCAATCACCCTGTCTGTGGGCAGTCCAGCAAGTCCTTTCTGCAGAGTTCCCAGGCCACCCAGGGAACTGCTCATTAAGCATGCTGGGTATCCAAACAGGCACCATCAGCTACATCAAAATTGCAGCAGGGTAAACTTCAGTTTCATCCTTATCCCACAATTATAATCTACACATAACACTCCATAGGTTGTCAGCACAGCATCCACTCAGCTATTTTAACACCAGCCATTTGGTAATCATTTTGATACAAGCCATGTACCATTCCTAAGGCAGTCACCCTGACCTCGTGAGGCATCCTCCTGATCCCTGCCATATGTGCATATGGAAATGGGAACACAAGGGAAATGAGCAGATATAAATGGGTTTGAATTTCACAGCACTCGGGCTGAGTGGCTAGAGCAAGGTCAGGCACCCAGCTCCTCCTCCTCACTCTGACTCAAGCTGCCCAAGAATCTTTACAAATCCCTTCGTCACTTCCCAAACCATCTAAGTGCTATACCAGAAAGCTAACGGGTTTTCTGACAAAAGTGGTTTTTCTGAACCTCCTGTGGGAGTAATGAGCCTCTCCTTTTATGAAGGGACAAGTCAGCTGAAAGAAGCAATAAGAGCACTAATGCCATTTGCTAAGATGGATTGCTATTATTTGAGCTGTCCATCCACATGTATTTGTCCTGAGTGTATTTTCAGCACTAGAAGCAATGTAGTTACAGATCACAGAACAGCCAAACTGTCAGAAAACATGGACTGACTTATCTTCATCAAAATATATCACAACAGGTTTTGGGACTCCCATAACTCAGAAGCCAAGGGTGACCTTGAGAGAGAAGTTGATTAAAACTGTCACACCAAGCCCAGCGTTATACTTTATGGTTAATGATGCCAAGTTGCCAACTGAAACATGCTGTTGTGTCTGCAGTGGAGTTCAGAGCTGAGGTATTCCTCCCAAATAACAACTGAGACTGGCAAGTTCAGCAGTCTGACCTGCTCCCAAAGTTACAAACCCTTCACATGAGGCTGTTAAACTAGTGCTGTTTTACACACCTCAAACAGGAATGGGAAGAAACCCAATGGGCAAGATTAAAAGAGAAACAAAACCCCATGGAAGTCACCACACCCCAAACCAGTTTGCCTTCTCCTCCATCAGTTTACTTGATCATGCATACCAGAAAACATATTAAACTGTACTAAAGACCAAATCCTCACCTGGGGCAGACATCCACATAACTTTACCTTCAGTAGAACACCTCTGCATGTACCCAAGGTGCAGCTCACAGGGGTTTTGTTTTCCCAGGGCCGTCCCTGTGCTGCTGTTTGTGAGGCCCCGAGGGACAGCAATGGCCCAGGGAAGCAGCCTGGCTTGGAGGTCTTTGCTATGGGGAATACCAATAGCTCATCCATACAAAGAAAAACGACACAGAAGAGTTTCTGTTAGCATGTTCTAAAAATTTTCTACCTGGTTCTGCTACACCAGGTGTGGGGATCCCAGTCAGACTCCGAAAACTTGATTGATGGAAAAGGATGGGAAGATCCAGCATGGCAGTGCTGGGCACACTCAGACCAATAACCAAGAGTGTGGCAGCCCTGAGGGCTCCAGCCAGGACCTGCCCTCTGCAGCAGGGCCAGCCAGGACAGGCAGTGTGCCATGCAGACAAGCCCTCCCCCGGTGCCAGCTCTCCTGGCTTCCCAAGCTGCTACCACAGCACAGGTGCCCAAGGGCCCTCTTCCCTTCGAGTGCAGCAGGGACTCAAGGTCCAAGCCTTTCACTTAGCAGGAGAGCTCTTCTGGAGAGACACGCCTATTCCTACACAAGTCAGGTACATTTAAGTAAAGGGCTTCAACCTGGGCAGTTTCACATTTTTGAAACACAAACCTGCTAAAGCAGCACATACCCATGTAGGCTGAGTTACTCTCATGAGTGTTCTCCCTGTGAACACCAAATTCCACTAATGCCTATTCCCAGGCTTTATACCACACAGAAAGTTTCAGAGGCTGGCCTTCCCAAAGGCAAGTACTTTTGGTGAAAGATTTTATCTAAAACAGCTCAGTCGTGCTTATGAAAGCCCAGCCTTGACAGAAGAAGGAACTTTCTTTTCATCATAGAGGAGGCTAAAAAAAAATAAATAATCTGGGACAAAGATTTAATATATATATATCTATACCAGAAGATTCTCACTGAGGAGACATACTGAAAAATGCATGACTGAAAACTGTGTATGATCCAGAAAGAGGAGACAGAAAAAGTGTATTCAACGTTTTGTAGGTTTTTTCCTAATGGTTTAGTGGCCATAAGAACATCTCCTCTCTTATATCCAATGACACTGCACAAAATTCAGGCTGTTTTGAGGCAAATGACGAATGAGTCCTTGTCTCAAAAATGCAAGGATGACTAGATTCATCCCTCCCAGGCAAGACATCCAATTTCAACCACAATTGCCTGAACTTCCAAAGCAGCCAAAACAAAGGCAGGTTTCTCCAAGCAGCAATTCAAATTTTTGGTGATTGTCCTTCCCCTCAAACCTCCCCCCAACTGAAAGGCAAATACACTTTTTTTTTTCAGGCATTTCAGCTTGTCATGGGGGAGAATGAATTAAGACTACGACCTCTAGCTACCCTGCTGTGACATTACCCTGCTTCTGAAATGTCTAAAACATTCAGGGAGAAAGAAAAAATTAAGAAAAGAGAAAACAAAGAGACACTGGTTAGAGGGCAGAGTGACAGACACGACCTCCAGACCACTCTTTCTTTCAATTCAAATAGCAGCAATAAGATCAAAACACTGCAATTAACAATTCCTTGTATTTTGCTTACAAGCACTGAAGAAATATTCTTATGTCATTACCTTAAAAAAAACACATAGGCCAACTTCTGACAACAGAGCACAGAAATTGTCAAAGCCTCCATATATTTTAATGTTCCTTTTCATAATTCATGTAGGCAGAGACCTCAGAGCAGAGGTTACCTATAGATAATTCAGTTTCTGCAGCCAGTTTTGACTTTCCATAATGTTGGAGCCTGACATTTACCCAGTGTTTGAGTGGGATGCCAATGACTGCCACCGGTGACCAACAGTCCTTTCTTTTATTGGTGGCAGCAAGTTAGCTGACCTTGGCTCCAGAGAAAGAAAGAAAAAAATACTACAGGCTTCTTTCACATCCCTCTTGTTCTCAGGTAACAGCCTGATTCTGCTAAAAACAGAAGCTGCAGGAGGTGTGAATTTAACCCCAGGGATCTTTCCTAAATTGTTCCCAGAAAACCGTGGAGGTAGCTCTGCTCCTGAGCTTTGGCAGTGTCCTTGCCATAGAGCCATCACAGAAATATAAAAAGCATTCAAAACTACCTTACTGCTGGTTTGTTTCTGGACTCAAACAAGGACCAAGCACAAACTTATTCAAACACGTATTTCCTCATGCAATTTACCTATATTATGCCTGCTGAAAATGGTCATAAGTTTCTGCCTGTTACTGGCCCTCTTCAACATTCCTAATGCAATTGTTGTCGGGCAGTGACTCCCTGTGCGAGGCAGAGCTCATTATCGCCCTGGCCAGGCTGTTTGTATGTTCAAACACCACTGAACAGCCAGACAAGACAAGGCAGTGTTAGCACTTTCCTCCTAATTTCAGAAGAGTGCTTTCCCTAACAAGCTTTTCGTTGTCAACAAGCTTCTCCTCAGGATATAATGTTATAACATTGTAGAGAAGTTCAGCATGAGCTTATTTGATTTAAAATAATGGATTTATCTTTGATTTAAAATTTATAAATTATTTTATTTTAAAACAAATCCTAGTCCAGCAATTTTGTCACAAGTATTAAAATTCATGAGTGCAGGTGGAGCAGGCAGCACCAAGGTGTGTTTACCCATCCTGTCTCACCTTTCTGCACCATTAGGACTTACTATCCTTTATCTCCTTCTCCCAGTATCTGAAAGAGTGCTTTCTGGTCTTGCCCGTGTGTAGACTGCTCCTTGTGCAGGCTGCCCCTTGTTTTTCTGATCAGGTGTCCTGAAAAGCTGCTGGTGGATGTGCCAGGATTGTGGGAACCTGCTAATGCAGAGATCATCCACACCTGCCATTCTGATTTCTCCTCTTTCTGGCACTTCCATATTTCAACCCTCCCATTCATAATTTTTTCTGTTTTAAATTAACTTTCGACAGTTGCAGCTGCAGGAAACACGAGGAATTCTGGTGCACCCATCACCAGGACTGCATCCTACATGGATTAAAAAACCCCATTTTATATTAAATAAACAGATGATTAGATATTCTGTTTTTCCACTAGTGTGGAAGTTCCCCTCAGTGTTGTACTTCCATGCAAACCTTTATGAGTTTAACTGATAGCCCAGAGAAGGTAAATGCTTTAAGAACTGCACTTGGCACTGTCATCCTCTCTATGACGGAAGCAGAGCAGCAGCAGCCACCTTGCAGTTGCACAATACAGTGTGTTAACTGCCTGGCTGTTGGACAAAACACACTCAAAAGTTTGTTTTAAAGACTTAACCTACATTTCCTTGACTAAAACCATCAGATTTCATTCTGTACTTGTTGGCCAACGTGAATAATAAGGCTCTGCCTTCCGCACAGAATCCCAACCCATCCCTGAATTACCGTGGTTGTAAGTTATATTTATTTTCCTCCCTTGACTGAAGATATCCCATTGTTTCACCTAGTTTCCTTGCAGGCCTCTTCAGATTCTGGAAACCAAATTCGACCTGCTCTGTTTGGCATAGCTGTAAGAGAAGGGCCCAGTCCCTGCCTGTGCGCCTGCAGAAGATGGTGCAGACTTTGCCAGCTGCTGAGTGAGGCTGCCAAGTCAATCTTTCTCTCAGTTAGCACCTACAGAAATTGCTGCATCTCCTCTCACTGTCCCTAGCCCTGTGGGAGTTTACTCATGTCCAGAAGAGCATTCTCGTGTGACACTTCAGGTGACTGTAACCCAAGAGAGAAATCTGTCAGTTCATTTCTCTGCCACTCAGGCATATGGCCAAGAAACACCTTGGATCCCTCCATCTCAATACCTAGCCCAAGATACTGAGACTGCATCCAGATCCTCCTGAGCTCCTGGTCCCTAACGATTAGCCTCCCAGTCCAACCCCACACTACTTCACTTTTTCATTGCTTTGAATTAGATGACATCTCCTTCAAAAATAGCCCCTGCCACCTCCCATTTCTGATACACTCAGAAGAGAAAATAATCTCAAACATTTTGGAAAAGATGCCCTAATCCAGATTGCTGGGCCTGATTTAAGCAGCCCTGTCACAGTCACAGCTGGAAGCTGAACTAAGAAGGGAAATGAAGTAACTCAGTGAAGTAAGGCTAAGACAAATCAAACTGGGAATCCAAATTTGGACTTTTTTTGCTCTCAGTATCCACATTATAGAAATGATGAAACATCAACTCAAAAGATATTAGCAAAAGCATTTGTGTTTAGAAAGCAGTCATGCATTGGAGTTTCAAGCATTACAGAGCCCATAGGCTGCAATCTTATCTTCAGAGCAGTAACTGATGGTAGGTTTGGGGAACAGAACAAAATTAATAGCTGCTCCTTAGCTATTCATTGTATACGTACCTGGCATAGTGTACAAATACATAATTCTTTACTATTACCACATTTCCTCCCAAATTTCTCTCTCTGCTTCACTGAGCTTTCTGCTGCATTTCCTTCAAAGCAGGACAAGATCTGTGGGAAGATGTGTTTTTATTCTATGATAAATGTCCTAGGGGTTCCCCCTTGGTTTTCTACAACCACAGGGACACATCTAAAGTGTCACAACGCAAGTAAAGAGAGTGAGCTTGCAGTGCTGCAGCTCTGCACGCCTCTGGTTATGTGTCAGTGTGACACAAAGAAACCCGGGCGTTCATGCTGATTACAGAGGCTTCAGCCCCATCTCTCCATGTCAGCCATGGCAACCACAGCTCACTTGGGACTGCTATTTATGGAGGGTCTCTCTCCAATAAAAGCTGCATTAGAAAAGACACAAAACCCTTTAACAGACGGCTACCTGAAGGTCTGGTCTTCATAACAGCAATGTTTTGGAAATAGAAGTATTGTAAGTCTCCTCCAATGCCTTTGACTTTTAACATCACAAATTAACCTATTCTGATGAGCGTTAAAAAATAAATCAGTATTCCACCAGGAAAAAATAACTATGGTCACAAAACCCCAAACTCCAGTCTGAGCCACTCCAACCAGGCTGGCCATTTTGGTACTATCTTCAAAAAGGTGCTGTTGTATTGCACAGGAATTTAAACTCCCTGCTGGGGCTTGTCATCATGCCCTTGATTCCCCCAGCAGAATCTAGGGCTGCAGATCCTCTGCAGCTGGAAGTAACCCTGGCCAGAATTATCCACCCAAGAAGCAGATGGTTTTGAGCATGTCAGGCTGACACTCTGTTTGTCAAAGCTATTGGGTGTCAGCAGTTTCCAGCCTCATTGTTTTAAGAGCTGGGGGGAAAAAAGTCCACAAGAAAACAATTTAAATGTAAGAAGAGGACAGTTAAAGGTAAATGATTTCCTGTACAGGGTAATTTCCATATAAAATAAGTTCCTGAAGAGGGACAGTCAGCAAAGAATGCAACTTTGTTTGGGAGATAAGTAGGCAATTTTCTAAAGATGAAGATGGTAGGTGCATGGAGAAAACAAAATAAAGCAAAGGGAAAGGACACACTCTTCACTCAACAGCCCCTTTTCCTTTCATGAGTGTTTTACAGTTCTGGGGAGCACAGAGAGTAACAATAAACGCAGAAGCGCTTTGCCAACAAGACACAGCCTGTCCTGATGCCTGGCGGCAAACCTGCTACAGATGAGCAGCTACACAGCTCCTACAGGAAGCCTGTGCGGAGCGCTGTGAGGAGGCACAGAGCAGAGGGGCAGCAGCACAGCCCGGCCCGGCCACGCAGCTGCTGCTGCTGAGGGCACCGTGCCCACGGCCCTGCGCGGAGGGCAGCGCTGCACGGCGGCACAGCCCCGCGGTCTAACCCGGTACCCGGGCCGGGCCCTGAGCGGGGAGAACCAGGCTTCTTCTCTTGTGGTGGAGCAGGTGGTGCAGTCAACACGGGAAGCAGGGTGGCATCTCTGTCCAGGAGCAGCGGGGGCAATGCAGGAGCCGGGGGGACGCCGGCACAGGCGGAGCCCTCACCGACAGCGCTGTGTTCCTCGTGTCCCGCAGGGACTGAGCCCAGCGCCCAAGCATCCATCAACAGCCGTGGGCACGGCAAGCAGTGAATCAGGTCTAGGGTCCATCCAGAGTGTCCGGCCAGGAGCAAAAGAACCAGAGATAGCTGCAGCACAGGCCTGATGTCCACCTGTGAGGCTGGGGGGACTGGAAATCGGCACCCCACAGCAGAGGTGCTGGGCTGGGAGGGGTCCCTGGTGAGCGGCCGTAGCCTGTGTGCGCCCTGGGACAGGAGAGCGGCCGCTCCTCCCGGCGAGGTGTCCCTGAACCCCACACACGGAACCTGGGGCTGCGCCCAGGGAGGCTGCTCGGGGTAGGCAAAGCCTGGCAGCTCAGTTACAGCTCTGACAGCTGATGTCTGTGCATATCCCATGAGGAAAGGTAAAAAACAAAAAGCCAGGAAGGCAGCCAATGGAGGGAGTAGAGGCTGGTGGATCAGATGATTCCCGGGATGACCCTGTCTACCACACTGAATGGAAAGATGCTGCCAGAGGAGGAACTGCCATTTGGTGTCCCGAGTCTGAGTTGTGCTTGAGGGATAAACAGTTAAAAAGCTTAATCCCAGCAGCTGAGCACCCACCAGTGTGAGATCCAGATACAGTAACATTCACTTAGGGAGAAAACTGGCAAAAAGCAAAATCTGGATCATGCAAGGCAGTATACTTGCAGAGACAGGTGCTCCAGTTCAAAGAGTTTAAGCATCCTCCCTGTCTCTTCTTAGGAAAACAAGCAGTTGTCTGCAGCAGGAATTCACACACCATGGCTCAGCAACGGGTGTAAACAACAGGCAGGATCTTGGGGCACCACCCCCATCACCAACAGCACAAGAGTCTGCAAAATCTGCAGCATCCTTCACATCTCTGAAGCAAGAATGACGGTAAGCTCACACTTCTGTGGTTAGAAAGTCCCTCTTGTCTATTTGAAAGATGTCTTCAGACCTAACTATTTGGCTATCTATGACTCCAGCACCTGAAGCTTGCCTGGTCAGACTGAAAATGAAATTTGGATTTCAAACTGCTCTGCTAAACACATGAGAATCATCTGTCACTAGCTACAGATAATTAAACACTCAGGGCCAGAACATCTAACGCTGAAGGAGCAACAACAGTTAATAGCAGTCTTCATGTTACAGAAAGTGAACAATACTCAGGGTCTGCCAGCCCATGGAAGGGAAAGCTTCCCTCTCTTGCACAGACAGGGAAAAGATCGTGCTTGTGTGCAAGCCCAGTGGTGAGAGTGCCATAAATTCCTCGCAGTGCTCAGTCTCATGCAGTACACTTCTGTGGCAGGATTGCTACCCAGGCAAGAAAGTCACTAGCCTGGAGGATAACTGCTCTTCTCAAAGGTACTCTGTTCATAAAAGGGGAAAAAAAGTCTCTTTAATGTATTAAGCAGAGATAAAAGGAAGTCAGAAGCAACTTTAGGAGAGATGGATTTAACTCCAGCAATTTGCATCAGTTAAATATGCAGTCGATCCTGTTTACAGACCACCACATATCTGGCATTATTAATGAATCATATTCTGTTTCTTCCACTTAATCACCCTAACTGTGTTAACAAAATTAGAAGAAGAGCCTAACAAAACATAAATAAATTATTCTGAAAACAAAACCAGCAGCCCCAGGTACTGTGGCATATTGCTGAGAGAAAGCAGGTGGCCACAGGTGGCAGTGAGCCTCCAAAGGTAATGACTATCCATATGCTGTGCTATAGGGCCTGGTTGCACTTTGATGAAATACTCTGTCTACAAGCTGGCACGACACATTTGTTTTCAGAGCAATTAAAATCTACAGTAGATCAGAAAACACCATTTTTATGAAAACCCCCAGCAAGACAATACTTTACAGACCTATTGTAAGAGCATAAGGATTTTGTCCTTTGGGCTAAATCCTTGTTGTTTTTCATCTCAGCTTTTGGACTTCTTTTTTCCCCTAGCAAAAAGAGGTGTGAAAATTTAAGTACCACTGCTCAGTGGCATCTAACAATCTGCACGTTGCATGGACAGGTGTTATCATCTATTAGTGAAGGAGTTATTATCTGACTTTCAAGGCAACAGATTGTCCTGTGCGCTGTGCTTGTGCAGCTAAACAGTTTCTAGTGAGCCACTGCCATAGAGTGAACAATTCATTAATTGGTAGCAAGAACAAGATGAAGTTAAGCCTCATCTAGGGCACAAAGACACACTGAGAAATTAAAATACCATGTCTGTAAAGTTTACTGATCAACAATAAAATTCTTCATTTAGGAAAGAATTCAACTTCCAAATTAATCTGCATGATTTGTCAAATACTCTATGGCTCATTTTCTAGATATTTAGACATTTTAGACATTTTTCTAGTATCCAGGGAAATAGCGTTTCAGTCTCCCCATAGATCTTGTTGTCATTTTTGTGCAGCAGAATGATTTTTTGTGGTATTGCAGTATCACATCCATACTTACCACTATAATATTTAAAAAAACAAGTCTTCCTGCTTGCAGGTTTATAGTTTACATCATTTCAACAGCCCACTCCCTCTAGGATTCCCCTGCTCCAGGAAAAAACAGGGCCTTTTCCTTTTACCCTTTGAAAACTCCAAAAGAACCAAGTGAGGCAAACCTAGGCAGCTCTATTTTATCAGATTCCTCAAAATATACTTCTTTACAAACCTCCTGGGTGCTATACCCTGATGTTAAACACCTCACCTCGTTTCTTTCCAAAGATATACATCGTAAAAGTTAAGGTTGGGCCACAGCTCTTGAGAGCCTTGGCAGCATCCTGCCTTCCTCCCTGCGTGGCTGCCCTTCTTCTCTCTCTTTCTCTACACCTGCCACCCCTGTATTTTTTTTTATGCTCGCCAATACTCTTAGGGAAAATCGTCATTTTAGCTACCTGTTCTAAACTGCTCTGTTGAGAGGCAGAGGTGTTCACCACTGTGACAGAAGACAGAGTCAAGCTCTTACAACACCGATAGAAATAGCTACAAGGGGGAAAATTCAATTAATTTCTTTAAGGTCAGTCTCCACCTTCCCTAAACCAGAAATATTTAAACATAAGTATTTACATAAAGAGCATGGAAGTGTTATGCAAAATCAAAAATGAAAATTATTTGTTAATAGTTGGGAAAAGCAACTTGGTTGTAGTTGGACGAGCCTAACAAGGAGCAACTGAGGCAGGTTCTGTACCTTTATCCAGTCCCTCTGGCAAATAGTACAAGAAACATCTCTTCTCTAGCTATAGACTCCACCAGAATATTAAGCATTTTCATATGGTACACCTCAAAAAAAAAGTGCTGTGCCAATTAATTTTTGTCAGAAGTCCCCTTGCCTTTGCATCTAAGGGACATGTGCTGTTAAAACCCACCAGGCCTCTGGAGCTGTGGCATCTCCTTTCACACAGCTCAGCCTTTTCCCTTTTCTTTATGGCATCTGAAGCAGAGCTAAGTTGCTGCTCATCAGCAAGGTTCCCCCCCTCCTCCCTGCTCTCCCCCACTGCTTCCCTCACAGCTCTGAATTACACTTTGCTCTGCATACAAATCCCTGCCCTTATCTTGCTTCAGCCCTGGCCTGTCTCCCACTGTGCAAAAACTTGCTGCTTCTAATCTTCATTTCTCAGCCAGCAGTCCTTGCAGTTACAGCTCACACCCCAGGGCATCTCCCTGGCAGGAGAAACTCCCTCTCCCTCTCCCTCTGGCCTACATTTCCAGGGTACCTCTGCCCCTCCCAGCCTGTCCTGAGGGGCACGCATTGCCTGCTTGAAAGTCCTGAGCCCCCTAATCTTTACTGCAGTCACCTAATGACCGACATCAGAGTGTCACTGAGAATTCCCTGCACAGCTTTGAAGAATTTGTAAGACTGAACTATTTCTCCGGCTCACTAAAATACTGGTATTAATGCCACGGTCCCCGCAGAGCACACGGCACAGTACGTCATCGCCTCACGCAGCAGGAGGCAGGGAGGCACGGCCTCTCCTAATCGCGGCAGTGCACAGCACGCACAGTGCTAAGCATTTTAGTTTAAAAGATGTCCATCCCCTCCCACTGCCTCCAAAATCAGTTTGCGCTGTAGCAGAAGGCAGGGGGCAAGGGTATTTTTATTATTATGTTACTAGGAGTCTTTGAGAAGTACTAGGAACATTCACAAAAGAGGCAGAGAAAATCGGAGTGTTGGTGTCCTGCATTTCATAGAATCACAGAATGAATTAGGTTGGAAAAGACAACTTTGAGATCATCGAGTCCAACCTATGACCTAACACCACCCTGTCAACCAGACCATGGCACTGAGTGCCACATCCAGGCTTTTCTTAAACACCTCCAGGGATGGTGACTCCACCACCTCCCTGTGGTCTTCCTGTACCGTGTGAAGGCACTAAGAGGACAAAGATTCCCCCCCGTATTTCTTACCTTTCAGAAGGACATGAAACTTATGAACAGAATCTTTGGCCCCAGTCTGAAGCCTCTTCTATATTCCTTATTATACCCGAAGTGTACTCATTCCTACTGGAGCTTCAGTAGGATCATTTATGGAGAGACTGCTCCTCAATTGTGTGCACACAGGAGCAGCAAGACTGGACTTCCCCACTTGGGTAAAGAGGGGCGAAATCAGAGCACCTGGAAAGAATATGCTCAAAGAACGCAATTGGCTAAGTCAAGGATCAGCAGTATTACTAGCATTTTCTCTTGCTGTGTATTCATTCTAATTCTATGGATTCACATCAAATAGGCATGTACTATCATTTTACCTGCTCAGAAGATGGAATTGAAACTGGCTTTGGAAATGGCTTTGAAAAGCCACCTAATCCTACTGAAATGCCCATTAAATTTCTGCTAATTTTAATTGTAGTTTTACAGAAGTTTCTTCCAGAAAGTTTCACTGTACTCTAACTGTACACTATTTTTTTAACACCAATAACTAAATTTGTTTTTTAACTTCAATGCTGGCAAAAGACACCTGAATAGGTGGCCAGATTTCAAGAAGCACTGGAAACATAAAGTACCCACTGTACTCAACACCAGGATTCACTGCTTCTCCAATGCATGTTGTTCCATGCCATCAACCTCTTGGTAAAGGAGTCTGTACCAAGTAAGAAGCAGATGTATTTAGCTTACAGAACTGACAAAAACTTCACTTGTTTCAATCAAGAAAATTCAGTAAGACACAAGCAGGTCCATCTTCTCCATTGCACCCGTTCCTTTAGCACTTTACTTTTGTAAAACTGAGACTGGAGGCCCTAATTCCGCAAAGCATTTTACCATGCATTGAAGTTCCTCTAGAACTTTATTATATACTTCATTATATCAAAATACTTCATTAAATCAGGGCCTCTGATGTTAAGGTTTTCTGCACCACGGAGAGGAAAGATGGACAAAATGGTTATTTTTCACATTCAGGCAAATATTTGAACAGAGATCAACAAAAAAGCAGCCATGCAGAGCAAGATCTCACATTAAAAAGCATTATCATTAGCCTGAAATCAATCTGACAACCTTTAAATCAGACTTCAGCTGATCTACAGACCATAAAGAAATACTCCTTCCTTCATTCAATTCATATACAGCAATAAAAGACCAGTAGCCCAGAGATTTTACCCAGCCTGGTAGACAACAGCACAGCTGAGGTCAAGCACTGACACCAGTGTGCCTTCATTGCATTTGACTGAAGTTCAATAAACTTGTGTAGATACAACTGTCAAAGGCAGGGATGCTGTTAACAATTTTGTGAAGGCAGAGCACTCGGGGAGATGAAAGGCAGCTGCCAGCGTGCGGCCACGGGGCTGCACCACCGCAAACAATGAACGGAGACAGAGCTATCGATTAGTGCTGCCATCCAGCCGCTCTGGCTGAACTCGGTGCGGCTCAGCAATTGCACTCAGCAGAATGCAGCAAGAGGTAACCTCCTCTCCTCCCCCTGCTCCCATCCAGGTTCTAACATGTGAAATTAACTGAATACTCAGAGGAAGCTTACGAATTTTGGGGGAATCGCAGAAGCAATTTTCAATTTAACCATACGAAATGTGTGCAATTTGATCCAAGCCATTTAAATGAGTTCACTGTGAGAGTCAGCTGGCATAAAATAATTTGCTTGGGAATGAAATCTGGCCCTGTCCTTCAGCAGTACTGTCCCTGTCAATACTCACGGACACTTTCTTAGTCATGTACAGAGCTGCTTTAAATAACAGAATATCATTAAAGCCCCAGTACAGTAAAAATGAATTTGCATATGGCAGACCCTCTGCAATATCTCAATGCCAGACACTAACTAGTTTCCACGCAAAGGCAGGTAAAACTGGAACTCGGAACAAGTTCTTGCTGGTTTAAATGTTCAAAAGCTGTTCTTGAGTACTGGTCTGGATGCAACCCTTCCCCTTGTAGCAAGGCCAGCCATCAGCAATGTCAGCATTAGCCAGCTCCGTATCTCCTGCATGAAAGTCACAGTGCTGTGAGCATTAACCACCAGTGTGAGTGGATTTATCCCAGGAAGGAGGAAGAAGGACAGTTCAATAGCATAATACAGACATGTCTGGATAATTAATAATAACCAGTTAGTGGGGGGAAAATAACTGTAAGCTACCGAGAATGTTGTATTTGGGATTCATTTTTACTCCGCTAAAAGTAATGCTGGGGCAATAGATTTTATTTTATATCCAGTAGGAAATACCACTATGATTATTTACTGTAATTTCAAACGCGAGCAAACAACTGACACAGTGATATGTACCATCATCTGAGCAAGAATTCATAATGTTTAATCAGCTGTTTGCTATAAAAGGACATTTGCCTGTTGGATTGCTTTCAATCAGTGCTAACAGAATTAAAAAGAAACATTCTGAAATTGAGAGAACATCAGATGTGCCATTAAACTGGTTCTCTCTCATGCCTGAGATTTTGTGAATGCACTCACATCTGATGTGCCTAAGGGTCCATCCCAGTTTTCTTCCCTGTCAGTGGGAGACTTTGCTTCAAGGATACTTCAGCTTGGAACTGGAGGAGGCTTTGGTTTATTTTTTTTTCCTTTGAAAGTTCAGCACATGGTCACAGTTGGCCCTGTTGTAGATGGCACCACACACTATTCCATCATTAATTCCCTGCATTTCTTTTATCCTTACTTTTGGAGCTTTGAAATTTAGGAGCAATGCAAAAAAGTAAAGGGACACTTGCTCTCACCAACATAAAATTTATTTACTTTTCATTAAAAAAAAGCCTAGATTTAAATTAGGCAAAGGTAAAATACCTTAAAATATTTTCAAGTGTTGACTTTGAATATTTTCAGACTTGCTAAAAACACTGTGGGAAAGTTGACAGATTTCTATATGTCCAAAAAAGTGTGCAAGAGATGAAAGAACACTATTCCTAACACGAGAGAGAGGAACCAAACAAAAAAATGTTCAGACGTAAGTAGATCATCCCCCTTTTTTTGTTCTGGTAGCTCGTGCTCTGGCTCTCCTGACAACTCAAACTTATGCATTGACACACAAGTAGTTTAATGCCATTAAAAAAACTTAGAAAGTCTTCCATTCTCTTCTGTCCCCACAAAAAAATCTCAGTGATAAGAGTTAAACCAAAGGGAGTGATGGATAGGCACACAAGTCTGATGGTGGGGGGTTTATTCAATCCTAACCTGCTACATTATTCACAAAATGTATCTTGCTGGCTTTATTATTTTAAAAAAACCCAAACCCACAACCAAATTTAAACGCACCAGAATCCTGGAGCCCAGCGCAGTACAAGGGCTCTGCAGGCCCTGGCCAAGACCTTGCACTGCAGCTGCTCTCCCACCTGGGTTCAGGTGATGTTCTTTGCCTCCCTCCCTCAGCGCTGTGGAAAAATGAGCATTCACTTCCTTTGAAAAGTGCTATTCAGAAATGTGCACAGAGCAAAGATAGATCACCAATTAGTGCTTGCTACAACTAAACGACACATGTCCCAAAATCACAATGAAAACTGGACTTCGTACATGATTCACCCTCTTCTATGGCATATTCCCAAAACTGCATGTTTTACCCATTAAAAAAATCACATAGGTTTCCCAGGGAATTCTTGCACAACGATCTCTTAAAGCAGTCTAGCATTACATATTCACGTCCTTTATGTAAAGTCCCTACGTATGTCTCTAGGTATTTAATCCAACTGAAAAGCTGTGTTTCCTATGCTTGTAAGAGTCTCTGCACTAGATCTTTGTTTCACAAGCCACGTGTTATTAAAATACAAGAATTCTTGAGAAAAGTTCACCTGGGACTATCTTCACATATATCAAACTCTATGAGAGGAAACAGCATTTCTTCCATGTATTGCCATGAGAAACTTCTTGTACTGTAGATTTTCCAGTGTGTGTGTTTATGTATTTCACATATGCAACCCCACATCCTCATTGCACTTACCCTTACATTTATCCAAGTTGTACAAAGAAGGATCCAAGTAATACCAGAGCCCGAAGTATAAAATAATTTCCTTATCTACAGTAATATATAGCTTAACTGACTTTACGCAGCCTTTTGGCAGCAGCACATCTACTGAATTTGTATTTCAGTTCACATGCCACTTTCAAGGCTCCAATATTTCAGCACAATTACAAATTAATGAGATAGGTAGTCTCCGTTTCAGAGATAGCAGCAATCTGTAAAAGGGTATTAAGAAAAGGAGTAATTTATTGGCTCATGAGGGTTCCAAGCGTGCAGTCGCATTAGCATGACAGTGGGAGGTCAAGAGACTCATTAGCCAGCAGTTACAAGTTATGCAACTCAGTATTTTACAGTGGCAGGATGTACATGCAACACACACTTTAGGAAGCAATTACTGGGTGCTCGCTTTGGCATTACCTTCGCCTCTGTCTCCCAACACACCTGAGGGCCGTGGCTCCCCACTGCAGGGGTCATTGCTGGGTGCCTACAGTAGGAAAGCCCCCCGGATTTGTTTCTGCTACGTTACCAAAAAATCTTGTCCAGTAACACTGGAGCAGCAGAGAGCAGAACGCCTGCTGTGCCCCACTCCTGGGTGAGGAGTCCAACAACCACACCCCTGCCCCAGCACAACACCAGCCTTAACCTGGCTGCTGCAGCCGGCACAGATGGGTCTTGTTAATACCCGAGCTCACATTTTCAGCTTGAACAACAAAGGAAGCGTGGCCTGGGTTTGAAATTTGGGAGTGGAGACAAAGGCAAGGGAAGACAGATGATGGATGGAAAGAGGAAAAAATATGTGTGGGGCCTGAGGTAAGGTACATCAGCAAGGCAGCGCTACCAAATGCTTGTTCTCAAACCGAGAAGAAAGTGTGTGGAAAGCCTTCTCCTTGGATAAAACACTAAATGTGTGACAAGTTGTAAAACTGAATAAATTACCAAAAATGAAGGTGTTACATCCTGATAAAATAAAGTGCATGTCTCTATTGACTGCAGTGGTACTGTGATGTTTTATACCCGCTGAGATGGCTTTAGCTCGTTTTGAAGATCCTTACTTTAAGGGAATAAAATCTGCAAACAGTCTTAAGCTTCTGACTGCAATTCATTCACACGGGGGAAAAAAGACTAAAATAACCTTGCAGAAGACAGTTGTTGTATGAAAGCCCAATGCCAACAAGGCAACCGGGTATCGTGTTTAAATTAGGATAAGGTTGGGCTGGCATTTCTTGTCTCCCACCCCTCCCTCTCTGGTCAGACACCCCACATCCTTTGTCTACGGAACAAGGCATTAAAGCAAAGACATACTCTTGTTTTTGTCTAAATCAAATATGTAGAATGCAGTAATTGACTCTGAATGTGCTGCATGACTGATATCAGCAAACACCTTAATTATTAATTGAATTTCTTTAAACTAACAGTATCAAAGCCTATTATATCAATTCTTATCACAACTGCAGCACTCCAAAACTTCAGTGTTATTCCTAATTAAATACATGGGTACCTATATGAGAGGGAAAGAACAGGAGCTTGACTATTGTCATAGATTTCAGATGTTCCTTAAATTTTACAAGAAGCCATCTCTCTTTAAGCATTGGGTTATTTCTCATTAAGAGCAGATTTGGTTTTTTTAATTAGAAACATCAGATATTGCCTTCCCTTAGAAGTATTTTGGCCTAATTTTGATCTCACCTAAAAATGGCAGTGCCAGACTAGCATAAAAATCAGAGTGAGAGCAGAATTGTGATCAAATCTGGAGTCAAATAAGCAGATCTTCAAAGGTTTCATACAGCTGCTACCTGCATTATTCAGGCTTTTTATCAATTTCAGCTTCTGATGCTCCTTCCCCTTGGTCATGCTTTTTGCACATAACACATCATTATCCTGTGGAGTTAATTGCCCCAGCATGTTTGGAGGCCAGGAGCAAATACGGGTCAACAGAGAGATTACTAAATAGATTAACATAAAACAGATTCTTCGGGGAAATCTGTCAAGAGTTCAATCCCATCTCTAAGTCAAGGTCCTTTAACTGAAGGTCATTGGAGAGACCTACATTTCCTTGTAGTCTGGCTCCTTACACAGACAAATCCCAGCTCCTTTCTCCTGTACAAAGCCACTGCTTGAGCAAGGACTGTACTGCACAGCCCTGTGGTGTGACCCCACACAGCTGTAGCATGTTCTTCAGCTTTATGAGGGATCCTACTGGTGCTTTCTTTCATCACTGTATAGGGCTGAAGGGACAGATGTTCAACAACTTCAGTGTATAGGGATGATATGTAAATGGTAGAGTAGGAAAACTAACCAGAGGAAGTTATATTTAAAAAAAAAAAGGTAGAGACCTACACAGTAACAGTAAAAACAAGTTCAGCTCTTTACTGAAATCCTAGTGGAAAACAGCTAAATAAAATGGAATATAGGTCAATCTAAAATAGCCATTCACATGTTGGTGGAAGGCAACATCCAGGCCCAGGGCAAAACCCCCAAGTGTACACAGTTTGAATGCAGACATTCCATGATATGAGGTGTTTCACCAGAGTGGAAATTTAAAAAATCTTACACTGCTGTTTCCAGCCCCTTTTATCTTGAGAGGAGAGCGAGTCTGTTGTCCATTTGGCTGAAAGGCAAAGACAGCTGAGATTTTGTTCTGCTCCACGTCTCAGTTCCATGGCGCAAAGGACACTGCTCTGGGGATAGGAGGTTTTGACAAGCAACAGAAATGCCATCTACCTGGCTTCTACTCCATAGTGCTCACTGGGTCTGGAGCAGCTGCTTCATCTCCTCCTGAAAGTTTCTTTCACTCTGGCAGCACTGCACAACTTAGGGTGTTTGAAAAGCCAAAAAGAAAGAATATTTCTTATCAAGGCCGATGCTGCCCAAAAGGTTGGGAGCCTCAACCAGAACAGCTGGCTCAGCATCCTGAGTTAGAAAACAACCTCTGCATAAAGAATTTTTAATGAACTGATTAGACTCTAAAAGCATTCATGGCACATTCTTCTCATTCCATTATAAAAGAGAAATATTCATCTATTCACATTTATAAACATAGCCTACAAATGTAACAAACTTTAGGAAATTCAGCCTATAAAGATAAGGAGCATTTCATGCTCCTTTTGCAATGTGTAGCCCTTCACCATCACCCCCACTTGCTTCTTTCAGGCCAGCACTGGAGTTCAGTGTTAGAATAGCCATTTTTACTGGTGTTCTTTACAGTGAGTCCAGTGAATCCCCAAATTAGCAATTACTTTAAGTCAGTAGAACTGTGTCTAATTACTCCAAAGTAATTGTATGTATTAACCTACATATTAGGATATTCATAAAACAAAAAGGAAACACAGACTCACCATCATTTCACAAATACCCAGGTGACCACTTGTGAATGTCAACAGGAAACACTTCCACTTTTGCAGTTACACATTTCCTTAACTTCATTCTTCATTATCAGTACACGTTATGTTTTCTAATGACTGAAGTGTTAACAATTAAAAATTTCCTCTTTTAAAAAACCAGCCTGGGTGACCTGTGTATGCCTAGAGCTTTGTATCTAGCCAGCCCAATAGCTGCTTCAGGGTGAGATCCTGCCCCCAGCCTGAAAACAGCCAACACTAGAAATGAGCTTCCCCTGGCCTTTGAACAAAGCCATGATGCAAACTTGGGGGAAAAAACCATCTAAGTGATGTAGACACTGCCATGTGGTGGATTCCTTATGGTTGTTTCCATTTGCTTACAGCACTGCATCATAAAAAACACATTTCTGCTTTCAGTCTTCCTATGCAATTGAACTAGAAAGGGCTCCTTGCTGTCATTCTTACAGGTACAGACCTCAACATACACCAGGATTTACTGAAGTTTCAGAAGTGAGCCATCAGACCTACACACAGTTACTCTGGATCCCTCCAGTCTTTTGTTTAAAACAGTAAGTGGCAAAATAGACCAACCAAAATGGTCTTAATGTGTACACGTATGACATATGTATATATACAGTCACACAAACGCATGCCATCATAACCCAAACACATCTACCATGCCAGATATGCCAACACACAGACAGAATAAGCACATTTTAAGGTTGTGTCTTAATAATCACCCAAATTAAGACAGGATGTAATAATGCAGATCAAGTTCAACTACAACCCCTTCAGTTATAAGCTAGTGATGGGTGGACTTCAAGTGCTCAGACATATAAAAATACAGTTCCTGGCCAACGCAGGAGTCTCTTCCCCAGCCCTCATGTCCTCTCTTTTTTCTCCTCCTCCCATACTTACATGCATTCCACTCTGACTTTTGTCATCACATTATCTAAACTTTCTTTCATCTTTGTACCATGTTCCCCTTCTGCCACATCTTAAGAGAGGAAAAGCTCTCAAGTATCTGGAAGGGACGGATATAAAACCCCCTTTCTTAAGGGGCTATGCCATTATCCCAAATTACACTACAAGGCTGTGCCTTTTACAATGTTCCAAGAACCACCTGGAGCCCAGCGTAGGAATTGAATATCCTTCTCCTGGAGAGAATAGTCCTCCTGGAAGACTACTAGTTCCCACTGCACTTATCCCAAAATCAGAATAGACACACTGATGCTGGCCTGGGCTTGACACCAAAATAAAACCGAAGGTGACCTGCAGAGGAGCTCAGGCTTTGCATCCACTCACTTGGCTCACTCGGTTCTTTTGAAAGCCAATGCAGTGAATGGGCATGAAATCAGAGTGCTTCTGGCAAGCCCTGGTCACACAGGGTGCTAAGCACTGACCCTAAAGGCTGGCCA
Source organism: Gymnorhina tibicen (assembly GCA_013399875.1). Lineage (NCBI taxonomy): Eukaryota > Metazoa > Chordata > Aves > Passeriformes > Artamidae > Gymnorhina > Gymnorhina tibicen. Next base: position 4,801,483 of record VXAZ01006886.1, read on the forward strand.
AATACCTCTGAGGTACAAATCACTTTCTCACTCAGTTGCTGTCATCTGGAAGGTTAAAAAAAGGGCAGAGATCAGAGATCTGAAGGATTCCCCTGTGCTAAAACCCCTTTCTTCCTCATATTTATTCATCACTGCACCTGAAATAAGTAAGTCAAATCTCAAATTGAGGCTGCACATACATGAACATTTCAGCAGACCAAAAAGAGCCTTCCACATGTCTTAATATTCTGTGCTATTTAGAGATGCCAGGTAAATCAGAATTCCTTGTCCTACAAACCATCCAAACACACAGAGATGCTGCCCCAGTCCTAGAAGGCAGCTGTGTCCTGGCTGCTTTCACGCTTGACACAAAGCCTGCACACGCTGCAGCTACCTCCACTTATAGACCTTGTATAGGCTTGGGGTTTATCGCATTTTTATGGAAATTCAGTTCAGTGCTCAATTTACCCTTATTTAAATGCTAATTTCAGTGAAGTGGTTTAACAAAGCAATTATGAAAAAAAGGCTCTAATCTTCCACCGACCGAGTAGGGAGAAACTCAGAATGTGGTAGACAGATTAACCATGTAAATGCAACATAAGCGATCTGTTTCCTACTTAATGCACTCGGTGATAAGCGATTTGGTTACAAAGGTGACAGTTCAGCCTCCTTTTCTAAATATATAACACCAAAGAATCAACAAAACACTAACACCTCATGCAGGGTGTTGCATATAATAATTATCCTTAGCAATCTCTCTTGTTTTCTGTACTTAACACTCACTCTTGTTTTCCTTCTTAATGTGTGTTTATCCATTTTATTTAGAACTTCTGACTGTGAGATATAATCAGACACTTTAGAAGGCGTTTTACTGTAATTGTAGTTAGTCGAGTTAAGTGCCACAATTTAAAATGGTTTAATGCTAATTCCACCTCCCCCCTCCACCAGAGCTGCCACTGAATCTGACAATGCCAAGCAGTTCAAGAGGTCTCCATCTACTAGAATCAAAATTCACCAGTTCCACCAGCTCTCCAAAGCCTCTTTGGGTAGGAACTAAACATGAATATCCTACCTGCAAGAACACATTTCTCAGAGCAAGGGTAAGCAACAGAGAGAAGTGTAACATGGGAGTTTTAGGCCCGATACCCATTTCTTGGATACTACAGTGCCATCAAAATTTGCAGCATCTGTCTGCTCTCGAGAACAGGTAACATGTGACTGACAGAAATCTCTGAGATACTGTCAAATGCTCCATCTTTTGCCTCTGAATCTGTGGAATTTTATTTAAGTTGAATACACAAAGGAGTCAATGTCACTGTTGATTTATGAGTTTCAAATATCAAATTTTATTTTCTGAAGTTTAATCATTGCAGTTCTTTTCTTTCAGAGGCTTGTTACCTCTCTTTGAGAGCTTCTTTCTGACTTTCTGTCATCGTTTCAATTCTCCCTGATGCTTTCCTGGTTTCTCCCATCCCTTCCTGAGTGTGTTGCCTCAAGGTTGTACAATCTGTAGGGACAGGGCTGTGAGGGAGGAGAAAAACCAAAGCTTGTGAGCTGTTTTCTTGGGTTTGATGCACAATTGTCCCAGGGAAACAGCTCAGGTCCTGTAGTTCTGTAACAAACTGTCAGTTCACTGACAAACCCTGGATGAGTACGTACCCTCTAATGAAATGAGGTTTAATGCTTTGGAAGGTAAATGAAAATAAAAGATTGCTGAGGTGAGTCCTGGTGGCAGGGACCTGTATAAGGAGAGAGGTCTCAGATGAGAAAAACCAAATTCCCAGCACTACAATATTCAGTGCTATTTGAATCAATGGTTACCCACAAAGAGATTTCACACAATACATGGAATAAATTAAAGTTAGAAATCCATATCCATTAGATTTAAACTAAGTACTTTGGGAGAGTAAAGCAGCCTCCCTTGACAGAATTTGTTTCATTAAGGTTTTCCTAAACTTTACACAGCACAGTAGGCACAGTAATTTTATTTCCAAATGAGTTAAAACAGCTTCTGATCTGGTAGAGGCACTCAATTACAATCAGAAGGGCAAGAAACTAAAATATATGTAAGTGCGCTGGGCAATTCATGTCCTTTCACCATAATTATTCTACCTCAGGGTCAGCTCAAGTTGCTCCCACAAAAGCTAACTTCCTCTGAAGGGCTATTTGTCATGGATGCTTGATTCTTAATCACCTCATCTGATCAACTGCTGCTCTGCTTATCCCTGTGATCATTGGGAAGGTTTCAGACCCCTTCTACTGAAGTTAGTTATTAGTCAGTTCCATTCCAGCTGTGAGGCTGAAAATTTCCTAAAAAGCAAACATATTTAACAATGTTTCATCTCATGCAGGAGAGTTCTTTTAAGTACTTGCAAAAAACTCCACCAAATAATACTAAAGAGCAAACACCAGTTTGATGTGACACTGCTCAATTCTTTGGCACTCAGAGATTTTGGGCCTGAGCTCTGCAAGTGCCAGCTGAGGACAACAATGCTGTTGTACGTCCTTACACTGCAGGTCATGCATTCCCAGTAAGGCTCTGGATCCCTTCTGCACCTGGCCAAGGGAAATGCCACAAGATTAACTCCCATCCAGTCGCACCTCTGGAGTAACCACAGACACTGCACACAGGGCAGACTCATAAAAAAGCCTTTGGAAAAGATTCCTGAAAGTGATTTTGGACACACACTGTGAAGAAGTTTCTAGTGGGAATTGGCTTGTTGGGGACTGGACACTGAACACTCTTAGGGCAGTGCCTGCATTATTAAAAGCAGGTATTTTAAAAGGTCATATTTCTAACACATTTTGAAACAGCAGGGGAGACAGCAACCTGAACCCTGTGGTCCTCTGTGGCCGGCCTGACAAGACAACCTGAAGCACAAGGTTAGTGTGCAACCCATCCTTAGAATTCCCCTGGATGGTCTGGAGTGTCACTACTGAAACACTGCACTGAAGTAGCATACCTCAGTAATAACATACAGCTCCGTTCCAGCTTTCCAGGTAGGTCATAATTTTTAATTACAGTATTTGTATTTAAGCTCTGCACACAACAAATCAATTTCAGCTTTGCAGTATGTGCCAGACTACCTCTCAGTAGCTTTGGAAAAAAAAAAGGAAGAAAACATCAGCCAGCTGCCTGCATGTTCCCAGAAACAAGAAAACATGTATCAAGCCTTGGCACAAACAATTCTTATTTTTGTTTTATCTATTTATTTTCCTAAAAGCATCACTGAAACAATTCACAAGATTCATAATCTGCAAGAAAAGCGATTTAAGCACACATCTGCAGAAAAATATTAATTTATAAAAAACACTAATCTACCTAAAACCTCCTTAGGAAAACACTTCTGCAAATTCATGTCATAAGACTGTGCCCCAAAAGAACTGAAAAATGTATTATTCAGTTTTTTGTGCTTTGTAGGTGCAGAACTGCACGTGTAAAAGAAGAACACGGGCACAAAGCCAGCAGGAAACATTACTATAGGAACTGCCCCTCAGAGGCAAATCTCAAATAGAAAAGCCTCCACAGGCTAGCAGCAAAAATACAGCCCCAAGCCCTCAGGTACAGCCTGTGCTTTCCCACTGCCCTGCCCTTACGAGCAAGCGGCACAGCAGAGGAGCCAAACACCATGATTGTTCAGCAAAGTCCAAGACTTTAGAGCATTGTCACTAATTCTGTTTGCTTTAGGGGCAAAGCTCCATTTGCTTTAGTTCCTTTGCCCTGAGCCCCAGGGACAGAGTGCCCAAGGATCAACCACATCACCACATTCCTGCGGTGCTCCTGCGCAACCACAGCAAGCCCAGCGATTCCAAACAACCTTCCTTCCTTTCAGGCTCTCTGGCACGGAAAGAACAACACCTGACCTACAGGCTGACACATCAGAAACTTTTAAATCCCAGTGTTCCACCTGGATGTCTGCAGTTTGTTTCTGTTATTCAGACACCCTGCTGAGCTGAAGGGGATTTGCTCGCATCAGCTGAGCCCCCGCATGCCCTGTGAACAGCAAACAGATGCAGCTCCCTCAGCTCAAGTGCTGGATTGCTCTTGAACTTGCTTCCGTCCACATCCCTCCCTCATGAGCACTCCAGCCCCGTTCACGCAGGCACAGAGCTTTTTGTGGACTGCACTTGTCTTGGAGAAAACCCAAAAGCCTCCTTTGTTCTTCCACTCTGTTCCGGTGAAAATACACCTTACCTTCAGCTTGACCAGAGATGTTCCACCGCTGGAGCCCTCTAGTCCCCCTTGCTACAAGGACCATTCAGTGACTCCTCCTGGGTAGCCAGGGCTCCAGAAGAACACACAACAAAAGAACACATGGATGGTCAAAGGCATCCCATGTTCCCTCCTCCACTGGCTGTCATGAACATCCTCTTCCTTTGGATGCTTTTGGATGTGATAAAAATACTATTAGATAATCCTGACCTTAAAGACAACTGTACTTTCAAAACTTATTTGAGATGGAGACTACTGCATGGCAGTGATTTATCTTAGCTCCTCTGCAGAATATTTTCACATGCCTTTTCATTTCAGATGTTACAAAGGCCTTAATCTGTCTCAGTGGTGGGGAGGAGAATAAATCTGCATGTGTTAAGGGCACGGGGAGCAGGAATAGACACTTCCCAGGGCTGTATTCACTGTTCTCACTCCAGAGTCACTCATGTGACTCACTTTCTGTGGCAGAACTCCAGGGTTCTTGACATTGTTCGGGAGACAAACAATCACAGGGAACTATTTTAGCTGAATGGGTCTTGCAGGTATGCATGCTCTGGAATAATGAACACAATGTTATGGTGCAAAGGAGGGACAGGACAAGAACAGGTTCTTCAGGTGTACTTGCAGACCTGTTGGGAACAGATCTAAAATTTTATGTTTTCATGAGTAAGATGAAGGGACAGTACTTGCACGCCTCTGTTCTCTTGCCCATTTCTTTTTTCCTTCTACACTTCGCAACGTAACATTAGCAGGAGTGCCAGAGGTGCCTGTCAGTGAAATATCAATACAAATACATGCAAAGAGTTCATGGAAATATTCATGCCAACTTAAGCTACTGCCATGGTGAACAACTGCCATAGAAATAAACCATTTCAGGCCAAAGACTTGAGGCAGCAGTTACTGGCCATAGCAGTTTTTGTCCTGGGGAAGTACAGAGCTTCCCTTCAGCCTAGTGTCACAGGCAAACACATGGGCCATGAAAAGGTAAAGAGGGCACAGAGGTGCCAGGGAAGAGCACAGACACCATCCAGCACAAAATGCTAATTTTGTGCTGGATTTATCATAATTTCTTCCTCTTTTCAGTTTAATGGGTTGTAATTTATCTTACATGTTTCAGCTGGAACCTGCAGATAGTTCTCAAGAAGTTTTAGCTCTGAAATCATTTTAAAGCACCAAGATGGTACAAACATAAAAAAAACTTTAAATAATCTGTTAATACTGAGTTAAACTTTCTTTATAGTAAGAGGAAGTTAAATTACATAAATGAAACTACAGCAATTAGGCTATTTAAACCATGAACAGAAAGATGGAAGCTGACAGGATATCAAGTAGCATCCAGGCTTCAATATGAAAGACTCCTGTCCTCCACCCATCACAAAGGCTACTCAGGCTATTTCAAACCATTTTAATCTGGTCTTGTATAAAATTACCCTCTAACAGAAGAAACAGAAAAGCACTACTTTGGGCTGCCTTCTCCAGTTGCAGGCTGTCATCTGTATTTTCCTTACCAAGGACGCTCATGTCCTCTTCAGATCTTTGTCTCTAGAGATCCCTCTAACTGCCAAAGCTCTGCTTTACTAAATTTCCATTCTAGAAAAAACAAGTTTTCTCTTAAAATGCTCCTAGACAACATGTTCAGTAATCTAAACCAGGATTGCACATACCTTTTCGTCATTATAGGAATGACAGTTCAGTGTTCCCTACCTGTGCCTTCGAGCATTTCCTGGAATCAAGCATAAAGTCAATCTGCCCACATTTGGATATTCTACCAAGAGTCTTTGAGGTTAAAGAATGTTTTTCTCACTGCTTCCTGAATAGGATTCTCATACTTCCCTTTGCTATAATTACCCATTCACTGTACAGTAGTAGTGCTGCCCATATTTCCCTTTCTCTGTCCAAAACATGCACTGCAGCCACAGTCCTAATTAGTTAATTAATTTCTAATTAGATGCACATGCACCAAGCCATCCATCTTCCTTATTAACTTTACCAGTTATGGGTAGCAAGACTTTGCCCATCTCTGTCATTCATAAAGTGGCAACACATTAAACACAGAAATAAGCATGAACTGTGGCAAACGCCTGCTTTCAGCCATCTTTCATAATACTCCGCTCTTTAATCTTTCATGTGATCATCTTTTCTGTAATTACGTCCATTATAATTATATTCATCCTCCTACCGTCAATCCCTTAAGTTGCAGCCTACAACATTTGTGAGGAAAATGACAAGTCTTATAGGAAAAGGAAAGAAGACAAAGACATTTTCTATACGGGAGGTAGGCACTGTTCAGGAAGTCTGGAATGGCACACAACATGCAACCAGTGCACCAACATCTCACTCGGGATTAGCAAATCCCTTAGAGAGGTGAGGCTTCCTCTCCACTCCTCTCCAACCTTTGTCACTGGAAAGCTTCCGCTCATACTGCTCATTTTAGGGGCTTGTGTTTTCTCCTGCTTTCTCCCACTTTCCAGCACATATAGACCTCATGGTCTCTGCTGTTCTCTCAATACCAGAAATCCTTTCAGGGACAGAGTTCCTTCACCTAAAAATCATTAGCAACCCCTCTGAAACTCAAACTAATCTCCAAGGGCCATAACTCAGCAAATTAATTGAAACAGATTACTGTTCCAGCCCCACTCAAACCTAGATCAGCATTCAGCAAGACAGACTTCTCTCAAGCCTGGCTTTATTCATCAGGATTTGGCTATGGGGTACTATTTACACACTTCAGTGTCTCAAACCCTGTTACATCAGAGATAGTGGATACAACTGCTCTCCCACTGCTTTCACAGGGAAGAGAAAAAATCATCCACAGAGTCACTGGGCTCCCACTTCCCATCTCCTCCTGCTCCTCTGAAAGGCCCGACCCAGCGAGTGGCCTCTGCGCCCTCCCAGTGACCTCCAGTGCTCCTCAAGCACCTTCCCAGACCACAGCCCTCCAGCCTTGCCTTTTGTGAAGTGAGACCCAAAACCTCTCTGCTGCTGTCCTGATTTGGAAAGTTTTGTGCTGCAGTTGAGTTCCCCTACTAGACTTTTCTCTTCGACAACTCTGCAGCCTGTGCCTCTGCTTGCTCTGCTCACACAAGTACTATAAATCATCACCCAGCACAGGCTGCTCAGATTAGTCATAAGGCAGCTACATCATAAGGGCTAATTGGCCTGATTAGCTGTTCTCAGTTGAGACCATTATCTGAAAAATCTTTGCTTGTTCTTGTCTGTTTATGAGTTTGCAATGAACCAGCACATCTATACCACAAAATACTTTTTTGTCCTTGCTGATTCTGTATTCCAAAAGCATGTAGAGCAACTTACATTAAGAGAATCTGCAGATTTTCCCATTTCCGTAGCTTTTCAGGAGCTGCCTCACAGTGTAATTTCACTGAATGGACCTTGTTTATCTTCAAACAGGAAACAGACACCAATTCCTAGCTTGTACTTTTTACTAAAATAACCTATTCCATTAGCAAAGGAAAACTGTTCTTTTTTTAACTCAGATCTGGGATGTATCATGTGCTCAGCAACATGCCTGAAACTAAACAGAAGTGACAGTACTATAACTGTGCAACACACAGTTTTTATCTCCAGCCATAGAGATATTTAACGAGAGTCAATATGTGAACACACCAGTGCATGGCCAGAACCATCATTTGTGATCAGAGCTGTGCATTATCAGAATAAAGAGCTCAAATGCTTAGCTCCACTGATTGAATTCAATATCCTCAAATCACATCTGGAATGTGTGCTCTAGGATGCTGCAGCACCCTGGTACTCCTCCCGTCCCAGGCATTGCCATGGGGCTGCGGGAGATATTGGCACATTTGGGCCTTCCATCAGTAATTTCATCCCTGTTCCAACACACTGATGCTTCACGTGGGCAAGGCAGTAGGAAATGACACTGCTGTCTGTGGCAAAGTCAATGCAATATAGAAGCCCCTTTTATCACAGTGGGTACGTATGGGAGGTTTCAAAGGATGCTCTTAATTTCCCACCCCAAGTTTTGTGAAAGGCCATCCAAGACAGAGCCTTCCTGAAGAACTGATGGCACTCCAGACCTGCACAAGCACACTTCTGTGCTAGGAATCCAAAAAGACAATGAGGAAAGCTGTTTTACACATGCAGAGTGAGGACACTGAGACTACAGCTTGGGTTTGAGCCCACCTCTGATGTAAATATCAGGCCCACAGCAACATTCTGGTATCTATTGCTACAAGGCACCCTGAGCTTCATTTGCTTAAGTGTCTGGTAGCTGCCCAGATCCATTTGAGTGCAAATACTGCCATTCAGAGCAAGATCTTCAGAAGCATTCCATATTCAGGGCTACTCTTAGGATTATGAGAAGATGCCCAGTGCTTCAGAAGAAAAGCTGTGGGACTTGGACTGAAACATAACTACAAACACACATCATAAATTGACTCTTGCTTCAACACTCGGGGTCACTAACTGGTCTCCTTCCCAAGCCAGTCTCATTTACATCGCTTCTTAAGGTGGCCAGGGGCCAGTTGAAGCTCAACAGCTGCACAACCAGAAACTCTTTCATCCACCAGAGAAAGTCTCCCTCACCATAAGGCTCGTGATTTGGACACAAATCCTTGGCTTGGACGGATGTACCTGCCAGTCTGGGAGGAAAAGCCTTGACTCAGAACTGCCAGCTCTGCATCTTCCACATTTTCAGACAAAACATTTCTAGTTTTCTGCCAGGTTGTCACTTACTTCGGGAAGGAGCTCCCCCCAAAAGCTACCCAATCTCCTTTGTACCCTCAGTGATCTCCTGGGTACCCTCTGTCCACACCAAAGGCAGGGAGAGGTCCCCGCTGCCTTGCACATAAATGCCAGATAGCAGGGGCATCTCTGAGGCTCAGCACCACCACAGGGCAAACCCACCTCTCTTCTGGGTGGTACAAACCTACTGATGCACACTATAGCCCAGAGAGAAGAGAGGCAAAAATAAAGCAAGGAAACTGTTAGAATCCCCTAGCAAACAGAACTAATTATTCCATGGAGAGCTTCCCAAGGACGTCAGGATGTACATTCGGAGGACAAGGCATTGATCAGTGGAAATGATCAAAAAGGAAGCAAAGCAAAACTGTGCACTGAAAAGCCAGAAGAGATAAAGCCTTGGACAGCAAGCAAGCACTAACAACATGGCCCAAGGAAAAGCCAGCGAGGACAGCTTTTAAGTGAGCTTTCTTGAGTCCTGCTGTGTTCAGAGACACAGGCCTTTGTAAATTCTTCATAAATACATAGGACTGCATCAAAGTCACGCTTAACTCACCAATTTCTCATCTTAAGTGGAACAACTGACAGAAAACCTCTCTCTTCAGACTTTTTTTATTAGCTTCTAGGGTCAACAGAGGCTACAATAATAATTACAGCCTCAGCAAGGAGATGGTATCTTGTGTTAGAAGACACATTATTTGAATCAGGAGTGAAGGCACAATGCTTTTCTAGCAGCAGCTAGGCATAGGAGGAGCTGATTTTTCTGTTATTAAATATAGGAGGTTTCATCCTCTTTTGCTGTTAACAGATTGATACACATTCTGGTCCTGCATTTGTAACATTCTATAGTCTGACTGGCTGCTTTGCTCAGACTTTAAATTGTTCAGGACAAGCACTTCTTTTAATCTTATTTATAATACCTTAAAAAGTACCGTGATACTAACAGAGAGATGATTGCAGGGTTTTGCTATAGTAAGGTTTGTCATCTTCTGAAGGCACATTGCTCCAGCTCTCCAGGGTCCAGAAGGAAGAAAAAAAACAGAACTGGGGACAAAGAGAAGTGTTTTGCAAAGCTTCACAAAGGGTGGATCAGGGACAAAAAAAATCAAGCCACCCGTTAATCTTAAAATTCTTTGTTGCTTGACCCTGTAATTCATCTCTGAGCTCAGCACTGGGGGCAGTTCACTACCTGGGACCCTGTGGGTGGTTTCCATACTTGCTTTAGAGGTCCCCCCATATAGCAGGGACAGTGCTGTTGTCCCCAGTCCTGCCCAAGGAGCCAGCTGGTGGTCATGGGCCAGCTGCCCTGGAGCAAAAAGCAGGCTTCCTGCCACCTCCCTCACTGCCCAATAGCTCCTCCAGCTACCTGGGCAGCACCTAAAATACAAGATCCCTGCTTCAGTTAACATTAAATTCATAAAATATTCGGTAATAATTTAGTAATAGTTGATTAATAAAACATTCAGTAATACAATTAATGACCTCCATTAGAAACACAGAGCCCTGCTGAGCTGGGAGACATCATATCCTGAAGTAGCATGTTAGCAGTGAAGGTACAGCTGGTTGGGAAACAGCTGTAGGACATGAGCTATTTCCAGGCTGAGGTGTACTCCCAACTTCATCTTCCCTTCAGGCAGAGGCATGGGTGGGAGGGAGCCCTCTAAACTCAACTTGACTGGCACATCTGGAAAAGGACACTAAACTGGGAACAGAACCTCACTTTTTGTTAAAAGAAATGAAAATATTTGAACATCCAGAGCCAAAAGTCTTTACTTTTAAAATACACAGTTTCGATACCAACCCTGTAAAGAGGATGGGGGTGTAACTGTGAGCTCTGACTGTTTTCAGAGCTCTCCCCACTTAAAAAACAGATTCACTTGGAATTTTGTTTAACTTTGAAAGGAAGAATCTAAACTATGCAAAACTGATATACTGTACTCTGATGGATGGGACACACAGAGAGACGAGACAGTCCATTTAGCAAGAGAACTGAAACACTAATGAATGCTGCTGACTGGAAGGAGAGAACTGAGTGCACGTGTCTGTGTGCACATCACACACACAAGAACCTTAAAAGAACTGCAGATACAGGGTTACTCTAAATCGACCACAGGGAACGCCACAGCACTATTAATACTGCATTGGTTTAAAGCTTACCAACTGTGCCACCACAGCAAAAGTCTCTGATGGTGGTGTTCTGTTTAGAGTGAGGTTTTTGGTTCTCCTGGTGGATTTGACCTTCCTCACCTAGCTGTTCTAGATACCCTGGATTTTGTGATTTTTACTCAGGATAAATATTAATGAATTACCCAAAGAGAAAAGTATTAGGCCCCCCCCCCCCCTCATTCTGACTGCAGAGAAGCATTTCATTCTGCAAAAGTCATGCAGAGTGAAAAAAGAAAAGGCTGATTCATCTGCAATGCAGCTCACTCCAAATTGCTTATACTTGCACTGTCACGCTCTATGCTGGCACTGCTAACTTGCTGTTTGCTATTTTGGCTAATTATATAACTTCCAAAGGAAAGACGGTTCTTACAAAGCACTGAAAGAAGAGTGGGAGGCATTATATCAGTCTCCTACTCATCTCACACTGTGTATAATGAACCTCCAAATTCTGAGGTGTCTGAGGAGATCATATCTCCTCATGGCAAGGCTGAATCTGCCCCAGAACATGATTTGCAGGGAAGATCTTTGCTTTCTGCCCTCTCTTGTTAGTGTCCAAATGAAACCTAGCAAAGAAACAGTATCTATTGGCAGGACTGAAAAGTCCATGTATTCAAACTGTCCAACATTATTAAGCATATGAATAAAATCATTCAAGATAGAATCGAATTCCCTGCGGGCGGAAAGGCTATTCATAGGCAACTGGAGAGAACTGCACTGTAACTCCAGGTTCATGCAGCTCCAAATTGTCTCATTTGAGATGTTTAGATAACAGAGTCCCCTGAGCTTTTCTATTCAGCTCAGTGTGCAGCGGAACGATGGCTGAAGAAAAACTCAACACATAAAGGATTAAGAGATGCTATTTCTTCATAATACAGGGGAAGATGGAAAACGCTATAAGGTGGGAATGGCTTAGAATGGCTTGCCCTTGTCTTTACAGCTTGTGAGCAATCAGCACGGCTGTTGGTATTCAATACTAAGTTTCAGCGAAAGCACAAAGTATGATTAAGCCACTAAAAAAAGCTGGAGAGTATCCAGGGTTTAATTACCATCATATCAGAGTTTTAAATGCTGATGAGAGCAAGTGTCAAACAAGAAGAACGGCATGCAATACAGTACACCTTGGGGACAGCTGCCTGTGCATGAGGCTGATGAGTGCCTGGCACACCAACTACATGGGGGAATTACAGAGGTTTAATATACTGAAGAAAACCAGAGCCATTAACTCACATGGATCCCAAACAACAAAGTGGATAAAAGAAGAATCTAAACCCCCAAATCACTTGGATTAAGCATAACCAGGATACTTTCTTTCATTTGAAGGAAAAGATCTGCCAGACACCTTTTAGCAAATGCTCCCCCAATTACATTAGCATTTAGACTCAACTCTACTCAACCAAATTCCAGGCCACACTGTTCTCAAGCTTACACACACACAAAGACAGTGTCGATCTGAAAGGGACTGAGAAGGACAAGACAGTGCAGGACGTGTAATCATCCGTATTTTTTGCATGTGGCAACAACAGTGCATGTCTGTGTCCAGTGGTGACAGATCATAGCTGGGCCTTGCTGTGGACTCTTCCAAAAATGTGTCCTTGTCCCAGCCACAAAGCCTTAAACTTTGCCTCTTCCTACACCTTGTAGGAAGATCATATACAGGATAGCAAAAACAAATACAAGGAATATATATAGGTCTTCCTAAGAGCAAACCAAATATTTTTAGCTGCAGACATTATCATAGCCAATTCACAAGTTTAATGTTATACAGCTCTTTATCTTTTAAGTAATTCTGCTTAAAATACGATCATCACATTTTCACTGTCCATTCGAAGGGACTTTGCTCAACATGGCAGTCAGATAGCTAGGGTTTGCAAGATAATTTGGGCTAACTTTTGCAAGAACATCATTACTTCCAACCTTCAGTCTGATATTATGTGCTTCCCTCTCCACTGCTACAAACTAAGAATATGGCACACAACAGCCCAAAGAAAACAGACTTGATGGGATAGAGGAATACATTTCCTCAAGGTGTGCAGAATGCAGGATTGGCCATTCACATAAGGGGCCCAGAAATCTCAACTGGATATCTCAATAGTTGTGCAGAAGTTGCAAACAGCTGTTTGCTCCTGTGTGCCTGCAATCATCCAAACCCCTGTAACACAGAATCCACATGGGAATAACTGCACCAGAGTGATTTTGGTCAAGCACAGCTTCAAAAATCTGATTTCTGTTTAACTAGCCTGAGTGTTTCCTGGAGGTAACACTGCAATACCTCTGCATATCCTCCTCTTCTAGAGCGACTCCATGTCTGTCCAAAAGCGGCACTTGAGGATTCAGTAGACATGTGGCTGCACTATCACTCTCGTAATTTTTAATACCAAAGAGCCCAATTTCTCACTAGAGGAACATCCCTCTGACACAACACAACAGACAAAAGGTGCCGTGGGTCAGCATGCCCTCCCTGCACCACAACTCCTGCCTCTTATCTTTCAGACTAGATAAGGCCTAACCATATACAAGCATCTACAGCAAGGGCCCTGAACTCCTCAGAGGTCCTAAGCCCTGCCCCTGGGCCTGTCAAAGCCCCAAACTAAGACCAGAATAAATCAATACATTTGACAATTTATTCAACATTTGATCCAAATTTTGCTTCCTCTAGATTGTTTTGAACAACTGAGGAACTATTTTGACTTGAAGTGGGTCAGCAAAGCCAACAGAGCTCCTGGCTCTCCCTGTGGGCGGGGGGTTTAGTACAGCACAATTTATCTCTTGTCAAGGTGATTTATTTTCCTGCTGTGAAGTGCTGATATAAGTACTCATGGATGAAATACAAGAAGGGGCCCCATACTCCTCTTTAGCACCATTGTAGAGGTCTTTTTCATCTTCCATTCTCTATGCAGAGGAGCATAAGGAACATTTTTTCTCCAAATACATGCTCTGCTGACACAGCATCTCCTGCCCTGCAAGCACCCCAGCAAAGCTGCTCTTTGTACCTGTGGCAGCTCAGTCACTTCCCATCACAGCACACCATAGTGAAAACTCCAATCTCCTGTTCAGGAGTTTCGATGGCACAAGTTTTGGCCATGTCTTTCCATACTTTAACCATAAAACTCCCTGGTGTCATCCTAGTATAGTCAAGAGCAGGGGAATGAGGGAAACCCTCATCTCAGTAGGTGGAGTTACTTCTCCCATGTTAGGAAGTAAATAAGAAGGATGAAGAACTCCATGTTCAAGAAGAATGCTTACCAACAACTCTCTAAAAGATGCATGTTTTAGTGGAGTAAATTCAACACATCTCCTGCATGTGTTGATTTAATACTTTCCCCTCCACCCCTTTCATTAGAGTGCAGGTAACTCCCTCATGCTATTCACTTCTTCCTTTGGTACTGATAACAGACCTAGCAAGATTCAGTTTCTCCTGCACTAATTTCTAACGGCATGGCATATCTGTGCCTCCCCATCTGCCTTTTTTGGTAATTATAAAGGAGGAATATGTCATCCTTCTTTTTTGTGCACCGGTGATCCCTATCCAGGAATGTTCTCCTTCCCCATATGGCAGAGATCCAGTAATTTGTCATGTCATAGTGTTCAGGGAATTCTTCCTCTGCTGCTAAGAAATTATCAGTCTGTTTTCATTTCCCTTGAGCCTTTAAGAAGAGATAACTTAAACTTTTAACTTCTGATTAATGTTGCTTCCTTCAGTGGAAGGTACAAAAACATGGAAAAAATAGTAAGTCTACAACAAAGGATAGGATTAATCAATTATTTAAACACTATTCCCACATGAAAGATTCAATGACACTCAATATCTTTTTGTCCCAATGGAATATCCTGTTATGAAAGCACCAGAGATGTAAATTAAGTCTCTACCTGCTCCATGAACTGATTTAATTTTGGTGAGTTTTTTGAGTCACATGAAATTATGGCCTCGAACACGATCTTAGCTGCCACAGGTTAAAACTAACAGGAGGTTATCAAAGGCTGAGCTGTTTATTCTGAGCATCTGCTCATATGAGGTGAAGTTCTACACTTGCCCCCTCATACCTGCAGAGAGATGTGCACGTGTTTCATTTGTGTAATGCAGCATTGTAGAGGGCTTGGACCAAATGTAGGTCAGAAGGGAGCAGCTCACTGGGATGACTGTCAGTTCCATTACATCACACACAGCCCCCCAGGGAACTGCAGAAACTTCCAGTATTAAACCTGCAAGTATTGACCAGGGTCACTATGGCTGATCTGTCTGTGATGGACATCAGAGAGAACAGCTGCAAACACCTCAGCTTCCAAGGCCAGGACCAGGCTTTAGGCTGTCCCGGGATTGTTCCGAGATTGAATTGTGAGTAAAAGATGCTATAAAGGCAGATGAAGGCAAAACCAATAAATCACTGGAGAAGAGGATTTAAGGTAGGAGTTCTGTTAGAACTAAGAATGAAAGGTTTCTGACTCTGAATTATGATATGTGGCCTCTTAATCAAAATCACCCTGGTGCTGGAAGTGGAGATATGATTCCTGGAAAAATCAAGGAAACTAGGGACTAGTAAGCCCAGTGACTCTCTGAGGCAAACAGATACAGAATAAAGAAATCATTTTGTGACATACAAACAAGTGCAGCATTTGGGGAAAAAACAAACATAGATTCATAGATGGAAGTCAAGCTTCACAGCCCTACTGAAATTCTCAGAACAAGTCAAGAAGAAAAGAGAAATCAAGTTGCTACAGTACACTTGGACTTTCCGAAAGCACTCAGCAAGGTCCACCTAGCAGCAGCTTTTAAGGAAATTAGGCAGCCATATAATCAGAAACAAGGGTCTCACATGGATAAATAATTGCCCAAGAGACAGAAAACTGAGCAGGAACCAGTTATTTCTTGCACCAGGGACATCACAAGGAGTTCTCCAAAAGGACACCGACTGATAGGCCCAGGTCCTTCAAAACTTTATAAAAGTTCTACAAAAGAATGTGAACAACATAGTTTGCTCATACTAAGTTGCTCCAGATGGTAAATAAGGCATCATCTTGAACAACTATGGAATAACATTGCAGAGCAGACTTGACAGGGCTAAAAAAATGACAGATGAAATTCAATGTAATAAATGTGAAATTCACTGAGTGCAGGTTATAACCTTCCTGCCAGCAAGCCAGATAAGATGACTTTAACCTTGGCTTAAGCTGCCTATGAGAAATCAGACTGGCAGAAAAACCCAGAGCTGGAGTTGTCACCTTTCCCTAAAAGTCATCTTGTAGAAAAACAGATATCGTTGAATACTTGGCAACTGCTGGAAATACTCCCTGGATACCCATATACTGCAAGAACTGAAGGTCTACTTTGCATGCTGGACAACAGGCAGGCCAGGAAAATGGACACGGTTCCTTCCTGCACTTTATGAGCAGTTAGGGAAGTGAGAACCATCTCGGGGAACTGAATTTGGCTGACGGGTTCAAGGTCATGCTCAGGCACATCAGGCAGCTCTGAAGAAACAGTTATTTGATGTTTGAGTCACAACATACCATCTCCTTCTACTACTCAGGTGAGTAAAGAGCTGCAGGATTAAAATCTAGGGGGAAAATAAAACCCCAGAAACTGGCCTATCAGTTACCCCTGATTTTCCACATTAACTCTCTAAGCCTCCAAGTGGCAATCCCCCTCCCTGATACACAGCTGCTGCTTTCACACAGTCAAGCTCTGTATGACTGACCAGAGTTTGACCCTGAAATACTCTTCACCATTTGCAGTCTCAATTGCAAACACACAGTGAGCATCTACTTTTGCTTTTAATTAGTCGGTTTCTCACTTTTTGGAGGTCATTTGTGTGTTCTCGAATTGAAATACTATGCATAGCACTACCTCTGAGGGTGGCCTGGAATGCATTTTGGTGGTATATTAGATCTAAGTCCTGCAACGGAATAAGAGAGTTCCACATGTAGCAGTGCTTTCAGAGATAGGAATTTGCTGAGCAGAGTGCACATATGCATCTGATGTTATCTTCTCATGAAAAGCTGATTTTTTCCCCCCTTTTCATCACCTCTGTAATTGCTACAATTAAACCAAGAGAAGTGCAAGATTTCAGGACTGAAGCTATGGTTAAGTGTTTGTGTTAAACTGCATCATCTCACTGCACTCGGAACAGCCCGTGTGTGCTCATGCCATTAAAGGCTCCACTGCAGAGGGAAGCAGGCTTCCTTGTCATTAGTCTGGCTGCAAGCCAGGCATAAGATGGAGCAACCTTCCTCTGGAACTTAGTGTGAGTTGAAGTGCAAGTTTCTACAAATAGTTCTACCACTAATGAACTTTAGAAGGAGAAACATTCCTGCATGAGAATTTCCAGCAGGTTGAAAATATGTCATTTAGGAGGAGCAGTTTGCTAAGGTAAACCATCTCAGATTGCCTGCTTCAGGGTGTCAGGCATCAGCACTTGTGCAGACAGCCTAGATGGGATGCTAAGCTACCCCTCAAGTCTTCCTCCTTCACCACAGAAGGATGAACACTTTCAAGCTTCAAGGCTGAAGACTCAGATTGAGCTGAGTCAGTGTTTGATGCTGTGACACTGCCCAGAACACCCCGCACTCCCATAGGCCAGTCCTCAGAGTGACACACCCGCAGAGCATTCTGCTGCTGAGAAGGGATAGGGCGTGTGGGTAGATGTGGGTTCAGATAGCCCAAGGCTACCTCTCACCAGGTTTTTCTTTTTCTCTATGTTTGCCTTTTCCATTCTTTGAGCAAACGTTGCTGATCATTCTTTTTACGATGGCCTTGTATCTTTGTTCCAGGGTGATGATGGATCAAATGAGCTTCCTGCCTCTGAGCTGCCCAGAAAGGGATGTTCCATCTCAGGCTCCCCATTGTGCTGCCACATGTGTACGTTTGACAATTGAGCCAGAGAGGAAATAAAGCTCAGGGGCATTTCAACAGAAATGTATTTCAGCAATTCTTAGAGAAGACCAAGACATAACAAGATTCTTATATCCCTTTAGACCCATTACTAACACCAAACCCACTGGTAGAGTTGTTAGTGGAGTTGCTAACTGCCAAATGAGCCTGCGCTACAAGAAAAATTCCAACATAAAACCCCCACCCAAACCACTGTATTTTATGTAAATGTGTAACGGGCTTGAAGGTACTCTGGAAAGTGTCCCTCTTTTCCAGTATTAGAAAATAGTTCTCAGGACACCTTTGTCAAAGATTTAGCCTTGAATTTCAAAGCCTTATTTTTTCCCCTTCCCTAGGAAATTTCCCAGCATTAATACATCAAATAAATAAATTTAATTCAACAGCAGACCTTAAATTCAGATGTCTATAACACACAAAAAGGTTTGGACTCCATTAGTCTCTGTTCCAGTACACCTGGACACACTGCTCCTCTGTATTCTAGGCCCAGATCAGGTGTGCCCCCTCAGCCAACACCTTGGCTCAGCTCTGCCCTTACGTTTCACAGCTCACTGTGGTCTCTGTCTCACAACTCACTCATTTTGTAACCAACAACACTCCCACAAGTTCTGTGGTATATTAGATCTAAGTCAGGCAATGGAATAAGACAGAGAAGGAAATGGAGCTGGCATACCCAGGGAGAATATTTAAACTAAAAATAATTATACTTAAAGCATGTTGGCAGCCAGAGCTGTTGTAATTAAAATAAGGTTTATTTTGCCCATTAAGCAACCTGCTCTTTATTTTCATTGCAGGAAACCACCTACTCTGAACATTAATAAAGCCTTTCAGCTACTGGCCTGGCTGGAAACCAACATCCAGCCAACCTCCACAAGCACTGAGCCCTCGGTTCAACATTTTTTTAACCAGATTTGCTCAGAGTACTTCTGCTACCCTGCAGACAGAGAACCTGAAGACAGACTGGGCATTATCGTAAGGAGCAGGACCTCCAAACAAGGGTTTGATTCTGGGAACTTATTAGAAGCTGTAGCAGTACAACAGGTCATTACCTGCCTGAGTGCATTCCTTGGACAGTGCTGCCGCATACAGAAAATACCTAAGAAAAAACACCCAATAATGCCAATAATCTTTTAAGACCAGAAGCAGCTAGAGAAGACAACAAATTTTGACTAGAAATGCTTGCAAGACATCCAGATTCTGTGTGGCTCAGACATGCAGATCTGCCTAGGCAGACAGAAACAACAGGTCTGGTTATACGATTCTGTTGTTCAGGTACCCGTAACAAATGGCAAAATGAATAAAGGAAAACCAAACCCAAAATGTAAAAGTGTTATGTCAGGCTGATTTTGAAGCATTCAAAAATAAGCACCCAAAAAGATGCTATGCCCTTATTTCAGACAAAGCTGGCCATATTCACAGCATCACTGAGCAGCTGCATCTCTAGAAACAGCAGGTTTGTTTCCCAAGCCAGTCTTTAGGATGTCATTTCAATAGTTAAACCACTGTTCTACCTTCTATCAATTTCCCAAACAACAAGCTCTGAGCAAGCCTGTGCACTATTTGTGATGGGCTTTAAGAAACCTGTCACCAAATGAAATCTGAGTGCTGGAGCTCACTTTCAAGGGTACAAAAAGAGCTTCACAGCCAGGAGCTTCCCTCCAGGGTGTAACTGCTACTGCATGCAGTGCCTTCTACTGCTCCTCTGTGTCCCTGGAGACACTCCTGGGACCTCCTCGTACCCACACCCCACCAACTGCTTTCCTTTGAACATCTGTGCCCACAGCACTTCTCCCATCTTCATCACATCCCCCTTGACTGCCCTTTAGGAACAGCAGACACCCGACCCTGCAGAAAGGAGGGAGGCACCCAGAGCTGCAGCTACAGACCCCGAGCAGCCGCTGTCACCAACCTCCAGCCCCTACAAAGGGCAGAGCTGGAGTGCTTGGAGACACTGGGCAGGCAGTTTGGAGCCTATGACTTCCCACCAGCCTTTCCCCTAAGTCACACTCTGCCTCCTGGGTGTGCAGAGGTGAACCAGAGGCTCTGCAGGGGACAGAGCTGCTCTTCCTGGAAGACTCTGCATGCAAATGCCCTCAGCAGTGCCAGATCCAAAACTCTCTTCTTGCCTTAACCCACGGCCAGCAGACCCGAAGTGCACAAGCCAGCCAGAGCAAGGAGGCAGTTCTGTGTCCCCGCAGGAGCGCTGCTCACGTGTGGGGGGAGGGCGGCATGACTGAGGTTCTCCACACCCCCTGCCTTCCTTGGAACCAGCAGCTGCCTCTCCCCTGCTGCCTTCCACACCTCGGAAGGTGCTGGGCAGCACCAAACCCAGAAACTCTGAAGGGATCAAAATAGCCTCAGCATATCTGCCTAAGCCTAATGAACACCATTTCAACTCACTTCCATCAGATTAGCATCGTGCCCTATAAACAACTTTTCAACACAGAGAAAGCGGTTGCTCTGAACAGTGTGTAGCACTACAGATAACTAACATAAAAAATGTCCTGCAACGCAGGCACTGAATAACAAAATAATCAGTTTTTCCACTCAGATGCTTTCTAATATTGCTTCTGCTTTTTTTTAATTTTTTTTTTTTGTGAGATGCGGTGTTCATAATAAATAATTTCAAGACTTAATGTTCACTAGCTCCTTTGTCACCGGCAACTCTTGAACTGCCAAATGAAAAATATCTCATTTTTTGGTATTCTGTAGAAGGACCATATATTTGTCAACAATTTTATAGCTCTTAGTAGTACTCCATGAATATCATCAGCATTGGATCCTCTCTCAAAGGCCTACTATATAAAAAAAATAATTTAAGCAGCAAGTCTGATGATTCCCTTTTTCTCTTTATTACAGCAGCACTACTGTGCTGTTATCATTATGGGTCTGGCAGCATTTTTATTAGAAACTGCTACTCCAGGGGTTTATAACTCGGCAGTAAAAATTCACTCCGGAATGAAACTTGTCATGCAAGAGAGCTCTTATTTAAGCCCAAATGTCAGAAAATTATATTTATACATTTTTAAAGTTATTTTAAAGCACATTCAATTGTTCAGACAATTGGACTACAACAATGGCTGGTAATTTGAGCCCCAGCACTGCAAAAAGAACTTGCTGAATGTGACATTCAGAAATAATTTCCTAAAGCTTGTGGCCACCATGTGACTGTGAAGCCAAAATCTATGTATGTCCCTTTATAAGGAGTGCCTTAAGACAGGCAGTGTATTATCAACAGTACTTAAATCTCTCACAAAGTTCAGTTTCTGTCTACTCAGAGGTAAAGCCAATCCTTCATATCACTCTGCCTATATCAAAAACAACATTTAACACAGTTTCACACTGTTCCAGAGCCTCTTAGGGACTTCAGCACTCAGCTCTTACTCCATTTCAGTGAATGCTTCAGCAGATGACCAACTTTTCAGCTCCCCTACAATCCCTAGCCAAAGATATCCAAATAAATATTTTCAGAGTGCTACAGAAAGCAGGGACAAATCTTCCATGACCTTGAATCGTTCCATATTTTCTTTATTCTTCTTTACAACACAGGGAAAGAAGGTAGCTAATTGCAGCAAATACAATAAGCTGTACTTCTCTGAGTGCTCAAGTGGTCATATTAAAATGATATAAATGCATAAGGTGTGACCAGCAATAAAATCCCAGAGGCATCTGCAATACAGCAGGAGATGAGACAGGACCTAAGGTGATTTGAGACTCTGCTATACAGGGATGTATCCTGGACATACAGAGATGTTGGGGAATCCTGGAAATACAGGAGCAAAACATGTTCAGAAAACAAGGAGCAGAGATCTGAAAATAGAAAAGCTGGAAAATGGGGGTGAGATTATTGTTAGGGAAAATTTAGGGGTGGACTGAAAGGGAGACTCCTTTCCATACTGGGATTTTGAAATGTGGCTCCTCTATTACAGAAGTGTGGTCACTCTGTGTTGTGTGGGACAGACTGTGGGCAGACAATGCTTTGCTCACAGAAGGGTCAGATAAGAGAAACAGGGCAATGCTGAAATACTCCTGCCAGGCAAAGAGGGACAGAACTTCCTGCAGACAACGGGTTTAGTAGTTCTGGAGTGCCACTGGGAAATTTCAATATTCAAACTGCAAACTCCATTCCCCAGCCTTCACGCTGAAGGCAGCAGGACACACCTGGCAAATGCTTCATACAGCTCCCATTTCCTGCAGTAACATCTCTCTGATGAGCTCATGATACACACTCAGCTCTGTTTTACCCCTAACGTGCTCCATACAATCGAATCACTTTGGTCCAACTCTTAAAGGAGAGAGTGCAAATTGGGGAACTACATTCAATACAAAACATCAGTTCAACCCAAGTTTCGGGGTTTGGAGTGTGGTGGGAGAATTTGCCTCTTAAAAGATGCCTGATTCTGAAACGTGGCTAATGAAATTGATTTCCATAAATCTTCCAGAAAAGTTTTTTGCTTTTTCAGAAACATCAGTTAAGAGAGTAGCAACATTTGTGAATTCATTCTCTTTATTGCTCATTAGACTAAAGTCTGGTCATTTTAAGCAGAAGGGAGCTTTGAGCAAATGATCACTTTTTCAGAACAATTCCTGATTTGCCTTTGACCAAGACTGTTTCCTATGCAGCTGTAACCTACAGTAAGTGTTGTCTGACGAGAGCCTTTTAACTGAAATTGCCCCCATTACAGCTGTAATAAAATCAGATTAGAAGATTAAGAGGCTGACTTTATGGTTCATCCTTCACTCCCCCCTCTTTAGGTGAGATCTCTATCATTTACTGTACTTTATAACATTCAAATATTCAAAATCAGAGGTTTTCATGCCGGCTCCCACAGAATCAGGCAAAACCTCTGCAAGCAGACAAGGTGAGTGAAGGAGCAGCCTTGCTGCCGTGGAACAAAAATGGCTCAGGGACATAATACAGCACCCAAAACATAAAAGGCAAGAAGGCTGGAGGCAGCCTTTATCTGAGGGAACACTGATAAAGTGAAACACTCATTTTTAAAATTCAGGCCAGCAAATAATTCAGGAGAAAGCAGCATTTCAACAGCTTTCAGTTGTGTTCCTATTTTAACACAAACCAAAACACAGACTTGAAGGGCAGCACCACCATCTGAGAGTTGGGGGGGTTCCTTTGATCCACGATCAGAGGAAGATTCCAGAGTACTACTGGGATGGTCAAGAGTTGCATTTCTGGCTGAATTTGTAAGTCACTATATATAAGTTAAGTTATTGGCATTAATTTTATTAGCAAATGGATGGGCCTCCTGACACTGGTGACAATTATTGTGGTACCTCTGTTACTGCCTTCCAGTTTAGCATTTCAGTCACTCGAACAAGCCTGCTCATGGGATGCTCAAGAACATCATTAAAGCCCTCCTATTTCTTCTCAGGACCAGTTTTGTGCCTTTCTTGTTTCAGCATTTATGCCAAACAAAGCATAGACGTGGTTTCCTCACTTCTGGAGTGCTTTTATACAGTACCAGATCATAACACAACCTCTTCTGGGAGGATGGACAGTTCTCCTGAGGGACTAGAACAGCATATGGAGAAGACCAAACATGTTGAGATAAAATAATGCAGATTACAGCTCTGCTCTTGAGTCACATGAAAACTTTAAAGAATGAAGCACTTCTATCACAAAGAAGGTAAGGGCATGTTTTAGCTTTAGGTATGTGCTCAAAACTCACTGGCATTGACTTAATTGCTGGATTTAGAAGGATTGACTTCAGTATGTACTTCAATATTTTACTGAACTGGGAATTTTACAGATCTCATTTAACACAAAAAGGTTTTAGCAATGAGCCAGGTGCATAATACTTATGATCTTCTGAAACTTTTACCTACTGATGGGGAATTAACAAAAATGAGTTTGAGATTACTACAAGCCTGAATCCCCTTTGACTTCCGCTGAAAATTCAACTCTTAATGAACTCACACAACTCCCTACTTTGACAATGATTTCCATAATCCAGATTTTGGCAACTGGAAACATATTCTAGAGATTTTCTACATCCCTACAGCTCTTCAAAGTTTATTAATCCATGGGTGGTATACTAACAGATGTTACAAAGAAGCACTGTCTTAAAACACTTAAAGAATCCAAACTGATTTTCTGCAAATGCTACAGATTAGAAACACAGTCTCAGACAAATGTTCAAACCCACACTTGTCCTTACTGAAACAACTGTCTCCTCAAAATTACCCAATCTAGGTGGTCTGCAGACAAACTGTCAAGTGCCTAACTATTTCTGCATGTTTTGGGGGATTTGCCTTTTAATCCATGAAGGAGCTCTGCATTCTTATGATGCTGAGATGTAATCATTGTTCCTGTCCTGTAAGTTGAACAAACACTTCTCAGGCAACCACCTGAAGTTTCCCTTCAGTAAATGCTTTCACTGCACCAATTCAACCCCTGCTCGTCCACAGCACTGCTGCTGCTTTGCCATTTCAGGTACCTTAAAGCATTGCAATAAAAAGGAGGAAAACATGCCAACCCCCCCAGTTTCTCCCAGTCACAGGAGGGGTGGGCACTAACATCTCACCGCAACTCTTCCGCAGGGACTTGCCCAGCAGCAGCACAGAGTGATTTCCACTGACCCTTTTACCCTGGAACGGGCGGTACCTGGCTGGGGCACTTCCAGCAGTCCCATTTGTATGTATTTATTCCAGCAGTCTCGTTCATAGGTATTTATTCGGTTGTGTCTGTGCCTCTGCCTCAACAAAGGAATGGTTACCTGCTTTTTTTGCTCTAAGACAGCAATAGGAAAAAGTGAGCTAAAAAGAAATTCCAAAGCCAGTGTCATTAAATTTCAGTGGTGTTGGCAACATGCTCCCAGACATTATATTCCTTCAGGCCTTCCTAACTCAGGATTAGTGTTTTGGAAGAAAATAAAATGTAAATCAGGCTGCCAATACAGAGTGATTTCAACAGGCCCACAAAATGTTCTTGGCTGGAACAGAGAGAAATCCCCTGGTACTCAGCAGTCCTAAATCAGACAAAACTCCCTTTCACATCACTGGGAAGACAGCCAGAGAGAAGGGTGAACACTGAAATCCACTCCTGGGGTGGTTAATGTCCCAGAGGAGCTTGCCCAGCACTGTCATGATTTCCCTGGGCTCTGGATTGGATCCTGACTTGGGGAAAGCACTGCAGCTGTACATACCCGGCACCAGCCCTTCTCACAGCAAACCAGGACGGGACAGCCAGACCTGACAATGAGCCTGAGGGCCTGGCTGAAGTCCCCTCAGCCACAGCCACAGCTCCTCCTGTGCTCCAGAGCTGTGGCCATCCAGAAAACTTTGTTTTCTTTACTCTGGTTACAGATTAGTTCAGTTTTGGAAATATGCTTCACACTAATTTTTATATATTAAAACCATACATTATTATATAAATGATATACATATATACTGTATTATTAGATATAATGTTTTCTTTAACAATTGATACATTATATGTATAAAAATGGTTAAAGAAAACCTCTGATCATACCTAATATACAGAGGTGTCCAATGACAAGCTATTTTTTTTTCCTCAAAAAATATTAAAAACTCCTTCTACTTCACTGGTCTATAAAAATACATTTAAAAAATATCAGCAATGAAATTTTGTCTACTTACTTGTAAAGGTAGCCACCCTGTATGATTTTTTTTTAATGTTAGCAAGTAGGTCACAAAGTAAGTATATTTTTAAACACTCATAAAGGACTCAGCAGATCCTCACCTACATAAATTCCTGGTGCTTCCCTGTTATCAATTAGAAACATTTTCCAAGTGCAGATGATAATTATAAGTATTAGCATTTTAATAAAATTTCTAAGTTGGAGTTGTTTTTCAAAGGGTGCAAACTGTCACGGACCAGTTATGTCACAGCTTCCCCAGTCACTCCAAATATGTGCAAAATGGGCAAATATCTGCACGACAAAGGTATGGAATCTTCTTTGCATTTGCCTGACCTACAAACGGTGCTGGAATGCCTGCACATGTTTTCCTGTTCCGACACAATGTCACAGACAGTGGCTCAAGGAGAACAATTCTTTGATCAAGTGTAAGTTAGAAAGTCAGAATTCACATACTCAGCTCAGGTGAAACAGTAGTTTCTTCCTGTGACATTATTGCAATATCAAATATTTGGTAAAATAGTAAATAATTACCTGTGCCAGTCTGGCTTTGTCTGAGCAGGGTCTGATCCAAAGTGGATGGAGAGAGTTTGACGAAATTGGGATTGTGCCATTTGACCAGACTGAGGCCAGTGATTTATTCCATGCTGGACAGCAAAGCCTGTACCGAAAGTTCAAGTAGCTAAACTTTGCCTTTCTGGTGTGAAAGGGTGGGATTGCGACCCTCCTGCTAATCTGTCTTTGATTTCAGCCAGTCCTTCCCCACTAGATATGGTGACAAAGATAAGAGAATAAACAAAATCCTGAAAGGAACTGAAAGCAGAAAGGCCAAAATTCTCATACCAGGTCAGTTGCCACACCTAATACTTAATTTTAGTTGTATTTCCCTTGAGATTGGGACTTCTATGTATTTTATTACTACTTCTTATGGAGTAACAGATACAAAACCAGGTATGGGGATGCTTATTCAGAATAAACGATGCCGTGACCAGTTTGAATGGACCATAGAAAGCCCCATATTAAGCACATCTTCCTGCAGTCAGGTCCACAGTCAGTCTGCGTATCCTCTTTCCTACACACCTCTTGGAGTGATGTCTTTATTGACACTGTGCCCAGCAGTCGGCCATCCCCCCGCTCAGGCACAGGAGTATCCCAAGATCCACTCTTGGGATCTGGAGGGGAAGTACGTCTGCTTTGTGTTATACGTTTTTCAATTATTAATTTTTCCTAACTGCTCTCTCTTTTTAGAATATACTAAAGAGTGTCAAGAAAATGCACTGCTCCCATAGTTCATGGTAACAAGCAGATGGAACATCACTAGGCTAAAACCTCAAAATTTAAAACTATGGAAAGAAATACATCTGTTATTATTTCTTGCTCCTATAAAAGATGAGGGGAATGGGAAGAATTTGGGGGATGAGAACCAGAGTCATATGGTATCTATCAAAATGCATATGGTTTCTGTCTTATCTTATCTCTACAGCATATAAATAAATGAAATCAAGCCCAGAACTGCTGCATATAAATAACTGTAGGATGACATTATTAGGCCAATTACTATGACCAGTCACAGACTAAAAGAAGATGACATTTTTCTTGTTCTGTCCCTCAGCTCTCCAGTAGTAATCCTGGCTCACATCCATCCTTTTCCAGTGCAGTTACAGCTGCACACGAGATGTTGGGTGGTTTGTGCTACCTCACCATCCTTCTCACAATAGGTCACAACAGATCTTACTGTTCCACACACTCAGCTTTGGTCCTAAGTCTGCCTTCCCTTCAAGTGTTTGGGTGCCTGTTCAATCTCACTCTGCAGGAAGAGCTGGATACCTTGGGAGTTTAAATGAACCCAGCAGTTACACTGGGCCTGCCTAACTGCGTTGCCATTTTCATTCCTATTGATCAACCTTATAACAAGAGATGACTGATAAGTCGTCCTTAGAGGTACTCTAAGGCACACAGGGAGATGGCCTGAGCTCCTACACTGAGTTACACTGCACTGAGTTTCATTTGGAAATGTTAAGAATTCATTTACCCTCCTTGTGCTTTACTTCACTCAGCTCTAGGAGATGTCAAAATCAGAGGAATAACAAAATATGACATAATCTCAAAACATCCCTCCCTTCTTTCCCCCAAAGTTTGAAATTAGTTGAATGTAAACTCATTTTTTTCCTCAAATGCAGTCCAGTGTCATTAGATAGGAGCGCAGGATGGTACAAAGGATTTCTGCACACCTCCGGGCAATCCTTTACTGAACTAGGACCGACCACTTGGTTTGCTCTGCAATCCATGCCTTTGCTCTCCTACTGCCATCACTTCCATAGCCAAAGTAAATTTGATTTGGTTTTCAGTTAGTTACTAAGAATAACTCAATTACCTAAGTTACAAAATTGAATCCTGATTTGTACCAAAAAGCTGATCACGCTAAAACCACCAAGTTGCTAAAAATATTTTCACTGAAGGAAAAATATCCAAGAGGGAAATTCCAGAGTGTCAGGGAAGAGCTGCTAAGAAATGTCAATCTACAGTAAGTGCTTGGAACTGGCAGAAGAAACCTCAGAGTCCATTACCCACTCACCATCACAATGACACATGTTAACGAGCACATCCCATTCCACTGCAGGGAACTTACAAGGTTTAAAAAAATTGATTCCACTGCTGACCTCTGCTTTCCTGTCCATGATCCTCTCATACTCCACCATGACTCCACAGAACATTCCTCTTGTACATATGAGGGCACTTTAAAGTGGCCTCCAAGGAATCCTTAACAGTGGAGCAAGCCTTCAGGGATAAAGGAAAAAGATTACTGAACTTTTAAAGCCATATTCTTTCCCCTCATCCAACCTCAAATATAATAGTTTATGCATAAATTTAATTTATTCCAGAAGTTTCATCTTAATTTATTCCAGCATATCCTTGTGGGAACACTAGTTGAAAATTGCCAAATCCAGCAAACAACTCAGTTTTGGATCAGAGCTCTCTGTTTGTCTCACTCACTCAACCACCAGGGTCCAACAGATGAGCTGATATAATCAGTGTTCCCTGGAACTGCCATGAGGGCAAAGATCGCAGGATTTTCATCCCAGAAATCTACCCTTGTGGCAGGGCGAGATCCTTGAAATTAGTACTCCATCTGAAAGTTTCCAATAAATTCCTCTCTGCTAAGCAGTTTGGAGACTGCCAGAAAAATCCCCAGAGAAGTGAAAACTCCTAAGGGGAAGTTTTTATTCACCGATTATCTGACTTGAACCAGTCGCATCGTCCTGCAACTTCACCCTCTAATAGTTTTGCTCATCACAGAGGGGCCTTTTGCAGTTTAACCAGAAGAGCTGCAATAGGGAAGAAGTTTGGGCTCTGTGTATCCTTTCAATACTCTGTATCACATATAAGTCATGTTTTAAAATCCTGCATTTTCAAAAAACCCTATGTATCCTCCAAATTCACTCCTATTGCTAAAAGCAAGCAGTTATTTTGGGGTAAAAGAGGGAATTTGCACAGGTTTTTTATGTTTAATTATTCCAAAAGGCTTGATTATTCCAAGGCTCCAAGAAACGGGTTTTTTCCATCACAAATATTTGGGTGCCCGAATAGGGATCCAGGGTCCATCTGTGATCAAGGCTGCATGTGTTCGGTATTCTGACCCTGTCTCACTACAGCAGACAATCTAACACCTGAACTTTCACAGCTCTCCACATACCAAAAATTCTAGTGTAAGACAATGCAGAAATTTAAGAACAAAGTATTCAACATATTCATACACACACTTTACCTTTCTCAGTTAATCAACAGTGAAAACAGAGATCAATACTTGGTCCTGGGCAGGACTACATCAATTATTGCCTTGTTAGCATTTACAAAAAAATGATGAGGTCAAGATGAAAGAACATAAATAAAAAGGAGGCAAATTGCAAAGCAGTAGAACTTCAGTGAGAGGCTCATATTGCACGAGGTGCTGAGCCAGCTCTTGAGCTATATTCACAGCTTTGGTGAAGCCCATTAAACTGAACTACATCTTCCTCAGAAGGGTTGTGATAAATATATTTGTGCTTCGTAAAACCTAAAATATAGTTTCTTAACGCTTAAAGTACTTCATCCATCATTTGTGCATTGTAATTGTGACTCATGTGAATGTGCAGAAGTCCAACAACCAAACATGCAAAATGGCAGTAGCTTTAGACAGAAAAAGTCAGGGCAATCTGGTATGTCAATAATTGAGGGGAATTACACTAAGAAAATCCTCGTTACACTAGGGGTGTTCCAGAGACTGGGCTTGGCACCCCGCTCTATCAGTATCATTGTGTTTATATTTATCACCACATTTTGTGGTGATATATGTATATATCTATATCTATATCTAGTGGTTTATATATATCACCACATTTATATTTGCAATATAAAACTAATGGCAGGGAACAGGGAACCCATGATTGATTCATTTGGGCTTCTCTCAGAGAAGAATTCTGTTCTGCTACTTTGCTTATTCCATGCTAAATCTTTTGAAGTAATTTAAAATATCTTCAGGTTTTCTCAATGGTACAAATTAAATAGTTCCAGATTCTTAGATACTCAGTCTCTTAGCCTCGCTTTCAGAAAAATGGTGATGTAAAACAGTACTTGCAAAACAGGCAGCCCAGTGCATGGGTTCCCACACCTACTCTGATATGTGGGACAGGCATTTAGACTCTGTTCTGGTTCAGCCCTGCTCCTGTTCTTAATTCCTGCAGTTTAATCTGAGGTCACTGCCATATATGTCAAATAATTTTCTGAAGAATTTCCTGTACAACTTAGCGACACTCACTTTTATACGTTACGGACGTACAGGAGATCCTTCGCACATACACCACTAAAATCTCTCCAAATCCACTCACAGCAAGTGTGCCCAGAGTACCATGAAGGCTTCTACCAAAATAGAACTGAGAAGGCACAAGGTCTCGTAAGTGCTTTTACCACCCTCGGTATGAGGCAGCAGTCAAGTGCTCTGTCGTCAGGAGCATCATTCCAACACGACACCTGAGGTTTATTTGATCAGCTCTATAGAATATGCAGACAATTCTCTACAAGCAGGCACACAGAGCCATCATTTAATGTCACAAATTACAAGCAAAATCAAAAGAAGGTTATCTAGAAAATTTGATCAGCTGCACTGAAAGATTTAAACCCTCTCCCCAGTCTTTTTACCTGTTCTTAAGCCAAAAGCCTTCATTTAAAATCAGTGCTGAAGGCCCAGAAGGCCACTACAAGCAAATTTGTCCTGGGCTGATCAAAAGCAGCATGGCCAGCAGGGTAGGGGAGGTAATTCTCCTCTGCTACTCCACCTTCATGAGATCTCACCTGGAATACTGTATCTATGATTCTAGGGAATAAATTTTATAGACAGCCAATCTCCACTGAATGTGCTACACCCAAGCTGGATGGTCAGTGCCCCTCTCCTCTTGCACCTCATGGACACAAGAAATGGGCTCACTTGAGATATGCAAACCAGACACAATCTATAACCAATCTATTGCCCAGAAGAATAGAGGCCCCTGTAAAGTGAGTTGTGAAGCACATAACTGTGACCCCATGAAAGAAATCCTTCAGTAGATGTCATTGACATCAAGGGGCCTTAGGAAGAAAGCAACATCCAAGCAAGCATTTCCCAGCACTCTAGCAGACCCAGTAACAGACAGCTTTGTTCAAACAAATGTTCTCGAGGTATTGGAAATGTACTTATTTGCAGGAAAAATAGAAAAGGTCAAATTCAACAAGACCTTGCACTCAGGCTTAATCATGAGACTGCACCAGCTTTTCACTGAGGCCCTGGTGTTAGTGGAACTCAGGCAGAAAAGCAGTGTTCAGTTCTACAGCTGGGATTCTTAGGGTTTTGGAGGTAAAATGAGACAACAGGATTTTTCAGGGAAAGCCACTGGTTTAGATCTCCTGATGAGAATTGCATTTTGTGTGTGCAATGCCTCTTAGTTCAGATGTTCTTGTCAAGAAAATACTCAGCTTGTTTACAGACAATCTGCAGGGTTACCAAAGAGTTCTTTGAAAAATAGATTTTTACTTATAAAGTAGTATGGAAAATATACAATAGTGAGTGAAAACAGGGAAAGTCGGAATTCCATTACAACACTTTTACAGTTATTCAAACTACAGCTGCAGTGATTAATATTTATGATCAGGTTATCTTTCCCCTCCAAAACAGTCTATTTCGCAATAATTCTTGAAGACAATATGCAGATACCATATGGTCCCAGAACATCTGCAGCCTAAAGCCATCTCTGTCAGAAGCACAGAATGTCAGTCTGAGATTGCCCAGGAGTTTCCACATGATCTGCTGCCTCAGGGATTGAAAGAGCAATAACAATAAAGGGAACCATGAGTGTTGCTTAATGTTTTCCAATGGATCGTGCACATTAGAAACAGCAATTAATGATTTGGTTTATAATGCTTCAGGGAATTACTGTCCAACAAAATAATGTAATTTAAATTTTCAATAAAGTTTAAGTGTGCAGGCATTTCATGGCAGCACAGAGCAGTGATTTGCCAGAGGAAAAAAACACTGTTATTGCAGCCACATCCAGATAATCCACAGAAAAAGCCACATCAACCCTTAAGTGATTTGATTATACTCTCTTACTGTTCAAGAGTCCTCAAAGGCATATTCAAAACCAAATACACCTCACTAAAAGACCACAGGAGCAAAAACCCAGCACAGAGTTAAGAACTCTTTTTTAGTCTTTAAAGGTACTGCTGCAGTCCTCTCCTCTAAAATATACTCCCCAACACTTGCAATCATCATTATTATTCTATTTTTAAAAGTGCCTGTATCACTTAGCCTATGGCACCGTAAGAAATTAAAAATCACACCCATGAAATAACCTATATAAGAAAGGGCTGCATTTGGCCAAACTTCCCTTGGCCATTTCTTCTAAGAGTAAGAATACTTGGGAGCTGCAAGTAAAAAATTCAAATTAGTACTTCTCTGTCTGCAGCCCTAAATACCTGAACTTTCCCTCCTAAAAATGTCTGCAAATATAGTCTTGTGCACCATGCCCTGTAGTCAACACATCCAAAGCCAGAGAAGAAATAAATTCTGGAGAAAAAAGCCTCTAAAAAAGAGCTTCTTTACTAAGGCCGACCTGAACTTTACACCACCAAGGGGATGTTGTAAAGTTTGGCTGTACACATGAAATTACTTATTTAAAATACCTATCCAAACACAAAACACAGACACTTGAACTGAACATCTCAAACTGATGCTGTATAACTTAATATCTCCCATTTCTACTCCACATTCATGCTGCTCTTTTTTCCCAGTGCATTTCTTTTAACCTGATCAGGAAAGTCCTTTAGTGAAGCTGTTTAGAGACTGGGAAGGATAACTGGAAAGATTTTCAAGGAAAACTAAATATACTTTGATAATGTGTAAGAATTTTATTGAAATGTGTTTATGCAAGCTTGGTCAAATTAATTGTAAATGTTAGGTAAAAATTATTATTTTCCTGAAAAATAATTTTAAAGAAGAGTTTTAATTGAAAAGTTTAAAACTTCTGCAGAAAATTGTTGAGCACCTTGAATGGGCTGATATTTATCAACAACAGAGATGACATGCTCAGACTTGCTTTCTTCCAATAGTACACTGATATCTTCAAGATATCTCTGAATGAAGTTACCCTAGTGTCTCTAACAGCTGACAAAAGTGCACTGATGGATTAAAAAATCCTAAATATTTCTCACAGAGTAATCACAGGAAAGTTATTCTTCCCAGCATGCCTCACCTGCAGCAAAAGAGCGTCATCTTTTTTTCAGAAGAGTCCTCATCATCCTGCAATGTAAAGTCATTCCCATATTTCATGTGCTACTTCTCCTGTCTCCAGCAATTTCCTCACAGTCGATTCATCACGCCACACTATTTCAGGGATAGTTACCTGACAGCTGGGCTTGCATACCAAGAGGCACCACACACTCTTCTGGGGCCCCATCCTCCTAATGCCCACACGGGCATCACCACTCTCTCCAACAGCTCCAGGCAGGACATGGCCACGCTCCCTTGACCAGACACATCTGCCCCATGCCAGAGGTAACCTGATTCCACAGCAAAATGCAAAAGGATAGATAATTGGGAAACCCTCCTGACAAAAATGAAACTGCTTTGGCCTTGTCTTCTATGGCAAGTATTGCCATAGAATGCTTCTATGCATTCTATGCATTGTCATAGAAGCTTCTATGACCATTTCTTCCACAGTCCATCCCCTGGAGCAAGAATGCTTTCCATTGACATATTTAGTTACTAATCACGGGAGTTGAAGTGAAATCAAGCAAAAAAGTCATTAACTTCTGGCATTTCTGAAAAATCAGTATTGAGTTTAATGCATAAATTCAAACCTGGGACCCAGAGTAAAATTCACTTTGCCCAAGTCATTCCAACGGCAGTGACTTGCAACCTGCTCCAGAACAGGAAAAGTTGAACTCCATCAACACACCTGAGCTGTGCATGTACCTATGACCGTCACTCAACTCTCCGATTCCCTCTGGTATGCACATCAAGGTATTCACCTGATCCAACACATTTTATAGCTCAAGTCCTACCAGGAGAGCAGAATCTACACCAACTTCAAATGCAGGGAAAGGCAGTTTTCTCAGCTCTGCAGGACAGCAACTCTGACATTAACATGATGGGGGTTGTTGGTCTATTTTACACCAAAAAAACTCAGCCATGGGTAAGCAGGACATTATCATTGTATACAACAGGCACCTGTGGACAGGAGATAAAGAATATTTTAATGTTTAATGGCACAAGGATGTTTAGTCAAAAAACCCTCTGTACATCAGTACAGTAGTAAGGGCAATGTTAATACAACAATGTGCCAAAGGACCATTAGTGGCCTCATCTTTGTTATAAAATGTTCATGCTGCAGGAGCTGGGGAGTAGGATGTGCTCCTCCTTGACTCTTGACAGAGAATGACTCATCACAAATCAAGAATTCCCTGGAGATCCCTATTTTAGTGCCCAGAGGAAGTGTCTATCCATGTTATCCCATATATTCAGTATCTTCTTCCTGCACTGGCTTAGCAAATCAGAGTACAGCAGCTTGCCTTGAGTGCAGCCAAGGGTTAAACTTGGCTGCCTCACATGTATCTTGCTGTGCCCATAAATCTGATGTTACAGGAGATGTGTTTCTGGGGACTTCCTGCAAACCACTGCAGAGGATCCTGTTTCTTTTTTGTGTCAATGAATAATCCTGAATACTCATCAACAATTAAATAGTATGGAGCTAATCAAGCATTACTATCATCAGACAGTAGCAATTCCTATTTGTTTCCAAAATTTGTGCTTTATAAAGAACGTATATTTTTGAGCTTTATGTCTGCAACCAATATGCACATGAATTATTAATGTGCTATAAAACAAGTATATTTTGGGGGGGGGGAGGTGGGAAATGAACTACCTAAGGCATTTTCATATAAATGACTGCAATTTAACTTTCAAAAACATTTCATTTTTCAACACTCTGCTCACTTCAAATTGAAGTCTGTACATTAGATTTGGCCAAGCATGTCACAAGAAACCTCACACTTGTAAATGATTAACCCATGAAGACCCAGCATGGATTGAATACAGAAGCAGCAGCCATGTAACACCAGGCAGATAGCACTCACGCTCTGGAGTTCTTAACAAGTTTCTGCATGAGCAGCTCCAGAAAGCTGAAGCCAATTCCCATAATGCTTGGATGGTCTGTTTAGCAGGAGCACATCACTGCTCTTCCACACCACTGCTCTAAGCTGTGTGCTAGGAAAACCTCCCAAACAGCACTGCCCACGTGCTGTCACCACGGGAAGGCGAGGGTGGCTGAGCTGGGCTGGCGAGTGCAATTCCCTCTGTTCTACTGCGCTCAGCTCCCAGCACCACACAGTTTAGCTGGGTGTGGAGGAAAGGATTCAATAGCCAATGAATCCTTACATTCCTGAGATACTATTGGAGGCAACATGTTCTTCTCCCACTCCTACTTATGTCCATGCAAGTTCAGCAATCCCATGACTCTCACAGAAAGAAAAGTCTAATCTTTCCTAAAAAAAAGCCTCAAATCATCAACATCATTAAAGACTAATGTATATGGAATAAGAAAACTCTTGTTAGACACCAGGCAAATTAATTCTCTCCCTCATCTTGTCTTGTTTCTTTCCACTGAAGGCTGAACTTGGTGACTGATGCCTAACTATCACAACCTGCTATCATAAAGCGAGCACAAGAGGAAAGGAAAAAGGTCAAAATAAGGAATTGTGGATTTTTCTACAGAAAAGTAATGAAAATGGATTAAAAGTAACTGAAGCAAAATTCACACACTCACTTGCAGGTGAATGCTTTAGTTCCAAATTGAATAAACCCAGAGTAAAATTCTGCCTGCAACAGCAGGAGCTGACTTGTTCAGCCTTGGAGGTTCTTCAAGCAAACGGTTTGAGACAGAATATACAGCAGTGCTCCAAACACCCCCACTTCACCCAGCACCTCCTGCAGATGCTTCTGCTCAGTTCCCACCACAGGCTTCCTCATTTAGTGGTCTTTTATTGCTGAGGATGCCATTCCCAAGATGTGAGATGTGATGTACATCTGGCCACAGCTGTGTCAGATGGAAACATCCTATTTAGAATCTTTTAAATGCTCCTCTGGTCAAAGAAACATGCAAAAATACATAGACAAGAACTTATTTCAAGCAGGTTCCTGCCACTAGAATGAGCATTCAAGACATAGGAAGCCCTCTGGCTTCCACAAGGCACCCAGGTGGAAGAATAAAGGGGAAAAAGAGGAAAGCTCATTTGGAAAGTCTAGTAGTTAGAAAATTAATCAAAGGCAATTTAGTGATTAAAAAATCCCTAAATATAACCTACACTTCAGGTGATGATTCTGTAATAACATGACATAAAAGTTTTACAGGCAGTTTTAGCTGCCAGAAGAGGCCCTACATTATTAAATCAATGTTCAGCAGATAAAGTAACACTTCTATCTATAGGGAAAGCTTTGTCCAGTGTAATTTTTAAACTAGTTCAGTGTACATCTGTCACTGTATTTCTTCCCCACCCTCTTGCTTCCAACACAGAACTACTATGTACAGACAAATGATCTTGCCCTCAAAACAAAATTATTGTTTCCAATGCATAAAGCCTCTATCTGCATAAGCGTTTAAAGCATTACAGCTCCTGTTTCCTAAGAATGTACCATAAAGTCAAGCCATGAATTTGGAAGATTAAACAAAGCCAAAGAAACTGTGCTTCTGTGACTTAAAAATATGCAAAACTTACAGTCTTCACTCTGCTGATTTTTACACATTTTACAAATCAAAGAACCATAAAATGTGAGCTGCTTCTGCCTGAAGTTCACAGCCAAATACAAACCCACACCAACGTGAGCTGTGGTTAATTCCTCATTAGAAAACAGAAAGAACTCCCAGTGCAGTCGGGAGCATGCTGGCCAGCACCCTGTTTGCCCAGAAAATTAAGTATTACCATGTCAAAAGAACTAGTTTCAGAGGATGAAGAAAATACTTTATCTGTTTTCATGTTCCCTTGTCTCCACACATTCAAACACGATTTTTCTTTTGCTATTTGACCTTCACAGGCACAAGGCCAGGGATTGTTTTACAGCACTCAGTACAACTGGCCTGGTTCCATCGAGATTGTAGTAAAAAATGCAACACAAGTTATCATAGGTGAGATATCTCCATTTTTTTCCAGGGGGAAAAAAAAAAAAAAAAGCAAGCTAGAGGACAATTCACTATTGCAATTCATCATCTCAGGAAAAAGGAAAAAAGAAAAATCTGGCTTTGATGATTTTCCCTCCTGGGGCAACTGGGAACACCAGAGGAGTCATATTGGCATTTCCCCACAAAAGATAGTGGTGGTCTAATTTACTGCTGCACAGCACAGCTAAGCACACAGCCAAAGCTGTCTGTGCTCCTGGCAAGAGGCTGGTGATCACTCATCTAATCCTCAAAGGGTGACAAATCTGTAGATTTCCACTTGAAAAGGAAACAAACTGTTCTGAGGAGTAACTGCTAAGTGATAGGTATGGGAATACTTTGATTTCTGCAGGTGAGAAAAAGAGAAATCAAGCATTGTCAGAGTGAAATAACCTTGTGGCTCACCAGTAAACCACGCGTCTCTCTATGTCTGGCTGAGGAGGGCTGAAAGAACGTGTAACGCCATCTGCTGAGGAGAGGCAAAGCCAGCCAAAAGGGGTGTGTTGAAAGCATCCAGAACTCCCAGGGTCACGGAGGAGCCAAACGCTTCCTGCTTTGTGTGTCAAGTCGAACGGTCCATTTTGAATGCTTTGATACTTCTAAAGTCTGCTGTCTTATCAACAAAGCTTTCTCCTTTGAATTGTCAGACGTGACCTTCTCAAGGGAACCTGCACTTTTGAGTGCAAATCGACTCTTCAGTTCTGCTAAGGAGCCATGGGGATCTATGCTGCCTTCCTACTCTGAGTGATCCAAAAGCCAAGGGCGCTTGTTGTTTGCAGCATGGATTTGGAGAGGTCCTCGTGACGGGACAGCGATTCACTTCATCAAAGTAGGTAACACCTCTTCCCATCACCACGGGAAGATAAAATGAGGTGCACACTCAGCAGGTAACTGCACTCCTCCAGCACTGAGCCGAGGCTGCAGGGACCAGCAATCTGTGTGTGCACAGAGGCAGCAGAGGGCACTCAGCCAGCTCCTGCTGCGAGCAGGCGGATGGTTCAATGGACGCATTACCAGTGTGAAGTTTTCCTTTGGGTGACATTCACAATGTGCACGGCATGCTTGGTCGCCCCCAGTGAGTTGGATTTAATTTCATTAAATTACTTCTCATTTTAATTGAATGTAGCAGTCTATGATCAATAAAGGGAAGCGTTATCCTAACCGTTGATCACTAACTCATAAAGACGCCAGGCTTCTCCCAATAACACTGATGGGCTGGTTTGCCTGATTGTTTTTAATGTATGCTAAAAAATGGAAATTGAACAAAGCTCTTTCTCCATACCTTGCAATAAGCTGTTAGGTGGCTTCCATTCGTATCACTGCACCACTCTACATCCAGATCTATTTGAAGATTGTGCAGCTGTGTAAGACGTTTCCACAGAGAGACACAGGATAAAAGGTGTGATACAACATTTCATAGCTCCATATTAGATCTTCATCCAGCAGTCTCCGTGTTTGATTCAGAAACCAAAGTCTGATAGGATCTAGAGACCTCAATATCAAATTGTCATTCTAGGAGAGGGTATACGCAGTTACAGATAATTGCTATGAAATCAAAAAGCACGGTAGGCAGAAAAGCAAAGCACTGAGTTGGTATGGCTCACTTCTGCCAACTCATATACGAAAAGAAAATGAAGGGTGATTTTATGCCAACTTTATATCCAGTCCAGCACAACATAATTCGACATAAACTTTGTCAGAAGAAACACTATAAACTGCTTTGAATAACCCCACAGAAATATGGTAATATACCCTCACCTCACTGAGACACAACTGCCATCTCACAAACACAGTAACAGCAGAATTACAGGTTCAGAAAAGCAAAACAAGGTGATAATTGCTAACTCTGCCATGCAGGGGTTACCAGGCACAAGGCACAGGAGACTCAGGTTGTTATGAAGCTGCACAGCAATATCCAAGATAGCTTCTAACCAGCTCCTTCTACCTCCTCAGTGCAACAGCAGTGAGGCTGATGTCACATGGAGCTCAGTCCTACCCAGAGCTCCAACAGCAAGCAAATCCTAGCAAGACAGGCACACACACTGAATCTTGCATTCATGGAGATTGGACGTAATGTGCACCACCTCATAGATCAGTTAAGTGTATTTGCTCTCAGATATCCTTAGAGGCTCTTCATCTTGTGTGTGGTTCAGAGAAAGCTTTCTGAATGCATTTGAGAAATATTGATTAGAAGAGTATTTACAAATATAGGATGTAAGCCACCTCCAAACAAAGTCAAAAGTTTTCAGTAAGCACTGGATTTAGCCTGGCAACAATATTTCCTACCCCTTTTTCCTCATTTGTTATAAATTTCAGTTCATGGCTGTATACTGCAAAAGGAAAGATTTGGGATGAAGAAGATGAAATAAAATACCATCTTTTAAATATGCAATACTGAGTTTATAGCTCTTTTCCCTCTGGCATCTTGTCAGCATAAAATGAAAAGGCTCAGGAAATCTAAATGAGAAAAGCCTCACTCCCATACTTTATCAGTGAAGAATTTCCATGGCAATACTGCTTTGAAGCTAAATGGTTTTATTTATAGACGAAGCAGTTTTCATGGTTCATTTGCATTTTCTCCAGATTACCATAACCATACATGATCAGTTGTTAAGATCTACAGATATTATCTGTGCAGCGCCAGCAATTCACTTAATTATTTGAAATATGAAAGGATAAATCAATTAAGTGCTCATGCAACTTGCCATATTCACACAGCAGACTGCAGGAGAATGCAGGGATGCACAGCGTGGTGTGATGGTACAGAATGAACTCATACGACCACTTTGTAGACATAGCTAACTAAATGTTGGGAGCAGTATGAATGGGGAGCCAGTGGAACACACGGGTGTGGGAGCACCAGAAGGAACAGCAGGAACAGGGATACAAGGTGTCAGGTGCTGACAGCAGGTCAGGATCCAACACAACCCAGATAAGGAAAATAAAGGATATTGAAAGAGAAACTAAACCCATGAAGAGACAGTGGTGGGAAGACACGGAGTAGGGGGAAAAGACAAGTCAACACCTAGATAAGAAAATAAATAAATCCTAACAATAGAGAGAAAAGGGACACAATACACAAAAGGATCACAGCTACTGTGACCTCCTGAAGGGTACAATCCAGGCTCATTCAAAACCAGCACAAACTTAATCAACCTTAGGAAGGTTGCAGGGTACATAATAAGGACTAGAGAGCCAGCATAGCTTGTCCTCTTCTTTGTCTTAAGGAATCCACATAGGAAACCTGCCTTAGTGCCTGGATGCTGTCTACTTGGACACATGCATCTCGGTGCTCGTGAGAGCATGATTGAAGTAGCATTTGTTTTAAAATAAAATAATCTTCTTCCCCCATCGATAATTATCATATTATTTCAACAT
Organism: Gymnorhina tibicen; assembly: GCA_013399875.1. Lineage (NCBI taxonomy): Eukaryota > Metazoa > Chordata > Aves > Passeriformes > Artamidae > Gymnorhina > Gymnorhina tibicen. Next base: position 4,842,151 of record VXAZ01006886.1, read on the forward strand.
TAATTGCTACTCCTCCCCTTGGAAAATTATAAAAGGTAGTTCCAAATTCTGCCTTCAACCTTGACATGGGGGAAGGCAGAAAAGAAGGAGGAATAGTCCACAAGTACTCCAACACTTCGAAAACAAAAGCAATAAAGATGGGGAAATCTAGTGAGAAATACGCTTTTGATATTTATTTCCTGGCAGAACCACTGTCAGTTCCTCTAGCAAAGGCAGAGAACATGTAGTGTTTTATTTGCAGAAACCTGTGATTTAGCTCAGATATTTGAGTGTTGCCTGCAGCTTTGCAGGGAAGTTGTTTGCTCATACTCCTAATAAATATTCACACATAGTTAATCTCTCACCAAGATAACTCTGTCACCGAAGCCCACGAATTGGCATTTTTTCAGGAACACTTTGCCCAAAGAAATGGAGAAGGCTCAAGGCTCCCAGCCTCCACTGAGCTGGACCCCAGACTGGGCCACCCAGGACAGGGAGAAGTACAGCATACTCTGGCCTTGATTTCATAGAAGTCAGGACTTCAAACTGTGCCAGCCAGAATGGAAAGGCAATTGTCACCAGGAATATGTACTCCAAACAGGAACAGCAGTAAGGACACAGCTACACTGCCTGAGGTGGAGGAAAGGTTGCTGCTGTTGGCTTCGATCAATGACTCCCTCACTGGCATTACATGTCAGGAGAGGGACCTTTAACTGACTCTTGATGGACACAACAAACACAAGCACCTTTCCTACAGCCAGCGTGAGGGACTGCTCAGGGTATTGACAGCTACTTTGTTTACTGCAGTGAAAAAAAATGTCCAAGAACTAAGAGCTGCTTTCAGCTTTACCAAAGAGCCCGGTACATACATCTAAAGATTAAGTGAAAACCATCAACTGCATCATTCTTGCAATAATTTAATGCACACTACAGGGCCATCCAAAAACCTCATGAAAACAACACATACTCTTTAGCTCCAGTAACCATATTACTGGAAATAGATTTTGCACAATCCTCCTTCAAACAGCCATTTAAACCCCAGGCTTAAAGGAGATTATGCTGTTTGCTGATTTAAACTGAAAGGGAAGCTTGTTCCAGTCATCTGGAGGCTCCAGAGGCAAAGGCTCATCTGCCAAATTCCCTCTTTATCCGACTACAATGTACAGCATCTAAATTGTGATGATAATCTCGAAGAAAAACTACTTTGCTTTCAAAGATAGTGTTAAAGTCAGTTTCTGAAGCTTTTCTGGCTTTCCTAGGGATTGTTTCAACTTTGCTCTAACAGTGATACGATGTTGCCTGATCTGCTTGATCTATGAAAGCTGATTTACTTCAGTGTCAGAGAAAGTAACCCTTCTGGAAACCTTCATCTTGTACCCAAAATGCAGAGGCCAGTCAGCTTCTTACAGGTACAAGCTGCAGACAAGGGAAAAATTGAAAGCACAGTCTAATGAGAGGTTGCTGTGGGACATAAATGCAACATTTCTCTCCAGTTCTGCTGCCACCCCTTGCACTTCTCCAGTCCAGGCCTTCCAGAGAAGGGGCTGGGCCTAGGCCCGGCTGCCCCCCAGACGGATCCCACCTGCAGAGCTGCATCCAGACCTGGGGTCCCCAGCACAGCAAGGACACGGACCTTTGGAGTGAGTCCAGAGGAGGCACCAGGATGATCAGACAATGGACCATCTCTGCTATGAGGAAAGGCTGGGAGAGGGGATTGTTCAGCCTGGAGAAGAGATGCCTTTGGGGTAACCTAATTGTGGCCTTGCAGTGCCTGAAGGGAACTGACAAAAAACATGGAGAGAGACTGTTTACAAGGGCATGTTGTGACAGGACAAGGGGGAAAGGCTTCACGCTGATGGAGAGAAGGTTTAGATTGGATATTAGGAAACAAATGCTTCCCTGTGAGGGTGGTGAGGCCCCAGCACAGGGTGCCCAGAGAAGCTGTGGCTGCCCCATCCCTGGAAGTGTCCAAGGCCAGGTTGGACAGGGCTTGGAGCAACCTGGGATAGTGGAAGGTGTCCCAGTCCATGGCAGGGGAGTGGAATGAGATGATCTTTAAGGTCCCTTCCAACTCAGGCCATTCTATGATTCTATGATTTTGGTACTTATTCAGCCCCTGTGGTTCAGCTGCTGCCTTCACCCCAGAAAAGCTGAAAGGGAAGCTTGTTCCAGTCATCTGGAGGCTCCAGCCATGGAGAAAACAGCCATGTTCCCGTGTAGCAGCAGTGGCCAAGGCTGAAGGAGCCATCGTCATCCCTCTGCAAGCACCAGCCCAATGACACAGGCCACAGGACTCCCTTTCTCCATCACACTCTATAATTAGAGTGACCAATCCTTCTTTCTCCAAGCAAATTAAAGTACATACACTCTTGAGGATAGCAGAGTCCAAGCCTCATGAAGGTTCTCCTCCTGTTCTTATCACAGGAAGGAAATGCGACAAATTCCATATGGATATTCAGGGTTGATGGACACCGAGAGCTGTTCAGACAGACTAAAGTAGGAACTACAGCCATTATCCCTCACACCACTTCTTTACACATTCCCCTGTTCTTTTTGCTGTTTTATACTGTAAAAATGAAAAAGTCCACTTGTCTTAATATTTCAGATACCATACACTCCCGTCAGCCACTGCCTTACCAACTCTGGTCTCCAGCGACACACATCATTTTTCTTTCAGTTATCACAGTTGGCGTACTTCCCTTTCCAGACTCTAACCTTTATTTTCCATTATTATTAACACTTGATGAAAAGGCAATGAGAATGTACACTGCACTACATAAGAATTTAAAAAGCAATGCAGTGGAAAACTGCGAATGGTTAAATGAATCATTATGTCCAGTAATATTACACAATTAACAAATTTAATCATTTAACACTCTAACAATGCAAACTTCCATTAAATGTGTAATTTCATATATGAAATAATTATTCGTTTATCAATAGGACATGACTACTTCAGTTCAAAAGTAAAAAATACAATTAGATGCAGCAGGGCAGAACGAATTTCTGGTAGTAATACAGGCTGGAGCTGCATGTGCAGCACTTCTGTGAGGCCTCACAGTGAAACTCATAATTCTCATAGGACAATGCCTCTAAATATCTCGGGTCATTAGCAAAATTACACAGCTAATGAAGGACAAATTAATGGAGCTCTGGAACATTTTATAAGCCTGTAAGAACAGCTACTTGTTACACATCACCAAGAAATAATTGCAGCCGAGTCAAACTCTTGAACTCATTAAGTTTTAACAATACGAATTGGGCAAGCTATTCCCGAAGGAGAATCTTCTCTGACCGTATGGCTGATATGCCCCAGGGAGGTGATCCCAAGGAGGGCTAGGAAGAGGATGCAATACAGGCCAGCTTTGGGCTAGCAGTTCCCACCATCCAGGGCAGGGAACTGGAGAAACTCAAGCTGCCTGCCTTGGGGCAAACCACGTCTGGAGCCACCAAGCAAGTCCGCACAAATACTGAATGAGATCTCAAGAAATCAGTCACGTTCTTCTGAGAACACGCAGGGGAAACCATGTGGGGATGACACCGATGCAGGAGAAACAAATGGAGATGTTTGTGAGGCTTTGACGTATTCCCCACCAGGTCAGTGCTGGAAAAGCTGTTACAGCAAAGCTCCACGACCACAGACCATCCTTCAGGAAACTCAAATGTGGTGCCCACTGCATTCAAATGTGCCTTTGAGAGCAGACAGTCCTGAGTCAGAGGCATTCAGAACAAGCGCTGCATGTGCCAGCAATAAGGGACTTCAGTAGAAGGAGTAGCACATCTTAAAGCAAATTAGAATGAGTTTTTGCAATACCAGGAGCTGAGAGTTGCTGCTCTCAATTTGGTCCCAAAATGAGCGCTTTTAGTATCATATCACAGAGCTACATCCAGGCTGAGAGGGCAAAGATGCGAAGGCAGAACTTCCATGTAAAGGTTTTCACAAGTTCAGTGGTTTTGCTGGACCTCCCCAGCACCACCCTCAGTCTGCATCACTACAGCTAATTCTAGGGGGGCTCAGATTTCCACACAGTTCTCTCTGGGATAGGGCAATCACCACTGAAGTGGGAATTTTTATGATTTTAAACTCACTTAAGCACCTAAACTCACCTGATCATCACCTGACACACTCCATTCTAAGCACATTGTAGAGACCTGTAAAAGCAGAGTTCAATGCACTATTTTGAATCCAAAACAAAAGAATCTCGAAAGAAGATCCACAAAATCTGATCCACTAAGATCCACCCCAAATGTATTTGGATTATAGATGTACTGCAGAATAAGTATAACTGCCAAATTCAAACTTGATACAGTATTAGGCTTTCTCATTACTCCAACATCCAAGCTCCATCATTCCTATCACTACAAATATCTGGCCAAGGCAGCCTCACTAACAAAGAAAAATGTATTCTAAAGTATTTTTTAGTGATTTCTGCAAGTTTTTTTCACATGTGGCCCCTACAAAAATGTTTTCCTGAGTACCTATTAAACCTATTGGTTCTCTCTTAAACAAAATATGAGTAGTAGTAGTTTTTTCCATTTCTGAAAACCAAAAGCAGTAGCCACTGCAAGTAACAACACAGACTGGCAAAAACAAATGTCTTAGAGACACTTAATATTTTGCTCCTGAAGAAATACCGACTGTCATGACAAACCATCAAAGTGATCACTAAAGTTGATCCAAATTTCACCTAACTTTGAGGTACAGTAATGTTTCTGAACGGAAAAAAAGAAAAAGTAATTAACTTATACCATTAAATCTAGTGGGAAGTTGAAACTAACTGCTGGCTTGCACAGCCTTCTCAGCTCCCAAACCCAATACTCATGGATATTGGAAAAAGTATACTTCATGCTGACTGCCTTGTGATGCTCCAGTGAAACTGCAGTAGCTGTCAATAAAGTTGGAAAAAAAAATCAGGTGAAATGAGAAAAGGCTTAAATTTTCAGGAAAAATAAGAGCTTCTCACAGGACAAATATATAATGTGGCACGAACCTTAGATACAGCATTGCCCAACTAGATTAGACCTAAGTGTTTCAGAGGCCTTGCTGGAATCCTCTGAAGAAAATGTAAGAAATTTCAACTGGAAGATGAGGAATCTTTGGCTTTCACTGGTTCACATATAACCATTAAAATCCCAGGTCTATAGCTTCATAGCCCTCTTGAAAAAATTAACACCTCAATAGTAACTGTATTCCACAATCCACATCAGTGGCTGCTCTCCAGAGTTCCCAACTTCTACAGCTCCCTGGGCAACAAGTTTCATAGGCTAATTCAATACTATGTTGTCTTTGCTAATTTCATTAAAGCTCCTTATTGAGTTCATACCAAACTGCCACCACCTGCTCTCAGCACTCCTGAATCTCATGCAGTTTTTAACCCTTAGACATTGCATAACTTCATCTTAACCATATAATGAACTGTAAAGGACTCCTCTATAAAATAGCCCTTTGTGACTAAGGAAAGACTCCGTAGGACCATAAAACAGGAACCATGGAAAACAATGAATCATTTTTCAGCTTCCAGGAACATTGCTGGTCTCAGTGCAGCCCACAGAGGAGCCATAGATGCTGCTCTGCTAAATTCCTAACTGACTGCAGTCAAATATATCACACTGGGCAAAGGTGGACTCCGGCAACATCACTGGATGCCTTTGCCTGACACACCATCATTTCCAGCTGCAACTTGCTGGGGTTTCTGCCAGCCCATTCCCTGCATATTGTGCTCTACATCATTAGCAATGGAAAAGAATGCTCTTCATACACTATGACAAAGGGTTACAGAGAATGAGCAAACAATTTTCTTGCTGGGCCAGTATCAGTACATCTCAATTCAGTTTGGACTCACAGCATCTATAGGGAGTGCAAGATCTACTACTCATAAGCTGTGGTGAGAAGGTCAATGTCTGGTGAGTAGGTTTTATGCTCTCTCTACAACACATATATCAGATTTGGAATTCCTAGTGCATTTCTCTTGGTCCCATTACGTGCTGACTGCTTTTGTTCCTCACACACATTATAGAACACAAGAGATATACGTTAGCCATGAGTTAAGTCCATGAGCTATTCCCAAGGTTTGCAATATTATCCATTGTACAGAGTACCCTGTCACTTTAGAGGATAACTTGGTGAATGGAGGCATTACATGGAGCTCAGTTTAGGCTCAGTCCTTGCATGCTGGAGAGCCTTCCTAATTCCTGGAGCAACCAGAGCCCAAGTGACCACTCAAGTTATTAACCTGAACCAGGTTCTTTAAAAAGCCTGTGCATTTCTGTCTATTCCCTTTTATAAGGTATTCTAGCAATCTTTTCAGTACAAGGACTGTTTCATGTCACATGTTCTCTGACAGAGGTAATTCATATGGGACAGCTTCGAGCATCAGCCCTGAAGAAAGAAGTTCAGTGCCTAGTCTCTGTATAAAGGATGAAGGACAGCAGGCTGCTCCAAGGGGCAATTTGGTTTTGACCAGGAAATGGTTACTTTATCTCTGTCTCCACATATCACATTTCTTCAAATGAAGAGTCAGATTTTCAGTGAGACTTAATTACAAATTGATATTTTCTTTTTTATTAATAAGGACAGTGCCAGATTAAGTTAAATTAGCTGGTTTCTCAAAATACTTATGCTATCCAATTAAATTTTTTTTAGAAATATATTAAGAGAAGATCACAATCAAAGCTGAATTAATTTCAAAGATGAATGCCACTTTTTATGCGTCGAGAATTGATCTGTTAGTAGCTCCTGTGAAATTAATTGGGCTTCTTGTAAGGTATACAAATACTTTGCAGAAGAGGGTGAAGTATAGCTGGATACTTGAAACTCAGTACATATTTGTGGAGAGTATTTTATGCTGCCATAGAGTTGTGCTGAATTATTTACACAATTACTAAGAGACTCAACGGGAGAGTTTTTTATGCCCCACCCACAGGATATTGAGGAACCTTCCAATATGTCCAGATGTAAATATAAGGCTCATCAATAAAAGCCAAACCAACCACTGATTGTGCACGATGTTTGGTACACACACTGATGTCTCAGCAGCGTTTCCTTTAGCCAGAGTGCAGCAGCTACTGCAAACACAATTAACAAACTCAAATTAATTTCTCTGCACAACAAAAATCTCCCAAAGCAGCTGACATGTGGATGTCAAAAACAGCTTCCCAAAGCCCCTAGAGTACCTCAGCTAGAAGTGCTCCAAGGTCTCTGCTCCAGAACAGCTTCTCTGATAACTGTCCCTCCACCCCCGATGTGCCTTAAAAAGTTAACAGCTTCTGTATTTTGTCTGTTATTTCCAATCCCTGGAGCTGGCATCCCTAAAAAGAAGACATAATGGGTGGAGCAGAATCCTAACCCAATGTAAATCGAAAGAAGTAAATTCAGGTAAGTTAAGAACACGACTGGGAAGCACAAACCTCCTTCCTGGTGGAGGCTGTATTCCCTTTGCTGAAGGAACCCCAATAGCACAGAAATGCCAAAGGCAGATAAGAAGCAGCTGCTACATTTCTAAATCTCAGCCCCTCCACATACAGCTCCCAGCACACAAGCAGATGCAACTGCCCCCCAGACTAGGCCTCCGTGGTCATTATGAAAGCTCTGGCCCAACAAGATGAAACTCTTCCCTCGTATATTTTTCAATTTATCATGATCTTCAAAGGCATTTTAAAAATCCACCCAGAGCTCACAGAAGCCTTCTGTAAAGAATGGCTGGAAAAACCCCAAACTGCCACAAATACAAAAAGAACAAAATAATATAATGAGCTGAAGTGACTCAGATCCCAAAGAGGTTTATTTCAAGACTGCCAGCAAAACTGGAAAACCCCGATTATGGGAAGGATGTACCCATACCCATACACCTCTGCATCAGAAGCTATTCTGATCTGAACATAGCAATTGTATGAAGCTGCACTCACTGGCCTAAACTTCCACCTCTCCCCTACCCATCCCTTCACATGAAGAACATCTTTCAGACCGGAGAACCAAGCTTTCAGGGAAAAATAAACAAATAAACCCACATCCAGTTTTAAGGCCTGAAATCATGCTGCAAGCTTAAATCCATGTCTGTTAGGTAAACTCTTGTTCCAGGGACTGTTTCCCTGGTTTGAAAGCAAGGCAGACTGAGTAGATACCGGCTTATGCACAGCACACTCGCTCTATGGACCACAATGTGCACATGCAAGACCCAGAGCAGGAACCGGGCTTTTGATAAAAATGACATTATGGAAACACAGAGAGTAGAGTGGCTTCTGAGACAGTGAGCTATAAGAGGCTGTTTTTTCCAGTCCTGCCACAGAATACACATCTGACACTGGGTGTCTTGTACTGTGTGATACCTTCTATTTTCAAAATATCTTTGTCTGGTCTATAAAAATCATCAAGGTTCCAAGGCAGGATATGATCTAAAATGTGTCTGTGCATGTCACTCTTCCTCCCTGTGCCCCAGGTAACCACGTAACCTTGAGCTTGGAATGCTTGTTATCACACAGTTATTCCCATTGCCAGTGCTCTGAGTTAAGTAGTCATAATGTGTTCTTCTGATGTACAGGGTGTTCTGAATGGTCAGCAGAATGCTGTGCTGATATATAGCTTTTCTAGAATAGCACTAGGCATCGAAATGCTGGTTCAGGAAATCTGAGCATGAGCTCAATTTTAGAAAGCAACTCTAAAAACAGTGCCTCCTTACACAACACGTCTGTCAATGAGTTCCAGAGTTATTTTTTTGACAAGGATAAATTGGGGGGGGCCTAGCTTCTGCTCCTGTCAGTGCTGTGAAAAGCTTTGGGAGAGAGTCAAATGTCACCTTCTGCCAAACAGTTTGCAAATGTGTAGTTCTGTCACAGAAGATATTAAGGGAATCACCCAGGATATCACAACAACTTAGTAAGCCATCTGGGAGAAAATTTAACTCCTTGAGATGTGGCAACAGCTTTCTGCAGAGTAGCTGTGCTGTCACCACAGAATAGGTGTGGTGCTTTCACAGGGGAGACAGCCTCTCTGGTGCAAACATCCTACCAGATTGTAGCGGCCCCAGCCACACCTTGTCCTGTCCCCAACTTGGGCTGCCTTTGCACCTCAAAAGCTGCTCTGCTTTGTACAGCAGTGATCAGACCTGGACTCAGCAGCTTGTACTTTGCAGCTAAATCACTGAGCTATACAGGAACTGCAGCCCCTTTAGGAGCCTCTCTTGTACAAGTCAGTCCTGTCAGAAAGGTTAGCAGATGTGAGAAAACCATCCACACAAGGCACACCATTAGGTGCAGCAGACAGGATTCAGCCAAAAATCTTGTGTAAAGTAGGTAAATGGACCTGCCTTGTTCCAGGACAAGCACCGGGAATTGATAAACTGTTTACCTGGCCTGAAACTGCTTGCTCAACCCTGCCAGCTGCAGCTGCTCAGGAAGCATTGACTATGCTTGTGGGGACAGGCTGAGCAGGCACTAATGAATTGAGGAAAAAATGGTCAGCGAAAATTCCCACTAGCAAGTGTTTCACTACAGTTTGGAGCAGCTTTGCCCTTCAGCAGCCCAATATCCCCGGCAAACAGCCTGCTTGCCACTAGATCACTCCAAATCCCACCTGCGAGATGCTCAACCCTACTTTCTCACTTGCAGCAGTCCTGGCACCATCACAGTACAACTCAGCTTTTATGCTGTGGTCATCTAATCTGTTTTGCTATCAGCTGAGAGAACAATGCCAAGAAACAAGTTTTTGTGCCTGAAGGCACCAACTCAAGTTGTTGCTGCAAATCACTGCACCATCTTTACTTACTTCTGTGCAGAAACAAAGAGCTGGTTGTGCCCCCAGAAAATTCTTCTGTGTCTTGTATTAAAAAACAATTAAAATATGAATTTATCCCGATCATCAATTTATAATCACAAGAAATGCTTTCACAGTCCCAGGAGCTGCACTGTCAGGGGCAGGCTCACTGCTGTGCTGTATGGCCTGTTGGACATGAACCTGGCCAGAAGGGTCAGGTCTACAGGCACAGGTAACTAATGCAGAGCCTTGACTAGTAAGTCTGAGAAGCACCTGACTGGGCTTCCAGAGTGCTCAGGTGGCTGCAGGACACGTGGGCAGACATGGCTCAAAGGAAAGCAAACACCTGCAGAGCACTGTGCAAGCACTGTGGCCTTGGCAGGAGCAAGTTGTCTTTGCTTCAGTGCACTGCATCCCCCAGTAGAGCACAGGGAAGTTCTATCACAGCCCTTCGTTTCTTGCAAACAACTGTAATTGTGTTAATTTAAACCAATTTTGCTGTAAGACTGTGTGGTTCTCCTAGAAAAGGAACAGAGACGTAGAAGTAATTTGCCTGGCTGGGAGAGCAGAGCACACCTAGCTCTCACTTTAATTCACTTTGGTATCATCTAGCTTCTTTGAAGAGTCAAACATTAGAGTAACCCCAAAATTATCCATGTGAAGGATTTGTTCATAACTATGGAACTCAGACAATGAATGCAAAAGGCAGTTTACTGCCTAAATAGGGAGAGGGCTAAAAATTATCACCTAAATATTTGATTTAAATTCCATGGAAGTTTCATGAAACTTGCATGACTTTCTGACAGCAAAATTGCAAAACGCTTGAAAGTCCAAGACAAGTTTTGTGGTTTAGGTTTGTTAAATTCTTCTTTCCACACCCCCCATGCCTTATTCTGAACCTCCCATCAGGAGTTCGGCATCAGGGAAGACAAAGGTGACATTTTACAAGGTCTCTGACTCTCAGGAGATGTGGCCAGTGGGGCTTTGGGGTTTGTTGTGTTTGTTTCCTTTTTTCTTTTCCCAGCCCTTGTCTCCCAGCTGCCTGATAGCCAGAATTTACTGCAGAGCTCCAACACCTGCCCTGCTGGCCCAGGCACAACCTGGAGTAGCACTTTAAACCCTGAGTAGCTCTGTGGTAGTTGGCAGACTCTTGTGGAAGAGGATTTTTGTGCAGAAGCCATGCCCAAAAATATTTTTCAACTTTTTTAAAAAGCTGTCATTATAAATTCAGGTGTTTTAATCAGAATTGGTGTTTACTATGGCATCACTGCAGTGTTTCCTGTCTGGAATTGCTGAGGTTTTCAGTTTATGGCTTGAGTTCCTAAGTTTGGGGAAGCAGAAACCGTTTGGCTGATATTTTTTAATTACTTTGGTAGCTGAGAAAGTGTCTGTAGGGCCATGACAGACACAGAGCTCCCCTTGTCGCATACGATCATTAAATGAAAGGTGGAGTTAAACCAGGGTTTGACCAGGCCAGGAGTCATGACCAGCTATGTGCAATACACAGTTCAGGTGACTTGGCAGCTACTTGAAGCTCACTAGATTGCTTCAGCTGCTGGATGGCCAGGAAGTGAGAATAACAACGTGCAACTGGGAGGCAGCCGTACCTAGCAGGCTGAGGGCTGAGCTGGGGGCTCAAGCAGGAAAGCTGGCTACTCACCCTGGCTTTTCCAATGAAGGGAAGCTTTCGACATGTCACTTCCTCTGGGCTAGAGGCAAACAACTTCCAAGCTACTGTATACGTTCTTCACAGTTCCTATGTGCTCTCCTTTCTATCTGTAATCTTTTTCCACCTCAACTCCTTCCCTCTCTGCATCTCAGTTAACTCCTCCACATCACGGAAGAAACAGGACAAAGACAGCCTGTCCATACCACTACTGATCCCCATTTTCACCCCAGACAGAGCTAAAGCCAAACCTTTTGGCCCTGCACTGATTCTCTCCAGTTTGCCACCAAAGAGAGATGAGAACGTTTGGCAGAAGGGAAGGAAAGAGCACGGGCCAAAATTCCCTGTGTGAGGCCTTTGCAGTGGGCAGAGAGGCAGCAGGAGGTCAGAGGACCTGCAGGCTCCTTTCGTGCTGGTGCATCTTTATGCTTGTGAGCCACTGCTACAGACTGCTACGAACCATCTACATCAGGACAGTATTTTGTACAAAGGCCTCAGCCCAAAGAAACTATGGGTTAAATGCAGCCTGAATTACAACAGTCAAAAAGAGTTTCAGGATGTATGTATTAAAAAGCTGTTACTTTCACAGACCCTAATGAATATACTCTGGCTGCACCTTTTTCTTGGTGCCAATTAATTTGCAAGAGTGGTTAAGATGCTGGAAATAGTTGGTGTCCAAAATTCCCATTAACATCAGCATGAGAAGGGACCCAGCCCACTGCCGGACCATCTCCTTGGTAAAACCATAACATCACAAACCACATCAAACCTGACTTACATCTTGTGACAATGCTGCCAACTCTAACCCAAAATGTGGTTATAAAATAATCCCCTCCATAGTAATTAATATGGCAGAACTGGTGAGGGCGTGATCAAACCCCTCCACACCAGAGGGAAAGTAGGTCCTCTGCCCAGACTTTACCATCCCATGTAATAATGCACACAGTTTACCAAAGAATCAGGTTGAGCTGATATTTTCACAGATAATTTCACAGCAATAAGAAAATCACACTGATTAGAGCCCTACACCATTTTCTAGACAATAATATTCACATTTGCTTAATACCAACTGTGCTACTTAATTGTCAGGGAGCATAATTTTCTACAGCTAAGCTGTAACCTCCACAAGGCATCCACAGCATCCAACAACCTGGCAGCACCTTCTGCTGCTCACTGATGGTGGAAACGGGGCCAGGTTACTCACACCATCTGCTGCAGAGGGGAGCTGGGCACTGGGGACTGCTGGGTGAAAGCCCCATTAGACAGAAGATGCGCAATTCAGATAGAAGTAAATAAAGTTTAAAAATAATCAGAGTGGAAAACAGAAGTCAAGGGATATCTTGCCTCCAAATTCAACATCTTTCAAGTCCCACAGAACAATCCCTGGGTTATTAACAAAGCATTACTTTTGGGTACTTGTGGTCATTTTTACTCTGCTAGGGATTGCCAACAACAGTTGCCAACACTGAGAAACCAGCTTTGACTAGAGCTGACTGGGAAATCAGAAGTGGTTTTGGTTTCACGTCAGATTAAAACCAAAGTAATAAGAAGCCCAGAAAAGCAAATAGCCTGAAGCCTTTGATTTTCAGTCAGACTGGAAGCTCGGTTTGCACTATCATGCAGAGGACACCATAAGTCAGCAGTTATTCTCCCCATCTCTCCTGTTATCTCCTACTCTTCTCCTGAGCAACTTTCCTATGAAGGTTAGCCCAGTGCTAACTGGCCTTTCCCTAGTGTCAGGGGCAAAGCACTTGTTTTCCATGGGAATAGTGAAGTCAAACTTCACCATCTTCAGTAGAATTCTACCATTCTACACTGAAAAATAAATTGAGTCAGAGCCACTTCACCACAGCTGGTGCTCAGAAAGGTTCATCTCCTACAGCCAGACCTTGGGACAGTGGGGACAGGTTGGAGCTGTGCTTGCCCATGAACTGAATGTGACCCTTTCCAGCAGCATCATCTGCTCATGCCCATGCAGTCTCTCTCAAGCCCTTCTAATAAGAATAAGATAACAGGCATTTTAATTTGGGCCTAAGAAACTTGGCTGCTGGCTTCATTTACAGTCTCTATCAAAAATACAAATAGCACATATAATGCAACTTAGTCGCTTGCTTGTCTTCCATGCCAACTCTCAGCACAGAATTAATGTTTTGATGGAATAATAAACCTCTCAAAATCTGAGCTGATAATGGACAGTCACGTTAGATGCTTAAATTATAGCAGCACGAACAGCCTTGCAATAATCAACCCTGCAACTGCCAAAATGTTTTCATTGTTCATTAACTGGAACCTTTTTTGCATTGCTAATCCTAATGAGCTGCCATTCTCATTACCATTCCAAGCACTGTCTGTAGCACATCTCTAGATTTCTTTTCCACCCAAACATACAATCTTATTCAACTGGCAGCCTGTTAACACATTAAAAACTCAGAAATGGCTGCTTTAATGCAACTATAATAAATCTACAGTGCAAGCACCTTGAGGGGAAAGTTCAGTTGAGTCTTCAAGAACTTTTGCTTAAGTAGAAAAACAGAAAGTCTTTTATTGAAGAGACCATATAGTAAAGTTCCAAATCCAAAATCCATTGAAGTTAATGTGAATCTTTCCATTGATTTCTTTATACACTGAACTGTTTTAACTCCCTCCCTTCCTCTTCTGCTCCTCCCCAAGCATGAATAAGTGAATCCACTGCAGAGATAGTGAATTTTCTTGCAGGGAACACAAATGATGTCTGTGTAGGGAAGGCTCAGCAGTCTAATGTACTGAGTTACCAATGCCATTTTCTCTACTCTGACTTCACAGTGGCAGAGGTCAAAGAGTTCAAAGCATCCAGCAATCCTTCTCAGTCCACAAGACAGGTCCTTTCTTTGCTAAATTATGAAAATTTTGCACAGAATTTACCCCAGACTCTGAAAAGCTGCACTTCACCCCTTCATCTGCACCCTGTTTGCAAGAAGGAGCAGCCCAGAGCCACTGGCTTATGCAGCATCCATTTTCTGTGGAGGAAAATATGCAGAAAGCATCTTCTATAGGAACAGACCCCGGTTCCAGATGTAAGCAGCTTATTCATTGAAGGAGAGCAGAAAATAGGGACTGTCACTTCACACTCGGTTGAGCATATTAAAAAAAAAGTCAGCAACTTGTTAATGGTGGGCAGTTCACTCACATAACCATGAGAGAAGCTTTTTGAAGAAAAAGCCAGATGCTTTTCCTGGAGCCGGGTTTATTTTCAGTGTGACCCTCTTGTTTTTAAGTATAAGAGCCCCAAACCAGAGGACGTCAACAAATTATTAGGCATCATCTTCAAGCAATTTCAGCCTGGAACCACTGATTTGTTCCAGAGAGACAGTTGTTCCCTTCAGCTGGGAAACAGGGAATATATTTCTCTCCCCCTCTCAAAAGAGACTGCATCTGCAGAGAATATCACATATGAAGACACAGTAGGAATTGTTCAGATGGGGCATTTTCTAAGTTGTTCTTATGACAAAAAGTTTCAACATTAAAATAGCTCCAAATGGATGTAAGAGCTCTGAGTTCTCAAATTAACCTGAAGCAAACACATAGATAGAACATTGCAGTTTCTCTTTTTTAATATAAATTCATAACCAACTAAATACTCATTCCACATTGACAAAGTATTTCCGCACTGACAAAGGCTCTGAACACATTAATTAAAGAGGAGTTTTGTATTTGAAGACAGCTAAGCTGTCTTTCACAAAAGCCCACATAATTTAATTTATTCCATCTGATTACTTAAAGCAGCAAGAGATGTTATACACAGGCACAGAATAATTTTTAGTTCTTGTCCTTATTTCTCTCATCTCCATGGATCAACTGAAATGTTTCTTTATAGTTTCCAATGTAAAATTCTTGAAGCAATGCACACACTGAGTATCATACATTCCCCTTGAGACACTGCCCCTGGGAACTCTTAGCAGGCCCCAGGAACAGAAGGGTGAAAGGCAGATGTAGAATATACCTTTCCTAACAAAAAACTCTTAAAAATATTCTTTTTAGGCTATGATACAAGCCACTAGCTTATGAAATAGCTATTTTCAAGAAATCAATGCGCTGAAATCGGACTCAGAAATCAAAATTCCAGTTACAAGAATTGTCACCCAAAAGCAGCTCAGGAAGAGCAACTCTCAGGACTTCCTCCACACGGATCACCTCCATGCTGTATAAACCTCTTGAGTGCCAAGACTCAAGACAAGTCTTTTTAAAAGAGAATTGCCCTTCTAAGTTGGATAAAGAGAAAATAGTTCCCATGTGTAAGTCAGTACGACTAAACCAGAAGTCTCACACGAAAGTCCCATAAAAACTCACCCCAAATTCTCCCAGACCAACTCCCAGAGCATTGTAT
This sequence comes from Gymnorhina tibicen, assembly GCA_013399875.1. Lineage (NCBI taxonomy): Eukaryota > Metazoa > Chordata > Aves > Passeriformes > Artamidae > Gymnorhina > Gymnorhina tibicen. Next base: position 4,857,907 of record VXAZ01006886.1, read on the forward strand.
CAGACATTTTGGCACTGAAATGATTTCAAAATTCTAAAACCCTATCCACCTATTTCAGTACTTCTCAAATATCATGGTATGAGGAAACAGCAGAAGATATTTTTCTAGAAAATGCTCTGTTACTGCCAAGGTCCAAAGGACTGGTGGTGACCCACCCATACTTTTGAAGCATCCCAGCCTTTGTGCCACAATTTTAAGTTCCTTAGCACAGCCTCTACAACCTAAAATCTAACAGATTTTCCCTCACTTTACCATAAAACCTCAAAAAAGCAGCAAAGCTGGTTTTGAACTAGTCAGAAGGCAGACACTTGAGACCAGGCTAAAACTTGCATCAAAGAGAATTTTCAAGCAGCCTCAAAAGCACATGCAGAGAGTGGTTTATATTCTCTTCCCCAGAGATCTTTTAGCTTTAACAGGCAAGACTAAGGTCTGACTTTGATTTGGCCAAGGCCAGACAGACATTAAACACAACTTTCAAGAATTAATGCTTATGAAATGAAATTCATTACTAGAATGTATGCAATTCTCCAAGGCCTCAAGATATTCTATAGTATGGTTCAATTTCACACCAGCTTCCATGCAGGCACAACTAATTTTATTATGCAAACTTGATGACATGTTTGTAACAGGACTAATATAATCTCGACAGAACAATACTGCTAGTAAGTACACTTAAAAATCCTACACATAAGCACAAAATGCTGTCACATCCAGGCTGCACTACACTCCTGTAGCTAGTTAGATTGAAGTTTAAGTGAGGACAGAACTCATCCTTAGCCATGCACCCATTAAGTGACAGTTGTATCATAGAACGGCTTGGGATGGAAGGGACCTTAAAGATCCTCTTGTTCCAGCCACCTGCCATGGCTGGGGACAATCACCTCCCCGGAGCTGCCGGTCACACTCCTCCTGATGCAGCCCAGGACACAGTGGCTTTCTGAGCTGCAGGCACACACTGCTGGGTCGTGTCCAGCTTCTCACCCACCAACACCCCCATTTCCTTCTCCTCAGGGCTGCTCTCAGTCCATTCTCCACCCAGCTTGTGAACAGGCTTGGGATTGCCCTGACCCAGGTGCAGCACCTTGCACTTGGCCTTGCTGAACTTCATGAGGTTTGCACAGGCCCACCTCTGCAGCCTGTCCAGGTTCCTCTGGATGCCATACCTTCCCTCCAGCTGCACTACACAGCTTTTTCTTTCTTTCCTTAATCCAGCTTCTTAAATGAAAACTCAAAGAACTAAGAATGCAATGGGTCCAGAACAGAAAAATCTGTGGACATTTCATCGATACTGTCAAGGGTAGACAAAGCCTGACCGCACTGCCACAAAAAAAACCCTACTTAGTGAAGCAGATGGTTCCATCTCAGTGAAACTCAGCTGATTATAGGCTTGAATAAACCCTGTAATAACAGAGTTGGATGACAAGCAAAGGGTAGGCCAGGCAGAGACTACCTTAACCTTGACTAACTGGAATCCAACAGGCAATTATCCATCCTTTTCTGCTCTTCCAATGCAATCACTTAGGGAACAGACTGGGACAAGCACTGATGAGATATCTCTTAAAAAATTTGACCATCAAACTCCAGGAGAGCACCTACAGAAGAGGGAGGAAAATGACTCCAAATTGAGACTGAGACAATGTGTTAGAAATAGCATTATACCACCAAAGGAAAAAAAAAAGAATTCAAAGCCTTCTACTAGCTCCAAGATAAGTGATATGCCTGACAGACAAATGAGAGTTGAAAAGATTGCCTGATGTGCAGCAGGCTGAGATGAAAAAAATCAAAACCCCTGTTTAACAGAAGTCAGACTGATCCCTGGGTGCTCCTGTGAAAGAAATCAGACCACTTCATCACCGTATTTTCTCCCCTTCCCTTCTATGTGCCAGCTACAAGTTGCACTCAGAAAAAATACTTAGCATGAGAAGAGCTTTAAAAAAGCAGTAATTTAAATTCCATATTAGGAGGCTATTTTTTTATGTTTCACAATGTGAAATTCCATATGTTAGAGTATAATGAACCCTGAGGTAACTAATGACCGTGGAAGGCATCCTTTCTTGGACTTGACTTCAGCTTACACAGACACTAGTGAGCTGCACAGAGCTTCAGGAGGATCCACAGATAAAAATCTTCCCACCTTATTTCATGTAAAGATTAGAGCACCAAAAGGTTCTTTCCCTACTTTCCCAGGAGAGAGGACCCAGGCAGTTGCTGCTGCAACACTGCACTGTGGGTTTCCCCAGGGGACCAACGGCACAGCAGGAAGCATTCAGAGCTGTTCACGTGTGTTTCCATATAGCCCTTTTCATATTCCTTGCTTTGTAAGGAGCTGCTTGGAGCAACCCTTTATACAACCACTAAGACAACAGAGACATCAATTTTCAACTCCTGTTCTTCTCCACACACCTTGAAAGACAGTGGGAAATTTGTGTTACATATTTCTGTCTAAACCTGAAAAATCTGTAGCTTACATTTCACACAGGTACCACCAGGAATGCTGCTTCCATATAGGTACAGTTTTAGGTTGCCACGGTGCAAAGTCTGATGCTGGGGGAGCCACTCTCTAACCAGAAGTAATCCATGTAGTAACACTGCTTTTTCCAGTAGTTCAGTGTTTGTCTTAAGTTTCCCAGAGATTTTTCCAAGTAATTTCCTGTCAATAAGCCTGACATAAAAAAACCCTGCCAAGCAGTTAATTCAGGTTTTGGATGCCCAGATTTAAGCATATAGACAGTACATACAGGAAATGGATCCCTTCTGCACTTGAACCAGCTCTCAGAAGTGGGGAGCATTCCAGGATGTGCAGTCTCAGACCCTTCTGATTCAAACACCAACTTCACTGCTGTTAATCTGCTGTCTCTGGCTCTTGCAAGCAGGCTACACTTGGCTTCCTCAGTTAAAGATTTCAATTCCCAACCATATTGGAAATCCAGCCATTTTCTGTGGCATAGCAGCACAAGCAAAATTGGCAATTACCCTAATGTCCTGTTTATCATAGAAACATAACCCCTAAGATCTGCAGTTGAGAAAGGAACATTTTGTTTCCCATGTGGAGACGGCAAGCATATCATTAGACAATTCACTGCTATTGAACAGATACTGTATGTATTAATCTTCTGCTAAAAACACTGAAATACACACTGACAAAATAAAGGAGAAATCCTGCCAGCTCTTGAAATAGGTGTTTCATCCACATTATTTAGACAATAACTCAGATCACAGTTGGAGAGTGAACACTAATTTGTGAATTTAAGCATAGATTTTGCTTGTCATTTTATTTGGCAAAATGTTTTGTTATTGGAACATTAACAGAGGGAAAGAAAGAAAAAAGAGACAATTATTTAAATAAAATCAGGACAGAGTGTGGAAAAAGGGATTGCCTAAATGCAACATATGTTGTCAGCTTTGTTCTGACATATTTTGAGGTTTCTTCCTCAATAGTTCTTTAGTTAGAATGGCACGACCTCATTAAAAGGGTAAACTGGGGAGGAATGACTTTTTTCTAGATACATGAGCAGCATAAGTAAAACCTGCACACTCTTTTTTTTAAAATAAAGTTTATAAGCTCTCCTGTCCCATACACGGAATTTCAAAGAAGAAACCAAGCACACAGTAAAACACAATGTGATACTTACTTAAGAGTATTGGCAAAGGATATCTTCAGTGGCTTCATAAGCACTCAGCATCCAGTGAGATCACACAAATCTCTGCAGAAATACAGAAGCCAGAATCCAAAATATTTGCCTTCTATACAACTTGAAAGCATAACTCTCTCTTGTTTTTCACCATAGGAAATGGCTTGTGAAGATCATGAAGCAGCTTGATGTTCTATCCAGAAAAGTGTTCTGTCCTTTACCATCTGTATTGTATTGGTGTCTAACGTGGGGAAAGAAGAAGGATAGTGTTAGAGGAGGAATAATAAGTTATTCAAAATTACATAAGACAGTGACACACGGAAATAGCAAATCTCTCCTCTCTCCACATGGAAAAAATGGTTGGTTTTTTTTCCCTATTTTAAAATGCTAACGTTTAACTAACACATAATATAGCTATATCTTTCACAGATTTCTATTTGATGATATCAATTACTACACATGACCTTCCCAAGAGTAAAAGAAGATAATTTAACTTGCAATAAAAATCTTATAAGTACAAATGAGTAAGTTATTCTTTCTCATTCCACTGAGAGAACTGAGAGGCCTTGCAGGCCAGTGATGAGAGATTTGAACTTTGACTTAAAATTCCTCTTTCTTTTTGGCTCATCTGGTTCAACTCACTTGCCCTCTTTCACTCTGATTACTTTTTTTTTAATTTAGGCAGAAACAGATTCATCTGCACAGCTATCAGAAAATCTTTTTTAATTTCTACACTCTCCTTATAACAAAACCACAACATCTACTGTCTAGACTCTTCATGTAAGTGGTAATAGCATCAGGTGATGGTTATGTGAACAGTTCCTGGGCCTACATATCCATTCTCCCTAGGTTTGAATGAATGCTAAAGTGAGCTTATAATTGGCACAGTGAGATTCAAGGCTTTCTACATTGCCCTCAGTTCAATACAGAGCCAAACAAAAAAAAAATCCAAGAAAAAACTGCTGGAACTCAAATAAAAACCTGCAAAGGGTAAGAGTGCTCTTCTCACTTTTATAATTTAAGGCTATACAACATGCAGAAGATGCACAATTTTTCGTAGTGGCAGAAACCACACGTATGTTACTAGCTCAGGTACATATTCCAGCACTTAGAAAATGCATTGAAAACTTTATGCCTATGAAAAATGTTGACTAGTAAATATACATCTTTAGGCAATGCAGACTCCAGTAAGGAGAGCAGGACTCCCATCACAGCAGCCACATGTGAATGTAATGGTACAGAGAACAGAATAGAATTCACAAGTCATATTGAATTGCTTCTCATGTTTACAGCCCTGGGCACCAAGATGCAACTGAAAGCTTTTGTTAGCAAGTTGTTTGACTTTGGAGGACTTGAGAAGGCCTCAAATTCTAATGCACAAGGATAAGGAACAAGCATTAGCTTCAAAAAAGTCATGTTGTATGCCAAAAGTAGCATGCACTGACCTGAACCTTTAAGACAGGAGCATATACTTGAAAATAAATCAACATCAATCCAATTTATACTGAAGTTATGATCAACTCTATCAATATCAGCCAGGTAAGCAAGAATCCTTTCAAGAACAAGGGAAGCCATATACCTCCTTGAGCACAATTTGCTTTCAAGCATTGCAAATGCAAAACACTAAAAGTGGACAAAGAACAAGCTTGGAGAAAAAAGAAAAGATGCAAATAAATTCTGTCCATCAGTCTGGAGATACTAGATTATCTGGAATAGAGAACAGTTGTGGTCTACATAGCAATTCCTTAAAATCAACATGAAATGGACTCACACCTGGATCTGGCTCAAAGTCATAGTTTCTAATAGCAAAAGCCATATGAGACTGACAAAGTTGCTTGCAGTCAATACAGTTTTCTTCCATTAAAATCCCAGTAGATTCATATTCCTATGGAAATGTGCTAATTGGCACACCATGGAGAACTGCAGCTTCAAATACCATTGAATAAAACACACTCCACAATTTTGGTTTGCCTTTTTTCTTGCTTCCAAATGCACCTCTCACAAAGCAAGCTTTGGTCGCCACACTATGCAGTAATAGTCAAGGGGACAGCAACTCCCACTGATTAAACACTGCTGGACAAACATGACCAGAATGGGGAAAGGGGATCCAAAAGCAAGATGTGGAGAAAGCAGAAGCAATTTCAAGCGTAACAGCAACAGACTGCTGTTTTAGAATAGCCTCTGGCACAGCTGAATCACCTATAGCACCAAGTCTGGGGACAGCTTACGTTACTGCTCACAGTATGTGGGGGCTTCCCCAGCCAAAGGAGATGTGCACCCTGGTTACAGTGTGCTGGGAGGGGATGGGAAAAGGGATGCTGCCTGCTCATTTGTAGCACTAAGGATGAACCCAAGGACACAATGCCTTTCTCACTCAGTTTCTTGACTCTGGTAGTTAAAATTACTTCCACATCAGTACCCCACATAACCAAATTCTCCTATTTTGGTCTGATCTAGCAGCCTAACACTCAGAATTCTGTTGGTGGAATACTCCTTGAGGGCGGCTGAGGACTCAGCAAGGAGCTCTCCCCATAATCCATGGCATTCAAAGTATTAGAAGATAATGCAGCATATATTCTTCCCATCCATTACTGTATAGAAGAAGTGTACAGGTGCATATTTAGGAGACTCCAGGTAGAAGGGATGTGGATCTCAGGATGAACAAGTGGACCACACATTTTCAAAGAAGTAAAAATCTTTCATACCACCAGCCTATAATTACCTCTTCTAACTTAATACGAAGCTCACTCACCCGTGCTTTTCTCCTCTTACATAAGTTCAAACTTGAAAAAAGGATGTCTCTGTAATCGTGTGATATTTTTATAGAAAGATTTCTGTCCTTGATTAATAGGAAGGTATTTTAGGACACACTAGGAACTGGCTATTTTTAAGAAACATGAAGACAAAACTACACTTTTAGGACTTGACTTTATTAGTCTTTTGCAGGAGTTTTATAAGGCAGTGCTCCTCCAATATTTGATGTCAAAATCAGGGACTTCCACCTATTATATGCCATACTAGAAATGAAGTCATTAGAAGCACAAGAGCAATGGTTTGATCTTGCTTGATATTAAGTAACTTTGCAAGTAAAGTTCTAGAGAGCTGACAAATGAAATAACTCTAAGAGCAGCTGTATTTTTGAGTTACTATTAGCCCTGGTCTAATCCCAGTGAAATAAGGCACTGGCACAACAGCCAATCATGACAGAAGGTCCCACACAGTAAATGTTGTTCAGAGACATCCTCAAATGCATTTTCCCTGAGTTAAAACATTTCTCTCACCCAGTCAAACAGGATGAACAAAACAAAGAGCATATAACATACCTGTAAACACAGCCCAGTGCTCAGAGCTCCCTGTGGAGTCAAGCCCAGCTGGAGGGGATAACTCTAACCACTCTCCCAAAATATAAAGATCACCACACCTGCCAGGAGAGCACTTGTCTTTACTGAGTGGTGCTGTTCCACGTGAATGCACAACCCCAGTCATTGTCTACAGCTGTGAGCATCTCCATGACTAGCAGCAGAAACAGACCCCATGACAGGGGGTGAAACCTGCCAGCCTTCAGGCCAGCTTTTGACCACTGATGCCACCATTCAGTGACAGTGCACAGTGGCTGCTGTTTAAAAATTATGCTGGAGAGAAGATATGTACTGATGCACCTGAACTAAACACGATGAAAGCAGAGCACTTCAAACCTTATCTCCAGTTCAGAAGCTGGAGATTCAGTCTGAACTGGGCATGGAACGGTCTCCTTTTCACAATAGTTACAGCTGGCCCCGAGTCAACTGAGCCAGGATTTCTGTTAAAAGAGATGATATTTGAATTCGCTTGACATTTGGAGCAAACTCTTGTCAGAACTCAGGCACCATGCAAATTTTCCCCTCTTCCCCAGCCAAGGTTTGCTGTTCATTGCTTCTGTTTTCAAGTTTAGACTCTCTCCCGTCAGTATCTGCTCCAGTGAGTGTCCCATTAAACCATCTTGGAGGTTAAAAGGACATTGTACTAAAAATCTGAAACTAGGTCTCAGATCTCAAGATAAGGCCTGACTGCACAGTGCTACCCATGATGGTTGAAAGCATGGCCTTAAAGCCCAGGGGTGGGCAACAGTAAGAACAGCCAAGGAACAGAAGACCCGAAACCCTGAGTGCATTTAGGGGCTGCCTAATCTAATATTCCAAGAATGGTCAGGACCAGGCACTTCATATGATCTGCTTCACAAACATAACTCTTAACATGGGTTGCATCTGTCAAATGATGTGATGTTAGAAAATGATACTCTAGAGTGGGAAGTCTGTACTTAATTAATTACCAATAGTAATTACTTAGCAAGAATGGAATTCTTTTCCCTCTAACATATGGTTTCAGATAAGAGAATTAGTACTTTCACAGTCATTGGAAAAGTAGGCTTCATTATCTGGAGTATAGAATTGGAGGGCTTACTTTAATGTAAGCCATATGCTGGGATGCCAAGTCATCACATGGATACTGTGCTTGGGAAATTCTTGTCACAGTTAACCTACGCTTACCCTCTGGTGAGGGTGAATTATTTAACTTCACATTTATGTTGGCTTTTTTTGTTTCCCATTTTCTAAGCACACTTAAAATTTTCTAACATTTAGGTACATGTCTTACTTGAAACAAACTCCAGATCCTTCCAAAACAAAACAGTACTTAAAAGAAAATTAAAAAGCACTTCCATTTAGCACAGGATACTTAGGTTCAATTGCAGCATCTGTTTTTTAAACAGAGTTCCTGATTTGTAACTGAGTTTGCCAGCTGGGCTAAATCAAGTCATAGTAGTCAGCTACCCCTCATTTTCAGAGGACATCTCAAGTAACCCTCTATGTCAAAAATTAAGAGTGTGTGTAAATTAAAAGGACAAATTGTTCAAGTAACAAATGCCACATGGTGTAAGCATTTCATTTCCAGACTTTACAACCAGATAGTGTCATTGGGCCATCACAGGGAGGAAGCTGCAAGGCACCAAGAGCCCCACAGGGAACTTAAATTGCCAAGGGAATGCCAGGGTATTCAGGGATATGCTACAGCAGCAGCCTTCGAAAGGAGTTCAGGTGTGCTCTGTCTGACACCCTTGAGCTTCAGACACTGTTGAAAGTTCCCTTAGGTAGCACTGACAGCCTAGAGTTTCCTGGTTTCCTCCCTACTCTGCTATTCAGTCCCCTGCATGGAGCTCCATTCACCACGTGGATACAGTGGCATCCCTCATCTCACACAGGGGTTAGTGACTTCTTTATTTCAAACTCTGGAGGAAAACTCACAGTCCTTTTATGCTTAAGCAAACAGTTGCAAGGCTGGAGGTCATGCATGTGTCCATTTCCCCAGATAAAATGGATGACAGCTCAGGATTTCTCAATCTATTTTTAGGACAGGTACAATTGATTTAACATAGTGGCAATCACCATTGGCAAAATAATTCCTAAAAAATCCAATTATGGAAGCCTTGACTAAGACATTTATGTAACTTTATCTTGTAAACTAAGCCTCTCCCTCCCTTAACCACTGGGTCCAGGCTGAAACCTGTTGCCTGCACTACTCAGATCAGAGAGATTACTTTGAGTCAGGTGTGCTGCCATGGAGCAGGATGCTTCTGTCACTGCCAAGAAAAGCTCCTCTCCAGAGTACCACTGCAAACCACAGGACACAGTTTGGAGCTTCCCATATGAGCCCTGAGGGACACAGCCAGAGAACCGGTACCCCCTGAGCTCACGTCTCAAGCTCTCTAGGCAGAGTTACTGACCTCACTTTGGGCAGTAACTTGTTCAGAACCAGCCGTGGATCTCTGGCACTGCTCTGTGCCACATCTGCTCAGGCAGCTGGACTAAATGGCCACTGTAGGTCCCTTCCAACTGAGACTATCTATTCTACATCCACCAGCCTTTGCTGAGGTTGTAACTCAAACCCTGCAGGACCTTATTCAACTTCTGTGGCTGAGCTTTAAAATCAAGGTGTTTGGAAAAGAAAGAGTAATTCCGTTGCACTTGTACCTTTGACAAAAGAACATTTTGTTTTCAACCTAACTCAAAGCAAACTGACAGGTAAGTGAAACTGTGACATTGTACAGATCCTGATGGCCACATCCATTTAGACCACCTGACAGTTCTATGAAGTAATTAGTTTGATTTGCATAATACCTGCTCTGCAATAAATCCTTGGACCTTTACCAGCTCACTGACTTTCTTCTGTCCCTCTAACACTGCAGCCTTGTGGAATTCACTCCTTGACACTTGAGAGGAGAGGAGAGGAGAGGAGAGGAGAGGAGANACAGGACAGGACAGGACAGGACAGGACAGGACAGGACAGGACAGGACAGGACAGGACAGGACAGGACAGGACAGGACAGCTTGCCTCTACTCAGGGGAGTCTGAGGTAGCATGTTTGGCTTACCTACCATACTTAACCTTTCAAAACCAAATGGAATTCCAACGGGAACACAACACACCACTCTTGCCTCAGGCCTTTTCACCACCGTATTCCAAAGACATGCTTTAAAGAGTTCTTTTGGAGGCTTTGCCACCTTTATGTGGCCAAAGGATTCACCCTAAAACACACATTATATCATGCCCAGATCTAATCCAGGAAAGCACTGAGTAGCAGCACATTCAGAGTAGAAAAGAGGATGCTTTCACCACAGCCCTTCAGCAAATGGACTGAACCCTTGCACTTCAGCCAAACATCCAGAAACATATTAGTGTTTCTAAACGGACAACGTTGAGTTAGCTGGCATATCTGGCAGTCACCAAAAACCAGTCCTGTTAGCTGTCTTTTGAAACGGTGAACCCAGATCTATTTTGGTGTGGAGGACAATATGCTTTCCTCAGGTCAGCAGGTAGGAAGCAACGTCAACTTTCCAAACAATGTTCAAAGTGGAAATTTAACAGTCAACATGCTTCTGCTTCCTCGGGCTATATCTCTAGACTTTGAAGTGGTGATTACTTCTGCAAAACCTCATTTTATAGGCTTGCCAACAGATCTCCACATAGATTGTAAATTACCTAGCACAGAAAGCTGCGACTGGGGTCCTCATTAGCACACAGTCATTTCCAGTGCTTTTCTCCAGCTTGCTAGATCATTACTTGAGCTCTGAACTAAATCCAGCATCATAATTACACTACTCTTTTAACTCGAGACCCTATAAAATTGCAGTCTAGTTTATTCTGCAATCTGTTTGTGCCTTGTGTTCTGACTGAAGCACAGGTTTGCTTTTTCTGAGACTTCGTTATTTGAATTTTGTTTTTACAACCCCAACAAAGGAGTGCAAAGTGTTTCAGCTAATTTTTCCTGGACTGAGCTTAGCTTTAGCCCTTCTTTGATTTTCAATGTCAAATATGGCAAGACTATCCTTCAGCATTTGTGGACCCAGTCTGACAGATATTTACTAGAGGAAGAGAAAGGAAGAGAAAGATTAAGTGCAAATACCAAATTCAGCACCTTTCTCTACGTAGGGAACCTGAATCTAGATCTCCCATTTTCTAGTAAAGGAGCACTCAAGGTTTTGACTCTTTAACTTGTCTGGAACCAAACCTCAAATTATGTCATTGGGGTGAAAAAGAACAGTCAAAAAGAGTAAGTATTTGATCAAACCCACATTTTCAGCAGCTGAACTGGAACTTGCCATCCTCCCGCAGTGCCACAAACTGTACTAAATGCTTTCAAGTTCTGGTCAGCACAACCCAAAACAAGGTTCAAATACCTGCCAAGGCAAGGCATTGCTGAGTCTGGGGTAGCAGTTCCAAAGGTCCCACACAAGCTTGTAGGTGCCTTTAGATTTCACATGAAACTACTCACTCTTGACAACTCACAATGTAGCAACATTCACCCAGTTTCCTCTCAAAGTTATTTAGGCTGCTGCTGTACAAAATTTTGTTCAGCTGCGCAGAATTAAAAAAAAAACAAAGCTAACCCTAAACTGAAGAAAAAGCTGGGCTTTGATTAATAATGAAATAATGCTTCCAGTCAGTCAGTGGAAATCTCTATACTTTTGAATCTAGTTCATAGCAGGACACTAGGTGTAAACCAACATGTTGTGTAGTTAGAAGGTAAAAAGAGGAAGTTTTTAGAAAAAGCAAGTTTGGCCACATGCAGAGAAATGGTTTTGGAAATTTCTGCTGGGACAAACAAATGTTTGGCTTCTGCATCAAGTCATTATTGCCACTTCCCATACTGTAGGTAGCAGATGGAAATTGAGCCAGGCATTAAAATGCTACCTAAGTCAGGATTTTATGCTTTCATGCAGTGTCTCAATTAATCAAAGTTTTGCTATAAAATTCAAGCGGCAACGCTCAAAGCCAAGTCAAGTCATAAAATACAAGCTGATTAATTTCCCTCTAATTTGTATGATAATTAAAATTCCAACTTTTAATTCTGTTAATTGTCCTCCCACAAGGAGGTTGATTGGGCTTTGCTAATACATGCTGTGAAAATGCACTTCCCACAGGTCTGGCTTTGTTTCCTTTAAAATGCAATGCTTTTACATAATTATCCCTTAACTTCCATAGATAAAAGTAAGCTTATCTCTGGCCTGTTTTGACACAAGTCCCCGTGTAACTTAAGCTGTGTCCATAAATCGAATGCTCAAAGTCATTAGGTGTTTCATCAAAACATTGTGCCAGTGTGTGCTTCTCTGTGACTTTTAATGAGCAATTAAACTTGCAAAAGATAGAGGGGGGAAAAAAATCTAGAGTAAAAAAATACACACACATTCTCTCCTGGAAGACAAATACCTCTGAACTGGAAATAGACAAAATATGTGATACAGCAGACACCCCACTTTCCTCTCACCTTCTTCTTTCCACAATCCCAACAAACTGCATATAAGAGCAGTCAGAGGAAAGCTGAGCAGAGCTGGCACCTGCACACACCCCGATGCTCACTGGAAAAAGAGTTTAACTGGTAAAGCTGCAGTCAACCTCCAGCTTGTGCATCTCTGGCTGACTATAAAATAAACTCATCCTTTATCTGATATACCTGAATGGAAAGTCTTACCGGTCCCTTCCTCGGGGTACAATAGTTATTTGGGGTACACAGATAACACCTGTCATGCTGTCTGCAATGAATGAATACATTATGGCCATTGCAAAGAAGTAACAAAAAAGTCTTCTGTGTATGCTTTGGCTCTGGAAACACTCAAAAGTTTTGCACAAACCAGGATTGAGATGAGGCTGGTAAATCCATAGCCATTTGCCTGGTTATCAGTGTCCAAGCAGTCTCTTTTTGTTCCTCAGAGTACGAAATGATCATATGCCTTCTGCCCTTTCCTGAGCCTTGAATTTCCCTTTTTTATGCTTCCCTGGCTTATATTTTCTGTATAAATGGGCATCACATCATAAGGACACCACATCAAAAAACCTCCCCAAGCTGTTTGGATTTTCACTGCCAGGATAGATGATTACACTTCTGTTCACAACGGGGGCACTGCCATGTTCCCACTATTTAAGCACTTTGTAAAGCCCCCAAGTTACAACTGTTAAATTCCAAAGAGCGCCAGCAGTGAAGTTGGGGCTCAGGTGATGGATGACAGACATGGAAAAGAGAAGTCTAAGCCCTCATTCTTCTCAGGAGCAGCAGATGGCCCAGAGCTCTCCCCTGTTTTCTTAAACCTCATCAGCACCACACCATCATCCTGTGTGAGAAAACAAAACATCTTTCAGGCCTGAACCCCTTATCTGGGACTACTTCCATCTTCCAGAGCTATTCCTTTGGCAATGAAAAAGCTATTAAATCTTATTTTCCATTGAGAATTACACTTTCTATGCACTAATTTACCTTCCATTTAACACACTGTGTGGGTCCCCACTATCAAACCAACGCCAAAATGTTAAAGGGGGCAAGGAAGTTCTGGCATACATCACCCTCTGACTCAAACCAATACAGGAATGTGCTGAGTGTGTTACACTAATCATATAGCCCAAATCTTGGCAGATAAGACAAGAAAATCAATTGTAATTTCTTCGGCTGTTTTCTCATATATTCTCAACTTGTTAGCAGACATTTCTTTTAAGAGAGCGGTCAATGAATATTTAATGCTGGAATGCACTGCCAATTTTATCTGCCAGCTAATAAAAAAGCTGCTTGGTCATGGGTGTAAGAGAAGAGGTCTATTTCAGCCTCTGTGGCTGGCTGGCTGTAATAAGAAGGATGACAATTTTAAATTGGGAGATTAATGGATAATTTGGAATCACTGTCATTCTGACACAGCCAGTGACCTTTTCAAATTGACAGATAGCTCCATTTCACCCCAACCAGCTACAACAAGAGATTGTTTTAAACAATTGGACCTAAATGCCAGGCTTAAAGGAGGCCAGGCATAGGAATGTGGCAGGGCAGCTTATAAGTAAAATAGGCCTCCCAGAGATTAATGGAATAGTTAGGAGGGCCATCCATCCAGCAGTTCCAATTCTCAGTTTTTAGCTACTACAGCATTAGCAAGGTAAAAGGCACTGGTGTCAGAAAGAAGAATGCTCAGTATTATCTTTTCCAGCAAGAAAAACAGTACAGCTGAAACACTGAACCTTCTAGGGTCTGTCCAAAATTATATTGTGAAAAGATATGACATAGGTGAAAGAAAACTTCTGCAGACATCTGTACCCACGCTGTGATATTGGGCAGTATTGCTTCAGCAGTAACACACAGAGCCATAAATCACTTGTGAGAGAAATAAAATAAAAAAACCCAGAAAAGCTCATTTCCTGCTAGAGCCAAGTTTTGCTCAAGAGTCCTGAAATAATGGATCTTAAAAGTAAGTTATTGCTAACCACAGAAAAACTATTTTATGCAAAGCTGTGAGAGCTATCTCTTTGTATGTTCTCTCCAGGAATCTTTCACAGTTTGATTCCCAGTGTTCAAGTCCAGGCTCATGACATGACTTTGGAAGGGAAGTCACGTTTATAAGCAAGGAAGTGAGTTGTCTCTTGACAAACTTGACATGCTATCGTGCAGTTAAATACACAATATGAGAAGAAATTGATCCAAAGGGGTACTCTCACATTAATTTAGAATTCTATTTTTGAAAGTGTTCCTGTACATAAGGCTTTCTTTTTACTTGCAGAGGTTTGCTAGATGTGGATTAGCATTTCTTTTCAGTGACAGATCAGTTGTCACACACTGTCATATACTCATTTTTTTAGGAAGATGAATGGGGTAGCACTTCAGGCCAGCAGCCCACCTTCCTAGTGATCTGCTGGGAGTTGTACATTCCCAGATGTCTCCAGACTCTTACCCTTAGTGTCACAAATAGGTTCTGAGCAGTTATTTTAAAATACTGACAACTACTGGGCCATTTCTAAACGCAGAATATGTCACCAAGCACTGCTCATGGGGGGAACGGAAATCCTGTGCTGGAAAACAGATGGGGATGCTGCAAAGAAATATGCTCAGTTTCCAGGAGACGGAAAAGCATGCGTGAGGCAGATGCATGTCACCAGCCATACTAATGAAAGGTCCCCCATTAACTCCAAAGTCAGCAGTAGTCATCATCTATTACAACTAATTTCAGCTCGTGTCCCCAAATCAGGACCCAAGTCCCAAATGCAGTACAAGATACAACTCAGGATGCCATGCAGATGGCTCTGTGGACCCCAATAATCCTTATTTGGTTCAGTAGCATGGCTAAGCTGAGATCTTGGAGGTAGGAGCGTATTTTAGATTCTCTGAGAATTAAGCAGGACAAACTTCTTGAGAAATTCTGCTTGCTACTGCTGCACTGAGAGTGACAGACACTGTAACACACTGTAAGTGTTAAAGTAGAACAGACTATTCCATTTGGAAGGGTCTGACAATGATCACACCTCATCCAACTGCCTGATCACTTCAGGACTGACCAAAAGTTGGAACTTGTTATTAAAGGCACTGTGCAAATGCCTCCTACACACTGACAGGCGTGGGGCATTGACCACCTGTCCAGGAAGCCTGTTCTAGGGTGTGACCCCACTCTTCAGTAAAGAAATGCTTCCTTGTGTCCAGTTTGACACTGTCCCTAGCACAGCTTTGAGCCATTCCCACATGTCCTGTCACTGGATCTCAGGAAGAAGAGCTCAGCACCTCCCTCTCCACTTCCCTTCCTCGGGAAGCTGCAGAGAGCAATGAGGTTGCCTCCTTCCCACAGGCTGCTCCCAGCCCCCAGTCTGTACCTGGGACCAGCATTACTCTGCCCTGCAGAAGAAATAAGCTAAATGCTCATAAGAAGACAAAGCTGCCATAAATTACCCGAGCCCTCCTGACAGGAATAAAAATGCCAGCAAACCTGCAATGAGATCAGCGCCCACTTTTCCCAAAAACCTTCACTTATGAAATACACACAGCAGATTCCTAACTAGCTATATAACATTTCATCTGGCACAAGTGTAATATTTATTACATTTAGTCAAAGTGATGCACAAGAAATTCTGCAATTAAACATGCTAAATTCACTTCCATTATCCATTATTTGTGAGCACATTGAGAAATACCAGCTAACAGACAAAAATTCTTGTAGTTTTGCTGAATTATCACGGTATTTTCACGTCTCAGCATGATTTCTGGAAGTAGGAAATGTTTCATGGAAAAATAGGGGAATATGGGGTAAATTCATCACCACATTGTGATAAATGAGTTACACACTCAATATGCACTAAATCTTGTAGGTAAGCGAGGCATGAGTAAGTGCAGCGATTGTTATGGATAACAGAAATCAGAAGACTCCAAATGTTTGATAAAGTGATGAGCTCTGTAGCACAAGAGGAGCGATCAGAAATCTACACTGGAATTGAATTCTGCTAGGTCTCAGAACTGGGCAAAATATCCCACAGAGGCACTACCACAGAAAGCATTCCGAGCCAAACAATTTGGCATTGCTACTGTCAGAACTAAAGAGAAACCACTGTTTTCTGTCAGAGCCCATCTGCCTGCACACCTGAAAACAGAACTGACAGAATAAAGGGCTGAAGCAGAGCAACCAAGCTGATCATTCCAGTGCATGTTTTTAAATGACACTTTTTAGCAAATGTAAGACAGGTAATTCTGAAATCGGAAACAGTTGAAACTTATGATTTTCTTTTTACCCCACAACTAAAAGCAGTAAATTATCTTCAAATTTATAGTGCAAAACCAAAGAGGTGCATTTGCGACACTCCAATGCTGTCCCACTAAAAGCATTTATTCAGTCATACGACTAGAAAATGGGCCACTATGGCCAAATTGCTTCTTTTAGAAATAGAGTGGTTTGAAGATAGTTGGCTGCTAGATTACAGAATTACAACTTGGACTGTATATTAGCAAGACTGCGCTTTGCTGTTTCTGTAACACATTAGAGCATTTGTGCAATTTCAGCTGAACTAATCCAGCACCCCATTTACATCAAAACTTTGCATGAGAGCTCTATAGCATAAAATGACCTCAGTTTGTGATGATCCTTTCATTTGATGGCCTCTGAAAATAATCCTGTCTCAAGTAGACTGGATTACTTTGCAAGTTTCATTTTCTCTTGTTATCAAAATACCAAAACAGATTTTGAAAAGGAAAAACCGGAATGACTCCGCCAGGCCAAATAGATTCCACTTTATTTACAGAAGAAAAATGAAAAAGTAAAAAAGAACAAACAAAAAAACCCCAAACTAACACAAAGAGAAGAAATCAAAGCAAAAGCAAACCACCCCACACTAGAGAATGCTGGTAATGTTCCCTGGGTCTACCAGGCTCCGTCACTCCCCAGTGCTACAGCACAGAGCAATAGGGTAACTGTGAGCAAGTGCTCACAAACCCAAATCCCTGCTCACAGGGATCAAACCCTGAGTTTTTAAAGGTTACAGAATTGTTATTAGATAATTATTTGATCTTGCTTTGATAAGATCCTTTCACAAATTCAAGATTTGTTACGTATGATTTGTTTCCTCCTACTTGGCATGAACCTCACAGACCACTTGGCTGAGGGCTGAAACAAACTCAGGCCTTTTAAATCAGGATAATTTCTTCCACTTTCCCATTGCCACACCTTAGTGACCAAGAGCTATTATACATTTTGCAAAACCACTGCCTAGAATTTGAAATTGGGCATCCAAAATTAAAGGAAGCTTGAATATTTTGGCTTTTGTCTAATTCTGTCTGTTGACAGGATAGAGGAAAGCCAGCATACAATAAAATTAGTCCCTGCCTAATTTAACAACTCCTATGAAAACAGCACTACTTAAACGCACCTAACAGTGGTTAATTCGGTACTACATCTCCTCAAATGACAGACTCAAACTTGACTGATGTAACAATTTTACTTCGAGGAGCTGTGTTTGTGTGCAATACCTCCTCTCCAAAAGTCCACAGGTAAAAGACATTATCTTTTCCGTTCTTGATATGAAGAAAATTACAGGTGAAATATATCACACTGCTAATCAAGCACAGGCTTCCATACTCTTAAAACACCTTTGCTATGTGAATACAATTCCTCAGACAGGAAAAATCGGTTTAATACCATATTAAAATAATGGAGTTAGATGTAAAATTAATTCCACTGAAAAAGCACCTAGGAAATTCTATATATGTGTTAAAGTACAGCAACGTTTTGAAAAATATGAAAGAAGAAAGTAAAAATTAATTTTTGGTTTTTTGGTAGTTTTTGAAAGCAGAGAACAATGAGAATAGTTTCAGATCTCCCTTTTCATAGAACATTACTAGCATTTTAACTGAACCTATCAGTTACCATTCCAAGGGAAGACAATCCAGGATTTATTCATCTTTAATGAGAGTTTGGTAGTGAAGCATAGCAAAACAGCTTCACGAGTAGAAGAGCAACTCGCTAAGTCTTAAGAGCATAATAAAATGTTTTACTAGAGAATTAAAAAAAAATTACACTATTTTACTCCCAAGAAAGAACAAAAAAAACCCCCAAAATATTAAAGGTGTTTCAAAACATTATTTTTCCTTTTGATATTAATTGATATTTTTATTGCCATGCTGAATATAAACTCTCTAGATACATCAAACTGCATGTTCAGTTATGTATTAATCAAAGACAAAATTCCTTAACTAGAAATCACAGAAAGGAAAGGCTTTCAGCACTTCTGTATGGTATTTTAGCATAATACTCCAAAATTAGTGCTTTTTCTACATGACAAAATTACTGTCTAGTTAAGATTAAATATAAGCACCAAATTAATGGCAAGGGCTTAACCGCTTCAGACATTATAATATTTTGTGTAAACTTTGGCCCTCAGATGCAGCAAGCAAGGACAAAGTTCTGGAAAGCAACTGAAATTCTCACTCTCACTTTGAAAGGTGAATTAGGCAGTAATAAACTGCCATAAAACTTTCACGAGGTTCACTGGCCTTTTTCCAGATGGAAGCTAAGGTAATGTTCTTAGTAGAACAGTGTAGTAAAACCAAGAAGTCCAAGGAAAAGGAGTTCTAAAATGCTACTACTCCATCTGTAATCTTAAATATTAGCAAGGCTAATGCACTTTTCTCTTGCTGAAAACCCGGTCTGACAGTCTGCCCATCACCAAGGATTTATGTTCACAAGTGGCTCAGTGACAGTATTCTTCCTCTTGTAGAGAAACTTCTCATTCACCTCCTGAATAAACCCAGAGCACAGCAGCTCAAACCTAGAGAATTCCTCTAGTCCCAGAGCACTGCCCCTGTGCTTGGAGGGACCAACTCACTGCTCTAAAGGCTGTTCTTCCCTGAGAGAGGAGGAACATGTCCTGCTCGGGACAGGCTGCATTATTGGATAGGCAATAATGGGAATCCAACTGAGCACCAGTAAATTCATACCGACTTCCCATATCATTACAGGCTTCATGTAACAACTCTGCTTTATCATCAAAAACTTCCAGAGATGATAAGAAATTAGAATTTTACAAGAAGGGTTCATTAAGAACAAGCAACACCTTCCTGTCCCTCTCTAAATGAGCTATGTTTCCATGTGGAATCCAGAAAAACAGGCAAATCCCTCAGCATTTTCAACTGCAATCCTTACGTGCTCAGTCAACTGTTCAAGGGTAACCTCCCAGCCTGGCTATCCTGCTTTGTGTTCCAGTGGCTTGAGTAGCAACCTGAATCAAGCCAGAAGCACATTAGATCTTGATTTCAGCTGGCATTCTGCAAGACTTTGATAAGTCATTTGACCTCTTCATGTCTCACAGCACAGCTTGAAAGACCCGTGGGAAGCCTCCTCTTCCACATAAATCAGACACCTCACAAACAGTGTTTCCAGAGTACGTGTGTGTGCCCATTAGGACTCATTCAATTCCCTAAGAGATTACACTGCTGGGAAAGAGCTGTGGACACTCTAACACCAAGGTGCAGGATTTCACAAGCTACCACAGTCATTTTAAAAAAAATCCCTCTGACTGGACAGATCTATTAGTTCCAATTAAATGAATTATGATCACATCAGTTTTATACAGTAGCTATTACATATGCAAAATAAGTTCAGAGTTTTCAATCAAAACTATGTCCATGTCATCACACAACACAATTCCTGTTAAAGTGAACAGGTTATACTCTCAAAATCCAGCTCACTTTGTCCATATCATATTTTGTTCATGAGACAGGCATTTTGGTAGTCCTAGGAGACTTTAGTCTCTCTTTATTCTCCAGTGGAATTCCTCTTAAGGCAATTCCAGAAATGTTCATCTTCTTGACCATTAGGGAGAATGCATCTAGCAAAGAGGGACAGAAAGATGTCAAAATTATATTGAGGAGAATAAATTGCAACCATTACAAGTTTTATTGCATATAAAAGTTCTTAAACTACATGGAAAATGAATTGACAGAGAAATAAGGCAGTCTACTAGGAATCAAGGATGAAGTTAGTAAAGGCCAAATCAAATTGGGCTCAATTGCTGTGTGCCCTTTTGCAATGGATAATAATAGTCTTGGTGGTATGTGGGAACCCACATTTAACATTTCCTGCTAAAAGGCTTCCCACAATTCATAGAAACAAAGGAGACAGGCAGTTTTATGATCTTTATTGGAATAGAGTTCTCAGTACAAAATTTCTCCCCAGATGGAGTAGAAGCAGGATGGGTATATACCCCATTTAGCTGGAACATGCACCAAATTTGACCTTTAAAAAGGTAACCAAGGGCCAGTTTGGACATTTGAATATAGGAAGGAAAAAACCATAAAACCAACAAACCAACCACCAAAAAGCAAGACACCAAACAGTCATCAATCCAAAGATCCCAGGAGCTGAGTACCCGAATGGCTTTATGGTTTGGCCTTTATATTCCTGACTACCCACAGCAACCTGCTGATCTCCTTCACTGCCTGCACCAGAGGCACCAGCAGTGCCACCTGACTGCAGTGTGAGATCAGAATGAAATCTGAGTTTATTAATCAAAAGCTACTACTTGGCAAACCAGGCAGCTCTTCACAGCACAGATTAGTCTGCTTTAGCAATACTATCTGTAAAATCAAGATGGTTATGCTTAATCCAATATATAAATATATTTAGACTCTATAGCCACCTTGTAATCTAACCTAGGCAGACTTAAGAGAACCAAACAATTAATAAACTCCATTAAAAAGCCCCAACAATATACTGAACAAAACAGAATGCATCAGCTTCTAATAAAATATACCTCCAAGTTTCTACTGTCAGATCTAGTTGCAACAGACATTATCATGTTCATTAGAAAAGAAGCAAATCAGACAGAAATCACTGTCATCCCAGTTACTTTAAAAATATTTTTATTTTTACCACAGGACTTCCAGCTTACTGGAGGAGGTCAGGAATTATGCTGCCTCTGACAAGGTACTCACTGTTTCCTCCCTGCCTTAGTTCTAATTATCAGCTGAAGAATTTGGGCTAAATTTGTTATAACTATGCCCACTAGAGAATTCTCTCCTCTGACTCATGAGAAATGCCTGCACTCATTCCACTTTTCTTGCAAACATAAGTCCAAAAATAGACCAAAATACACTGAGACTTTTGCCCCAGGAGCCTCATGCCACACTAATGAAATCAATGGGAAATTCACCACTAGCTTCAAAAAAAAAGTAAGATCAAGCACAAAATTATCTTCTAAGATTTCATACTTATTTAGAACCTTGCAGAAGATCTGAAATTGTTTTAAAACCTTTAATAAATTAAGCTCTACATAATTCTTGTGAACTTGGGCATATCCCATCTGAGCAATAAGCAAGCAAAAGGATTTTAAAAGAGGTTTTCAAACGCAGCGACGAAATCTGTACCTCATTGTGCACAAGACCATTGAACAACATGAACTTCATTTTTAGCAGTACTACAAGATGACTGGGACAAAGTGTTTTTCCAAAAGATCAGGCCCAAATTTTCTAAACTGTGGCCTCTATAAGTTCATGCCAACCCAGACGAAAAATCAATAGTCAGACTTGGAAATGCAATTGTTTCCAATTTTACCAAATCATGCCCAAAAACATTTACGGTAGAGGTCAGCCGTGGCAGTTACTGTACTCTCTGTACAGTTCATTTTTTCTTCTGCTACAATGGAATTCTTTCTTGTTACTTTGCATTATAGCACAGTCAGGACTGCTTGGTTTTATGGGGTTTTTCCTCCCCTACGGTACATCTCTCTGTTCTTGAACCAGCCTTCATGGCACTGTAATGGTTTGCGGTCTTTCCGTACATTCTCACGCTAGCAAGATTCAGTTCATTGTCTCATGAAATAGCATCTGACACCCACTTTCATAAGCCCAAACCAGAACATTTAATAGCAGATATTATCCATGATGTTCTGTTTTACATCATACCTCTTGTTAACTATTGCCCCCAGTAATCTAGTGCAAAAGTCATGGAAAATTATAGACTCAAGATGCTTGGTAAAATAGACCACGACCCAATTCCTTTGATTAAGATAAAGGCTTTCTACCAAATCTCTACAGCATTTTCTTCCCTTAACCATTTGGACTAGACAAGAATAAAGGCAGAAATCATAGCTGAAGTGCATGAAATGATTCACCATCAAACTGAGGCAATTGCCACAGAGAGATTTGCTAACAAGGTTCCAGACTCTGAGGACATGTTGGAGACTGTGACATATGCTACAGGGCTAATACAATAAAAACCATTCACAGGTATTTGCTGAGTTGCTGCTTGCTCCCAATTTACTTTTTCTTAGCTCAATGACAGACTGCTCATTTTCAGAGTAGAGTTAAGAGACCTGCATGTTACTAATGCCCATGATTCCAGTATCAAATTTGGTGTTTAAATTTTTATTCAACACTTTGCAATGCTTAGAAGACTTAGGTAAAACCCTATCAGAGCACCTTCAGGAATCTGTTGGGCACTAAAAATACAAGACAGATGGCTATAAAAAGAGCAAGAAGAGCCCCAAAAGACTTAGAACCATCAGGGGCTGCTTGTGAATAGGAACTGTGACACTGAGCCCACATTAAGGTCATACCAGCACATCTCTGCAGATCAGAGCTGCAGTTCAGAGGGGCCTCGACAAATAGAAATGAGCTGATGAGCATCACACACTTCAGCAGAGCCAAATACAAAGTGCTAAACTTCAGACATAAGCCCCATGTACTGCCACAGGTTAGGGATGGGCTGGTGAGGTAACAGCAGTGCAGAAAAGGTCCTGGGAGACCATTAGTTCTGTTATCAACACTTATATACATAAAAATCCCAAAATACTTTCTCCATAAAACATCATCATCATCTTCTTTCTTTCTTTCTTTAATGAAGCAGCATCATGTTTAGCAGATGGTGAGTGGGTGACCAGGTAACTGTGTGAAGCAAAAGTTTCAGAAGCAAACAGGATTTTGCTGATGACAAATAACTATCACCTAAAGTCAGCAAAATCCCATAGAAATTTTCCTATTCAATGTAAAACTAATGGGAGGGTCTAGCTTTTTACTTACCTTTAGGTATTTCTTGTCTACAGCTCCTGGACAATTTCCCACCAAGACAAGAAATGCCCTGCCTCAGAAAAGTGAAGCATTTGTTCCTGAAGTAATGTCCTGTTACATGTGCACTGTTTGCACTGATAACCCACTCTGGCAGCCTTTCTTTGCCATTTCCCAGTTAAAACAATACCAGAACAGGAGGTGTAACCTCAGCTGGTGAAAGCTCTTCCACCTTTGAAACACAGCAAACACCAAGGCACAAGCAGCCTGTGCGTAGGGTGAGTAGCTCCAGGTGGTCATTGGCAGCCTGTTCCCACCCCTGGGATGGCTCTCACTGCAGCAGTCAGTCACACACACTTCCTGCACTGACCTGCAACTTTCCCAGCACAAACATTGGAACGTCTAAGAGCTGCAGGCTCCAGATGGGGGAGAACAGGGTGTGTGGGGGAAACGGAAACAAACAAAAAACCCCAAACTCATGCAACTCTGGGTTTTTTGGGGGGTTTTTTTTTTTTGTTTTTTTTTTTTTTTTACTCCTTCAGGAAGAACTACAGGACACCTAGGTGCATGTGCATATTTGGCATCTTCCACCTGTTATATAGAGGGAAAAGAGATTCCTGCGTGTGCAGAAGAGTGCATACTCTAGTGGCCAGAGCCTGAACAACTTTATTACCAGATAACCCAAAATAAAAACCATTACCATATTTGGATAAACAGACAAAAATTCAATGTCACAATCTTAAATTACAACATGTGCATCAGATTAACATCTGAATATGATTAAACAGAGCTAGAGTGCAGAGAGTTAACTTATGTCAGCTCAAAAAATAATCAGGTCCACTACAGTTATACGGCACATATATCATCTACTAGAAATAAACCTGCATAATTTAGCAGCTATGTATTTTGCATTTTGAAGGCATCCCTTCCTACACCACTTTATGCAACTACAGATTCAAGTAACAATTCTGAACATATGCAGTACAATGGGAATATATGAATTCAAATTCAAGATAAATAAACCCCGAGTAAAGCAGCTTAGTATGCCTGTTAACTTGAATATCTTGGTTCATCAGAGTAAAAAGTATGATCAGCTTTCACTCCAAGGATGTCCCAGTGCAAAAAGAACCGGGGCAGTTAAGACTCACTAAAAATAGCCAACTGCACATTAATTCAGGAGGTGAGAACACTGGACTTAGGTTAAAATAATTTTGCTGCAGGGTAGGGGAAAGGATGTGCTCATTCCATAGGCAGGAACATTTCTTTCCTGTTCTGTAGAGCCTTTTATCCTTTTATTGATAGGGAACACAAGAAATACTGAAAGACCTGGCCTTTTTGCCTTCTGTGCACAGCTAATCCTAGACCTCTGCTTTGGATCAACCTGTCTGAGCTCACACAAGACAGCCCACAGGACTTGACTAAATTGTTTTTTTGTTTAAACTTCAACAAATAAGTAGATTCTGCACGTCAGAGCTGCCAGCAATTAACATCATGTCAAAGTGTTTAAGACCTACTAATTGACTACGATTCTTTTGACATTGTATGTAAAAAAAGTCTCAGCCTAACTGCAATTCATGTTAATATGAATTAGCTGAATGCAGCACTGCTGATGAAGCTTCGAGGTACTTACTAGAGGAGAAGCAAAGTTCTGTTTTTGTAAAAAGCATCTTTTTCAAATGATCCCTGCTAGCCTCTGTAACATTTCAGGTTATTTGCCAGCAGGGAGTACAGACTTGGGGAAAACAGCAGTCCTGTGTCTGGGAGGTCTGCCCCTGGGTAAATCAGTAAGAACTGAAAAAAACCCCACCCACTTTACGGTAAAGTGCGTTGGATAGCAGGGCAGCTCTATTTTCTCTATGCTGGCTATTTTCTCTATGTGTTTGCACCTAGAAAAACCTAGAAATGGTCTGCAAAAGTACAGTGAGGACTGATTGGTGTGGAAAAGATGAGCTATGTTTTGTGATGGAGAGTCTCTCTCTGTGCAGCACAGAACACAAAGTTGGTACAGTGGGCCTGTGCGTGGCAGCTCTGGCTGCAGTTCCAGGGCTGGAGACAGATTATCCTCCCTGTGCCACTCATCACTCAGCAAATTGGACATTCTCCTCTTTTTTTTCTCCTGGTATGTCATATCTTTAGTTAGGAGCCCGTGTCATGGGGATCCTAAGCCTTCTGTGATCTACCACAGCACAAACACACGCACACCTTCCATTCTTTACAAGGTTACCTTCAGTTAGGTTTCAGCTCTTTACAGCAGATAAAGTGTGACAAGTTATCACCACCTGCCTGCCAGGCAGTACCAACCAGTTCATACAGTGTGTCTGTATCAGAATGCTGGAGCACTTTGTTGCACTTGTATGCTTCATTTCCTATTTTCAGTGTCAAATTGGGATTTGAATTTCAGGTCTACTGAATAATGGGATCTGCGGGATGTATCCTTGAAATAGCTCTCGCATTGATTTCTCAGCAGAGCAAATATCCTTCAGTTCAAGAAAGTCCCAGCAGATAAGAAGGCAGCTCCCCACTTCTCCCAGCATCACACTTTGAGAATAACATATAAAAATTCATTACTGCAAGTTTCCTCTGATTCTTTCACTGCAGAGGCAAAGCCTGAACCATGCACTGAAGTCAGCCTTGTCCTTTCAGGCTTCCTGTAAAGATTTATTGGATTATTTTTTCATTCTGTCCCACTCCTGTCAATGTACCAAAATTCAGCAGAATAGTGCATATGACATATCAAACTGTCTCCTTCCAGTTTAAGATTAGATGTCCTTGAAGTCTTGTATTTTTTACGGCTGAACATACATCATGTTCCAGTTGTGCCCAATGAAATTCTACATAAACATATAGAGGATTGATTGAGATCCAGCACTAACAAAGTCCAAGAGAACAAATAAATTCTCTATATTTGGATGGAAACAAATTCTAGAGACTTGGACTGTCCTTCCTGGTTAAGCCCAGGTATCTCATATTTCAGCGTTATTCCCTTAACAAATACGTGTATTTTAGCCCACTTAACCACACATCAGGGTAATGACCTCATCTCAAGCTTTTTTGAATAGGAAATTCAAGTGTTCTTCACATCAGAAGAATGCTTTTGCCTCTCTAATTTCCTATTTGGTAAGGATCATGCCCACCACAGCAACTTCCCATTAATTTTGAAGCCTCAAGAAATCTTGAGGCTTCTCACTACTTCAAATAGTAGGTTCAGAGAATCACAAGGACATAAAACTCAAAAAAATTAGTATTACAGAACTGCCTATTGGTCAAACTGACTAAGAGCATATGGTACAATATAAACTAACCCGGGTAACCTGATATAATTCCATACTGTTTACCTGTATTTGTGCAGGGTGAAGTAACTAAGCTTCCTACATTCCTCTGAACTCAGTTACCAACAGGATCTTTGGTTTCACATTTTTGCACATGCAGTTGGCAAAAATCTCTCTCCCATTTGCAAACTGAAAGCTAAGCCTGAAGCACTTCAGCTCGCCTTCTGCCATATGTTTCAGTTTCACAAGTTTGGTCTTCTATTTGCAGAGTCTGAGTGTGGGGTTTGCTATTCTTAGCATTTCTGCCTGATGAAAAGCTTGCTTTCTGGCCACTTGTAGCAGAAAGATCACAAAAGCTCCAAGACTCAGAGTCCAAGCTCTGCAGCATGCACTTCTCCTCTGATGGTTTTTAGCTTTTACTGCTCCAAAGCACAGCTCAGGCTTTAAGAGCACGTGCTGGACTGATCCGCAGCTTCCCATATGCACTGATATGGGCTTTCTTCTCCTTGGCAACATTAAATAATCTAATAAAAAAGACACTGCATCTTATAAACAGATTGTTATTCCTCTGCTGAACTCTCCAAGGGCCAGCAAACTTTGACCCAGCAGACTGACATCTCCAGGTATATCAGATTTAAAAAGAAAATACCCAGCATCTCTATCAAAATATCTATCACTTGCTTACACAAACCACACGCCACCTCAGCTGTTTCAGAGCACTCTGAACCCGAAGTCCATCCAAATGAGAATGTAACTGTTCTGAGGTGGCCAGTGGCAGGGTGAAAAGGGGCAACTTTAACTAAGGTCACACTGGTTGCCAACAGGGAAACAGAATGTATTTATGCATTTTAAAGCAGCCACAACAGCTTTAATTGATCCCACAAAGAAATCGATTGCTCACCACCTCTCTCAGTGCAAGAGAAGGGGGGCACCAAATGAAGCCACATGTTACGAGTTAAAACAACCAAATGAAGAGGACATTCAGGCAACATGCAATTGATCTTTGATAAAAATTACGTTAGTCCATCCTGTCTCAACCACTCGTTTTTGGGCTCTCATCTAATTGTACTAGTGCAAGACCATTAAGTTAATTAAGTATAGAAGACCAAAAGCATCTCAGTTCCAGATGAATCTGATGAATCCACACAGAAATATCTTTGGGAACCAGATTTTTGTTCATGGGGAAGATTCTCCTTGGCCAGTGCAGGATTGTTCTTCAAAGTATTAAGATTATCCCTATCTACTTTTCAATACTCCCTTCTTTCATAAAACAAAATATTCATAGACTGCAATTAGCTACTGTAACTCATGACCCAGTGATGTTAGTTACTTTTTCAACTTCTCAGAGTTTCTAAGCAGTAATTTCCCAGCCTCCTCATCCCATTTGCTTTGATTAGTTAGACCTGAAATTTAGGAACTGTGGTGGTTTGAACCTGAGTTGAACAGAGCTCAGAATCTCTCCTCCTTCTGTGCCTCAGAGAGGTCTGATACCTTCCTTTAAAACAAAACTGCTGAGAACTGCCAAGTTCTCTTTTCACATAACAAATTCAGCTCCAAAATTCTGTCCTACATCACACCCAGCTCCAACATTACTGATTATAGGTTTCTCTCCTCTCCTCCCTCCTACTATTGAAAGTATGTTTCAGGTTAATTTCCCTACACATGTATTAGCTGTAGAATTAAAAACAAATGAAACATTTCATCCCAAATTTCTAAGTACTGGAGACATTTCCAAACAATTTGGTAGGAAAGTCCATTTGGAATAAAAAAGAGGCTGCTTGCATTTCACTTCAGATTACCATTTGCCACTTTGGATTCATTTTACAGTCCACTTCATCAACATGCTCTGCAGTTGCCAAACACACCCATGCAATTGTTACTCCACAGAATGAAAAACCAGCTGTACACACAAGGACCCAGGTGTCAAGACGTATTTAGAAGGATAGCAACTATTGGAATTAATGGAGTCGCACACTTAAATACTGCAATGGAACTGGGGTCAAATTTTAGACACAAATTAAGACAATGCAGAAGCTAAAACCACTCAAGAGGAAAGTTTTTCATGGTCTTGGCTCCACTGCCAGTGCTGTGACCCCTTGGATGTTGTCAATGCTTGAGAACGTCAGATAAGACTCATTACAGAGCAACCTGCATGAAATTCAGTGACCTCTGACACCAAGTGGATCAGACTAGACAATCTGATTATGCTTTCTGTGAACCTCCTAAGAGAGATGGATTAGATCCCCCAATGAAAAAAGCTTGGCAGGGCCCCCCACTGCTCTTAGAGCAGAGGTCTTGCCATCAGCATTTCCAGACAGAAATCAAAGTCAGCCTCTCAGTCACCTCCCTTAAAGTTGACCATATTATTTGTTCTCAAACAGTAAGAACCAGAAAGCAGCTTGGAATTTCTGCTCTTTATAATTCTGCTGGAAGCACTGAGTGGAGAAGCTGGGAATTTGTTACTTGGAATTTAGACATGAATCAGCAAAGGTGAGATACTCTACTTGGCAGAGTGCCCTTGAATTAGAGGGAAGCTGTAAAAGGAGCAATTCTCAGAGTTCAAGCTATTGAGGTTTGTGCCCTAATTCTGCACAGATACACACACATAGTGCTTCTCAATGAATAGATGGTGCTAGCGATTCTTGTCTCTCCCATCATTAAGTTTTATCCATTAAAAACACAAGTTTCTCCACACAGACCTATTTTTATTGTAAGTAATATAAAAGAGTAACCTAGCAAAGAAAAATGGTGGATTGACATTTGCTATATTTAGCAAAGGAGTACACAGATACAATTTCAGGTACATGCAAAGCAGAAGGATAGGTCAGTGCATGAAAATGCCCAAAGGACAATGAAGTATGAAAGATCCACAGAGCAGAAGCTGTGAATTGTGAATACTACTTCATTTTTAAATACTTATAAAACAATTGCCTGCATTTTCTAGCATTCTCTACATATTAAAGTTCAGCAAAACAAAATCTGTATTTCTGCAAGACAGAACAGTAGTTGTGTTCCACATAGATTTACTCCTTTTTAGAAAAAACACAAAAGAGGAAGCTGGTAAAGTCAGGCTGCCTGACAACCACAAATCCAGCTCTGCACAGAGACTGGACCCCTGCCAAGGACAGAGAACTTCCCACTTGGCAGTGAGCCTCAGCAGGAGCAATCACTACTCCAGGCACAGGAGAGGGGCTGCTGCTACATGAAAATAAAACTTACAGTGCTTCACAAGGAAACCCACAATCAAGGGTGCCTGCACAGAAGAAATTCTTACTACAGCCCTCTTTCAACAGACTGGAACTGAACACACCTGACCTGACTGGGGAGCCACCCAACCAACCACTCCTGCAAACAATCTGGGGGGATTCCACCACTTTGAATGGAGCAGGTCTGAGCTCACTGTTCACTTTGTCAGGATACAGCTTCAGTGAAGGCAGTCAAGAAAAATTTTACAGACAACAACTGATACCAGGGTCCCTTAGATTCCATTTTAGCCTGCTTACAAGGATTGGTGGTCAAACAAACTATTTCTGTGGCTTGGGCAATTCTAAGATTGGGTATCCAGTTAACAGTGCAAACAGAAACATGATGAGGCACCACACTGCATGGCAGGGCAGGTAAAGAGCTAAATTTCTTCCCTGGGACCAATCTAAATGTGAATGAATAGCCATTTGCTTTTGGGAGCAAAAGAGAAAAGGGAAAATGGTCCCAACCAGATGAATAAGCCTGGCTGGCTGGGCTGTGCTGGTACACTTTGCCAAGTGCTACCAGGTGCCAGCCACATTGATGCTCTCAGTGAGTCACCACAAGCCAGACATTCTCAAGAAGAAGCTGTCCTGTGATCAACAGCAGAATTTATCCATACAAGTCCAGCTGTGCCCCCAAGTTCTTGCTTCAGAAGCTCAAACTACACATACTATAGCCCTAGGAATAGCAGTCCCAGGAATCACATCAGGCCTCTGAACACAGAAGAACAACAAAACTGCCCTGATTTACTGCTTCTTGAAGTTTCCATCTCCCTGCCTTCTTGAGATTGTTGTTCTAAGAGATGCTTCTACCCATCCCTGACTCCTGAGCAGCACTGGGGTAACTCAGTGTTTACAGAAAGAGAGAGTGCTTGTGTGTGTGTTCCAGCTGTGGTGCAAGCTGACTGAACAAGGAGTTGGCAACCAGGCCCAATGGTTCCCATCCAAACCAAAGTTCAACTTACAGCTCGGAGTCTTTGCCCTTCAAAGTATTTTCCTGTACCACTGTGTGCCAAGAAAATGAGTGAGCAAATGGAGAAAGGCAAACAGAGGAGGCACTGATTGCAAAATTCTATTTCTGATATTCTTAATGTGCTTAGTGACATCGTCCATCACAGACAGATGTTGGGGATTTAAGCTGAACAAATTGAAAGCCTGCTTTTTGCCCTTGGCGTATTTTGCTTTGTAGCACATCTCATTAGTGTGGTTTCCTTTAATGGCTCATTTAGTTTTTGGACTGAAAATTAGAAACTAAGCAAAAGCTAATTTAAGCAAACACTTTTTGTACAGCCACTTGCTGGCACCTCAGAACTTAGGGGGCTTGAGAAGGGTAAGGAAAAGAGGGCTTTCTGTTTATCCACTTCACCACAAGTTTTTTGATGCTAAAATATTCAGGTTCTAAATACTGCAAAGAGAATATTTGTTTTCTTAGAAAACACTTCCATGAGAATTTAGAGGTCTGAAGTTGATGTATCTACCCTCAGTGGCCAATTTTAATTGGCAATATCCCTTTAAAAACAAAGGGCCCTAGCTGCAAAGAGGTGCTTTGAATGAGAAAACAAATTTGGTTTTGAGCAGTTCAGATGCCTGGAACCCGACATCTTCAAAGCAGAATGAGCTTTCCTCAAGAGATGCAGCTTCCGAAGGAACTGAACTAAAGGCCAACAGCGTTTTGAGAGGGAATCTTAAGAACTGAACAGAAAGCTGCCAAGGTCTGTCTGCATGAGAGAATCAAATCTTTAAAGTTTGAAATAATAGCATTATATTACAAAAAATTAAATTTTTCTCTGTGAAGCTAATCACACTTTAAACTGCAGATGCAGGAAATGCTAAGGGTTTGTGTTAAGCAATGAACCAGACAAAGCCTCACCCTTCTGGCCTTATTAAATATCAGACAGACATTCACAATTGTATTCTAAATACTTCACTGTTTTACATTAACGACACAGGATCTGACATCCCAAAGATGCTCCATGGGACTTCAGTGTTTAATGCTGATGGACTTCTCTCCACACATTGTCATTGCAGAAACATTTATCTCCTCAACAGCACAATGCCAGCAGCATCTTTAGACGTGGGCACCAAACAATGATCCCCTTAAATATATGTTGTTCCAAATCCCTTAGGCTATCCAGTAAATTCCATGATGCCATGGAAATCGAACTCAAGTCTAACACTCTGGAGGATCAATAAAAACAAAATGGCAAATTGCACAAAGAGCTGATGTTTTCTAATCCACAAGTCCCTTAAAATAAGTAAAATTGTTGGAACTCCTCCTTATAGAAAGTTACATGGCAAGCAATGTTTTTGCAGTGGTGCAGAGTTCTGGAGAATTTCTCACAGAGGATACTGCTCATTTGGGTGTGCATTTTAACATTTTCAATCTGCATTAATTTATCCAGATCAGGAAGCTACTTGTAAGCGATCCCAGCTATCAGCTCCCTTCCTCTGCCTCACAAATACATCTTGACAAAAAGCAATTACCTATTTCATCAAAAAACCCCTTCAGTGAGACAGTCCTGCAGCTGAAATCACCCTTGCCCAATCTCCCAGCTCTTCAAAAAAGGCTTGAACACTTGTCAGATTCTAAGTCACATAGAAGAGCAGAAAAGATAAAAAGTCTTTCCCTGTTGACTCCCTGCAATGCAGAGGTGTGACAGATACAGGAGGACACTTATTTACGGAGGCTTTTCCACAGTATCAGTGTAGTATTGGTGGATCATCCTCCCCACATCACATGCCACAGATTGCTCTCAGATTTCAGAGCTGTGAGTTACTCTCGAGTTGCCCAAGGGTCCTCTCTCAGAAGATGACCCCCGAGCTGGTCGGAAGCTGCGTGACTTCCGTAAGGACAGTGGGACGGAAGCAGCCCCCGAGGAGGCGCTGGGCGTGGCGATGGATCAGCCTGGTCCTCAGCCTCACACGCTGAACATGAGAACTGATCTGCAACCAAAATTGTCTTGAATTTTTTGAGATTGCTCTTTCAAGCCACGCATAGGTAGCAGGGATCACACTCTGCAACGTTCTCCCAAAACTCCATCTGAAGCTGTAGAGGACATTTCTATGCACAACCTGAGAAGATCAGGAGGCACAAGCTGTACTGA
This sequence comes from Gymnorhina tibicen, assembly GCA_013399875.1. Lineage (NCBI taxonomy): Eukaryota > Metazoa > Chordata > Aves > Passeriformes > Artamidae > Gymnorhina > Gymnorhina tibicen. The sequence continues at coordinate 4,890,975 of VXAZ01006886.1, forward strand.
AATGAACAAAATAAGTTTGGCTTGCTTTTTATCCAAATTTTCTCTGCTATGCTCAAAGGAAAATGAGACTAGTAGAGCTTGCCAAGATTTTTTCCTTATTACATTTGCTTTAAAAATCCATAATTTGATATCTAAATTATTTGTATATTTGGACTGAACACAAAGAGTTTGAGCAAAAATACAGTTCAAAAGTTGGTTCTTTTTTTTTTTAACATTCTCAATAAAACATTTTGGATACTTTTCCCAAAGCTGTTTATACCTTAAAAATTAAAGGAAATGTTTTAAATTAAAATATTTCTTTAATGTCTGAATATTTTGGATTAACTAGAAAGGATTATCCACCAGTTTCATAGCTAAATAAGAACAACAAAAAATCCTATTATTTCAATAGCTCTAAAGAATGTGGATTAGAAAGACAAATCATGTACAGCCCTTTATAATTTTTGGAAACATGTTGTGAGAAAAGCTGCAGGAGAGCTACTTACAAGGAAAGCCATAAATAGAACTGGTAACCTGTCCATCACCCCTGCTGCTGGGAGGCTGTTTCACAGGTCCCTGTGAATATCAGGTTTTGAGCAGGTGAAGTCACTGCACTGAAGCAGCTTCAGAGGTACTTTCTGGACATTTTGTGCAACAAATATCCCATGACAGAGAGGATTTTTTTTCTTTTTTTTTGAGTGGTTGGTACCCCATTTTGATAACTTTCTAGAGATACCGCCAGACTAATTGAAAAGGCTCAAAGTAAATAAGTAATGAAATTAGAGTCTGAGAACTGATTCAGAAGAAGTCTTGTTGGTTTTGTGGTTTGGAAAAGTATTTTAGAGGTTTTGGGCAGAGAGCCCATTGACTGAAACTTGCAAGTTAAACGCTGTAAATCCAGGGCTTGTGCTGAATACACAAATACTCTTTAAAATAAACTCCTGTAACTCGAATAGTCTTTAGGTATAAGTACTGTGTTCCCCAAAGGCTGTTTGAATTCTTATGACTGTATCAATTGCATTAAAAGGTGCTGTTCCTAGAACATTTTGACATCTGAAAGCTTGGGGCAAGCCTCTACTCGAGGAATCTATTTGAGGATAAAAAAAATAAAATATTTAGTTCATATTCTTCACAAGTTTGAATGAAATTCAGTGCTGTGTTTGCCGTGGGATTTATTAATTAAGTTCCCATTACCAGTAACATGAGCTACGGGGAGAGCCCATCACAGAGGAAATTTATCCACTACTGTATCAGCAGAGATGCTGGAACCCATGGATGTGCACGACCTCCCAGTTTGACCCAGAACCTAACATCTGCCAGTTGCAAAGTAATTCCATAGCTGACATTACAAACAACAGCAGCAAACAGTCCCGCTGTATCGGATACAGGGTCAGGCTCGTGCTATGGTTCAAAGCCAGAGCCACACAGTCCCTTGGCATTATTTTCCTTACATGTTTAAGTCTTCTCCATGAATGTATTTGTTGTCAGTAATGCCACATAACTTGGAATGTTTCTTTCCAGCCTCCAGCAAGTTGCACACAGCAGAAACAAATTAATGCCAACAGCCAGTAGTCTGACTTTCATTTACAGTAGTGAAAAACAGAGGTAAAGTTTGAGTTTGGAACAGATACAACTAAGAGCATCATCACAACCAGTGCCCCAGTGCCCAAATCCTCCAGAGCAGTGTCATATATGGTGAATTGTTTGACATAATATGGTGTGAAGGTAAGTTTATAGCAATAGCAGTACTTGAAAATGGTTTCCAATACCTGGTTTTTGAAAGGGTCTTTTTAAAGGATTTTGGTCTATATCTTAGAAATCTGCATTTACCCATGGAGCTATTTAAAACTCAAACAAGACTTTAATCTTAACTCCATTGAACAGAAGGGAGGCAACAACTTCATGTTAGATCAAGGATAAGGACATATAAACAGTAAGCAGCTGAGTTTATTTTTTAGAAAGATCTCCTCTGTTCTCTGCTCACAGACTACCCTAAAAACATATCCCTGCTCAATTCCCAGTCTGACTGACTTCTAAAGCCAGCTACTTTAAAGGTTCAGACTTAGTTAATCAGGCAGACAGCACCACTGTCCCTGTAGCTCTTCTAACTCCTAATCAAAACCATTCCACAGTTCTTCATTTAGATACAGAAAATATATCACATTTCTACAAAACCACAGAGACCCCAGCAGCTGTTAGTTTCCAGATTAGTAAACTGTAATTGGAGGGTAGGTGCTGATCCTAAGTCATTAGCAGAACCTCCATAAATACTGTGGATGGCTGCCTGCTGTGCTCCTCAGTGCAAATGGACCAGCAAAGAAACACTTTCTGAAGACCAGAGATAACAGAGGTCAGCAGCATTAGGATCAAGGTTCCAGATAATCTTCAAATTAAAGGCCTTCAGGTGCAATGAAGCCCAGCTGGCACACATCAGGGTGATAATCTAAACATAATCCACAACCTACCAAATTGAAGACTGAATTAATTATAACACTGAGGGGCTACATAAAAGACCAGAGATTACTGAACTCCTAATTACTGAATTTGATTACCGTAGAAACAGCATAGCTATTCATTTAATTTTATCACCTTCAGTTCTGCTTTGGACAGACACAGTTTTGTTGAGCTGGTGCCATATCTCAAATTAAGCCTCTGCAAGATTTGGCATGCAGTAGCAAATCTTGGCTGAAAAGCCTGAAAAATTGACAGCTAGGTAAGCTACCCAAATCTTAGTCCTTCAGAATATCAAGTTCTCAGAACAGGCTGCCTCACAAGTATCCTGCTGTGCTTCATGAGGTGCTACATAACCAAAGAATAGTCACGTTCTTGCAGCGCATTGGCTTTTTATTAACTCCATCTTAAGTGGACAGTACTAAAAATAATAGGCAAAAGTAACAAATAAAAATCTAGGAAGATTCACGTTTAATTAATTTCAGTTTTAGGTTTATCACAACTGGTTTACCAAGGCCTAACACACTGTTACTCTATTATAACATAACTCAGTTTCCTGACAGAGAAATTCTCTACATCTCCAAATAAAAAAGACTGTTCTTCATGCATTCCAGGAATTGAGATACACAGTGCTTAAAGAGGAATGATCAAAAATACAGCAGAAAAATGTTCTGTTCATTTTCATAAGCTAATTTTTTGCAAAAGCCTTGTTAATATATTTTAAATAAACCCACATTTGATCCATGTCATTCATGACTTGTAATACAAAACTGCAGAAAAAAATTTTATTAACACATTACAGTGATTCACTAATCTTCCTTCTTCCATCTGAAATTAAGGTGGAGCCATCCATTTTAAATTTCTCATTACTTACTGAATTGAGCATTACTGTTCTGCTCATGCCCTCCTCCTCCAATAGAGCATTTTTAAACCAAAAGATTTGTTCCCCAAAACACACCAACATACCATGATATGTCCAAGTCCTTTGAGCAGACACATCATCAGCTTATCTCCAGAATCCAAATCATTTCCTTCCAAGTTTGACACCGAACAATGGTGGAAATCTGCCTCAATTTACAATGCAAATTTGCACTTTATTAGCAACACATCTTCCTTTGAAGCACAAGGTGAGCAACACTAAAACAATATCTTACTACACTATTTCAACTCAATCTCTATTCCTATGGATTTAAAGCACCTTCTTCACAGACAATATGAAACACTGTCACAAAAAGCACACTGAAAGAGCTGGAAGATGAAAAAGAAACTTTACAATCAGGTCCCAAGGATGACCAGGTTCAAGTGCAAGAGATTAGGACTAAGGCTTTGGTGGAGCTGCAATTGCACAATTTTTTTTCAAGGAAAGTAGTAACCTGGTTGAGATTAAGCATCATCTTTACATTATTAACCAAGAGAGACTTTTCCCCCACTTTTAAGTTTGTTCTGCTTTGAACAGCATCATTTTGACCTGGAAGTGGAAGTCTGAAAGTTTTGTCTGAAAACACCCATTTCCAAAATTTCATTCAAGGCAGAATTTGAAAAGTGCATAAAGTGTCAGAAAGTCCTCCTCTCAAAAGTTTACCATTTTTAAAAAAAGGCAAAGGAGGTATAGTTTCGCAGAAATCTACAATTATTCTTTCCACAGACAAGGAATATGAGCATGAATGAACCAGGATGTGTTTAAGGCTATGAGAAGTTGTAGAAAAGGGCCAAGGAAACCAGTCTCCTGAGACCTAATTCACAACTGAATTCTCAGGAAACATGTTGGTAATAAACACAAACAGATACTTTTAAAATCACTTCAGAAGACTTCTAGGGCTGCTCCCTTCAAAAGAAAAAAACATAATGAAGATGCTCCCTGCCATGCCCCTTCCTCCTCTCTTTTTTCCCCACACTGTTTCTTAAATGCTGGAATTATCTAATTTGAACATTTTTCATCATTTAAAAACAAAAAAAAAACCCACAAAATTTTGGCACAGCAAGTATTCTCAGAAGGAATCTTACATATTTTTAGACTAGATCACAGTTTGTAAAGTCCCCAGGGCATAAACATGAAAATAAAAAGCTCTTTAAACAATCAAACTACAAATATGCTGTAAAATGAGGATGGGCTTTGCAGTGATTATGCTCATAATTTAAAAAAAATTTAAATTTTTTTTTTTTTTTTTAAATATTAAAAATATTCACCCTCTTACTTTGATAAAATACTCCACAGCTCTGAACTGCCAGGCAAAAATTCACATCCCATCTCCAAATCCCATGTTGATCCCTTTGACCACACTTCCTGAGACTGAAGCCCTTCACAGCAACCACAAAGCTGATGTTCAAACATTCACGTACCCTCCTCAGCCAGGGCAATTGTGCAGAGAGACCTGCAAGATGGGCAATCCACCTCAGCCTACCACAGCTCCAAGTGCGACCAAGGAGAGGAGATCCATTCATTCTCATCGGCTGAAGTCTTGTGCTTTTCCCCTGTAAGAGCTCAGGCAAGTCCCAGGGCTCCCCAGAGACCAGCCCTAGGGAGGTATAGGCAATGCCTGAAGCCAAAACTGAGACCCTCTGGCTTCAAACCTGCTCCTTTCTGCACTGAGCCTGGTGCTTCTGGTGGACATCAGGTTGAACGTGGGCCAGCAGTGGGCCCTTGGCCCAAAGAGGGCTAATGGTCTCCTGGGCTGCATTAGGTAGACCATCACCATCAGACTGAGGGAGGGGATCCTTCCCCTCTGCTGAAGGCCTGCTGGTCCACACCTGAGGGGCTGGGTCCAGCTGTGAATCCCACAGTGCAACAGAGACATGAACGTGCTGGAGGCAGCCCAACAAAGGATCATCAAGATGATTAAGGGACTGGAGCACATCACGTATGGGGAAAGGCTGAGAAAGCTGGGACTGTGCTGCCTGGAGAAGTGAAGGCCCAAGGGGATCTTACTGAAGCATATCAATTCCTGAGTAGAAGGTGTTGAGAAGGTGGTGCCAGGCCCTTTGCAGTGGTGCCCAGTGAAAGGACAAGAGTCAACGGGCACAAACTGGAACACAGGAGGTGCTGAACATAAAGAAATGCTTTGTTAACTGTGAGGCTGACTAGCACAGCTTGCCCATGGAGTTTGTAGAATCTCGAGTATTGAAGGTATTTAAAAGCCATCTGGACATGATTTGGGCAGCCAGCTCTAGGCGGCCCTGCTTCAGCCTGCCTGCTGGAGGAGAAATGACCTCCAGAAGTCCCTTCCAACCTCAACCATTCTGTGATACATCTCAGCATCCTTGCTCATTCCAGAGCTGCAAAAATAAAATCACACCCTCAGACATTTCACTTTTGAGTTACTTCAGGAAAAACTTTGGTGCGTGATGCTGAGAGCCACTGTATGTATTCAGAGTACTGCTGAGTACAACAAAAGGTTATGTGGGGGCAACAGCCCCCTGTCACAGACCTGCAGGCTCGAGGCCTCACCCACACAAGTGCTCTTAGGAGCTGCACAACCTTAGTAAGCAGCAAGGGAGAACAAGACCTTGAACCACCACGCTGGGCACTCACAAGCTGAAAGCCAGTTAGACCCAAGGCATGCACCTGACATGGGAAGCAGCTCACTGCCTAAGGCTGGTGTAATGAGCCAGGAGTATCAGAACTGGAAAGAGAATCAGCCAGGCTGCAGAAAAGCATTTTTTCAGGCTCTTCTGACCTACGGAAGAAAGCACCTTTCCCATTTGAGGCAACTAACATGCAATATATAACTTAGAGAGAGCAACGCCCTTTACCATTGGACTTTACAAATGTCAAGTGTCAAAATGTTTATATATTCCAGAATCAGTGTAAGGTGTAAGAGGCCAAATTTTCCATTGCCTTGAATCTCCAGCAACCACTTAAACCAGGACAAAATGGAGGTATCTGTACTAATTTCATATATGAACACACATTGAAAATCAAGTCCAGTAAGGACTGTAAAACAGTAATGATTAGTCTCGTTTATGCTTAATACTTAGTTTGTCCCCATTTGTCATTTAATTGCTTATGTAGCTGGTAACAGCAACAAAACAGAGTTCTCATGAAATGGGAGAATTCTTCAAACCCGAGCAAGACAAAAGTCAACAGGCCAGTGGAGGTCACAAGGGAACACACTCCTCCACTCACACACCCGTGTTCCACACACACCATGCCCCTGGCCATTGGGCAAGAAGAGATTTTAAAATGCAAATTAGATATCCACGTAGTAACAAATCATTGTAAGTAGAAAACCTTTCAGCCCAGTACTTTAATTTCAAGATGACATATAGTTTAATGTTGGTGCTATAAAACCTCAGTGCTGTTTTTAACTTGCTGTTCTGCTCTCCCCTCAGATTTACTGCAACGGAATTGAACCAGGGTTATAAAGAGCATGTGTAGTTAAAGAAATTCTATTTGATCCTGGAAATAGTTTCAGAATGGACAATTAAATCCATTTTTCTAGCAACTTAGATAGTCTCAGCAGTCAGTGTTGTAATTTGTTGTAAAGCCTACCACACATGAAATATTGTGGCTATCGGCTTCTGACTTTTTAATGGTATGATGCCAACCACAAGAGCTCTTTAATACAGTAAAGCTTAAAAAGACCAGAAAAAGAACATTTTTTCATCTTCATTTTTCAAAACTGAAAAATTCTCAGACTCTTGAGATGAAAGGCACCACAAAAAGACTTTTATATTAATTGTCTATGATATGCAGTTCAAATATTCCTACAGGAAATTGCTCATCTTAGAGTGATATTAATATAGACATGACTTAAGACACCAAGTAGGACTGCATATAGATCAAACAGGACATTCAAGAAGTCTTCTTTTGTGGCTTGGGCACGAGGATGGCACAGAAACATCTGACATTTGTTTGTATTTTTTTAAAACCTGGACAGAGCATTTTGTTCCTCCCTGACATAACCTCTACTCTCCTAAAAAGGGGTTATACTTCTTTCACTGCATTCTTTCTCTCGCCTGGAGTAAACTCAAGACATACTGTGGATTTCTGTAAAGTACCAAAGCAGACAGCTCCTGATCTCAGTTGTCATACCTATACACTATGACACTGAAAAATAGAAAGAAATATTCCAAAAGGGAAACACAAAGTTTAGTGTATGAGGAAATAAGTCTATTTCATACATACATACACGCACACACACAGAATTATGGAATCCTTTAAGTCAGAGAAGACCTTTAAGTTTATCAAGTCAAAATTGTTCCCTCAGCACAGCCAAGCCCACCACTAACCCATATCCTCAAGTGCCACATCTACACATCTTTTAAATCCCTCCAGGGGTGGTGACTCCACCACTGCCCTGGGCAGCCTGTTCCAATGCTTGAAAACCCTTTCCATTAAGAATTTTTTTCTAGTATCCAATCTAAACCCTGGTACAACTCGAGGCTGTTTCCTTTTGTCCTGTCATTTGTTCCTTGGGAGAGGAGACCAACTCTCACCTCATTACAATCTGGTTTCAGGTAGTTGTAGAGAGCAGTAAGGTCCTCCCTGAGCCTCCTTTTCTCCAGACTAAACAACCTTCCCCAACACCAAGATCAGGCTGCCAGGCCTGTAGTTCCCCAGATCCTCCTTCTGGCCCTTCTTGTAGATAAGGATCACAATTGCTCACCTCCAGTCAACTGGGACCTCCCCAGCAGCCAAGACTGCTGGTAAATGATGAACTGTGAGAACTTCCACCCGCTTTCTCAGTACCCTTGGGAGAATCCCATCCAGCCCCACAGACTTGTGTGTGTCTAAGTGGTGTGGTAAGTCACTGAGCATTCACCCCCAGATTATGGTGCTTCATTCTCCTCCCTATCCCTGTCTTGCCTCTTGGGGAGTTGTGTACCTGGACAACAACCAGTGTTACTATTAAAGACTGAGGCAAAGAAGGCTTTAAGTATCTCAGCCTTTTCCTCATCCTGTGCCACTATATTTTCCTCTGCATCCAATAAAGATGGGACATATCCTTAGCCCTCCTTTTGCTGCTGTTTATTTCCTTTTTACTGCCTTTTGTGACACTAGGCCCACTGAGTACCAGTTGGAATTTGGCCAAACTATACAGCACATATACAGGTGTGTGTGTATAATACTAGAAGCAGAATGAACCCACATTCTCCCTGTTCCATTCTTCCAAGTCTGAAACTCTTAATAGCAACAGATGAAGAAGCTTATCAGAAGAAAACGGAGACAATGCCAGACAGAATTGCTGTGGACAGCCGTGCCATGTGTTGGTGTCACCTGGAGGGTCACACTAAATCCACACTGCAGAAGACGTTAGAGGCAGACTAAGGAAAAAAGTTTGAAGTGCAACTAACAAGTTGTTTGAATCAGGCCTATCTGAGCAGATACTGCTTTAGAAATATTTACCAAATGTACCTCAAACTCCTGTAACTAAGAAAACTGAGTAAGATGTTTGTAAGAATTTAATTTCATAAAAAACTCCAACTCACACCAGATTAACAGATCAAAATCTGATCTGTTATAACTGACACATTCAGCAACTTGTTTAGTGTCTTGCCTGACCCACAGGATTTCTGACAGCACACAACCTTTCCTCTTCTGTTGTGCTTTCCAGCTGAAAGATCTTACAAACATTCCTCAGCTGAACTTTACCCAGAGCTGGTCAGGTGGCCTACCAAACTCCCTCTGCTTACTGAAGGAAAATGCCATCAAATGCTGGTTTTTTCCAGCTGGGTTGGAAGGTTATTTGTTGTCAAGCACTACAATGGTCAGGCATGATGCTGAAAACTGAAATAGCTGTAACCTGTGCATAGTGGGAAGAGATAAAACACAGCTGTCATTTTCAGGGCTTCAGTTCTCCACCCCACCTTTAGTTCAGGAGTTTACATTTTTTAAAGTGAAGCATCTTGGACCTCCCTGAATTTCATCTCATGTCTGTATGGGGTTCACTATTCAAAGGGCACATTATCAATTCCTGATGTCCAGGAAGAGAACTGTGCCTGGAGAATTTTTAATCTCTATCTCAGGACAAAAAAATACAGTCAAAAGCATCCTGAGAGAAAAAATATTACATAGTAATCCCCATGTATGTACTCAAGGCCCTGACTGCTTGGTGTCTCCAGCTATGTATTATAGAATCTAAATTTATCATTAAAAGCCATAACCTTTAGCTAAAGAAAATCTAAGGATCAAAAGAGCAAAGCAAAGGGATGATAAATCCAATATGATCTCCTGTGTAATATCAGACAGGAATTTTGCTCTGCATCCCCTGCCTGCAGTGCAGATATTACACGCACAAGGTTAACTCTTAAAAATATGCTTAGTTTCAATTTGTCCACCTTCAGTACTCAGCACAGTTCTGTGCTATTTAGGAAAGGCAGTACATCTTGAATACAGCCATAACATTTCCTCATGCAACGTCACACCCCTGCTTACATCCATGCACAGCACAAGCACAAACATGCTGAGCTCTGCCCGTGTCCATAGGGTATGAAAAGCTCCCCATCATTCCATGAAATATTAAAACAGATTATATGAAAGCTTTAACTGCTCAAGCATGACTATCAAGCTACCATGTTTATTCCTCAAAACTCTTCTCTCTTTGATGACTGCTCCATTATTCAAGGGTCAAAGGCACCAGTTTAACCCAACAGAGAACAGAATAAACCCTGTCTACAGAAAACATAAGTGGTGAAACGAATTCACTCTCCTATTTCAGAATACTGGAACACTTATTTTTAAAACTGCACTGATTTAAATCCTCTAGCTTACTGTGACATACAAATGCCAGGATACTCAGCCTTAGATTCCTGTGTTCTGCAGACCACACCAACACTGGCCAGAGTATCAAAAACTGAAGGTAAACACCACGATGAGGAGGAATCAGGGAACAAGAGAAACTAAAGCAGCCAGTCTGACACTTGTCAAAGCAGTCTGTCAACAAAAGGCTGTCAACAAAATTTTTCAGGCATTGTGGCAAAGAGTTTCAAGGCGGGATGTCAGAATGTGGCTAAATCAAGCTACATTTGAATGAGTTACTAGAAGAAACATACTGCAGAGAATTTGCAAGGAATACTTTTGTCGAGTTAATTGTCTTGCCACAAGTTGCAGTGATGACGACATGCCTTGAGTACTGCTCGCACTTGTGCTGGGGAAGCTGAGATGAGGCTTCACAAATTTATACACTGAATTGAGTTTTTGCAAGATTCTGCCATTCAGAATATTTCTTCTTGAAGAATCCCCTCCTACGTGTGTGGATTAAGATTTTTGTCAAAGGCTGTTTATTCTTTAAGTAATAAAACACTTGCTACCTTGTATCATGTACAACAAAAATACACACTTATACTGTGAAGCATGAGAGAGTTTCCAGCAGTTGTGCCTCATCTTACTAGACAGAGCAGAAATGCCTGAACAATCCTCTGCTTGATGCTTCAGTGTGTTCCGTAAGTGAATTCCCCTTCCTCCCACTTCACATTCACTGCTCATTTTCTTTCTAAGCTGATCACACTAATGGTTTCACCCTTGTCTATTTGTGTGGGTTTGAAATTGGACAAAGAATCTTTCATACCTACTTTCAGAACATTTTATTTCTCTTATCTTGATAACATGCATTAGGAGTGTGATAAAGTGGTCTCTATCAGCACTTTTCTCAGTATTTAGATGAGACCATTTTGAGTAGCAAGGCAGAAGCAGAAATTCCAGATGAGATCATTAAAAACAATGCTGTTGAATGCCAAGGAAATCCAATCTGAACAGGTCTCATTATCACACAGGCTACGGACTATCACGAGCCAGTCTAAACTATATACATTGTCAGCTCTCCTCTTAATAGCCTAAATAATGACTGTCCTTTGCTCATCCTTTCCTACCAAAGTGCTCTATTTTTCAACAAATCTTACCTTATTCCAGAACTTGGCCCATCTCTGACCTCAGTCCATTATTATGAGGAAGGCTACCAGGACGATTAGAGGGATGGAATACCCTGCTTTCCTGCTATGAGGAAAGGTTGAGAAAATTGGGATTGTTCAGTCTGGGAAGCTTCTTGGTGACATAAACGTGGCCTTTGGTACCTGATGGGAGCCTACAAGAAAGTGGAGAGAAGCTTTTTACAAGAGCGTGTAGAGACAGGACAAGGGAGAATGGCTTCAGCCTGAAATAGAGAAGGTTTAGATTAGATATCTGGAAGAAATTCTTGATTGTAAGGGTTTTGAGATCCTGGCACAGGCTGCCCAGAGAAGCTGTGGCTACCCCATCTCCAGTGGCAGGGAGTGGAACAAGATCTTCAAGGTCCCTTCCAACCCAACCCATTCTATAATTCTATGATTACTTCTAGTGAGTTTAGCAATCTGAAATGTGTTAGGTGGAAGGCCTGGAGAACCAGCCTAACACACCATTAATAAGGTGCATGATAAATAAAGTATCATTTACAGTCAGGTTTAGCCTCAGCTATATTCTGAAATGTTAACTTCTGGGATAGGTTCACTCTAAATCTTCTGTTCAATAGGTTCTCAGGAACTCATGAACACTAAGCAAGCACAGTAAAAGCAAAACAAAGCGCAGATAACGCGCATTCTAGAAGATGAGTCCTGTTTGTGCATGTATTAAATATAAATTGAAATACAAAGCTCCACAACAATTGACATTATATTTGATGTTAATTGATGTTATATTGCTCATATACATGTGCAAAGCAGCACTGCATCCAGCAGACAGCCTGTGCTAGCACTACAGCTGAAGTATGAGGTTATCTTGGATGATGGGGGACACATATAATGTGAGAAAGTTTAATACTATCAGGTACAGCAGGGACCAGGACAGAGATTATACATTCAGCCTTACCTTTGTCACTTCCACAGTGCTTTTGACAACCCCTAAAATAGCAGTCTTTGGTGAAAAGTGTAAGTCTTCACTTCCGCAGAAAGAAAAGCATTGACATTTTATTACTGATGTGCTTTCCCACAAAAGGTGAAAGAATGTCATGGCAGATCTAAATAAATTCTGCTTGTAACAATGGTTGCACAATTGTACATTTTATAATTTAAAGAACAGTTACAAATTTACATCTCTATTATTCAATTTTTCTTTATAAGGAAAGAGCTGCAAACCCCATGCCTACCCTTACAAAAGTGTAACTGATAAACAGATAGTGTATACAGAAAATAATTTGTTCACAACACTTTTAAAACCATTTAAAAATAGAAGTGCTGTTAAAGTATGACCCTCTGTCTTACTTTGCAGTGGCATGATAGTGTCAGAGCAAATAAAATCCTTTCCAATTTATTTATTTATTTACTAGTACCTTAGCAGATTTTAATTTTGTTGACACCCCTCCCTAAAAATGATAAAAGCACACCCATTCTGACTCTCACATTGTCTTATTCTAATGCATATGAGGGCAATTACTACTTGACAACTCTCTGATGAATAACTGTGCTCTTTGCTAAGCTTGTCACATTGATCACTGGCCAGCAATACAATTAATAAAGTATTGCTGTCCACATAGCACATTAATAACTAGCCTGAACTAGAGGTAGCAAGTCTGGTAGATCCAGAGCATTTTAATCTTTCATACCCTGCCAGCTTGGAAGATTAAAGGAAATCTCCAAGACAGACTCCACATGCCAGCACTGGGTTCCATGACATCCCAGACAGGGTTACAAACTCAAGGCCTGATATTTCATTAATGTGACTTAGTTGGACATTTCAAGCTTCATTTCCAAATGCTGCACTGCCTTGTGGTCAAAACATTATTTATTTCTTTCTCCTTCCTATTTATATTTCTGAAAGGTAGAATTGATTAAAGTTGTCAGTTCAACCAGAATTCATTAGAAAATAATGGCCATAAATTTAGTGCACTCTCAAATGTTGCTTAATAATTCCATAACATTTAGAATGGAAAAAAATCGATGTAGGAAAGGTCCCACCTCTTTAATGCAGAAAAGGATGAATTAAAGCTCAGTCACAAGCAGCAAGTCTGGAGTTTTCCCCCAACATTTTAGAGTAATTTTAATTGCTGCTTTTAGAGTTTTGCTGATGAACAGGCTTCCAGAGGATTATTTTTTTACATCTAGGATATATTATGATCTGTTATTTTAGTCAAGTCCACAGAGGACACAAAGTTCATTCAGCAGAAAAATATTTTCAAGAACCCCAGCAAGCTATTCTGTCATCCTTGGAAGTATCTGTGCTGCTATTTTGCATTATGAGAACACTCCAATTGCGTCTCAAGCCTTGGATCAACAATATCCACATCAGGATCTCTGCTATTGTCTGTCCTCTGCTTTGCCCAGCTTCCAGTCACTTGAGGCTGATCATTCCTGGCAACCACAAGGAAATATGGCACAGTAGAGATTCTCCACGAGGATCAAATAATCACCCTTTAATTGCACTAGCTTTATTAAGCAGAAGCAACACAGGAGGTAAAACATTGTAAGAAAAAAAGAATGTGATGTTCTCCCTTCTTTAAGAGATATGAAAGGCAGGAGAAATGCTTGAAAGGACCTCACTAATCCTAATCACTAGTCATCAGCCAAGAATAGGGAAATGGGATGAAAAAGGAATCCATATCTCTAGCAGAGCCCACCACGTGGAAGGGCACTGATTCACATGCTCCCAGGTACCCAGGAGCAGGGTGTCCCACCACTAAGACTATTCACCTTCAATGGGCACTTCAAATCTTTGCATTTTATTTCCAACTTTAGAGATTTTGTAATTCCCATACCTGGCACAGAACAGTTCTTTTCCACACAGTTTCAGACAGAAACACATGGATCTTTATAGCTTATGTGAATTTGACCTGCATCACAAATATTCTCTTATTTTTCTCCCATTTTTAAGTGGTCTGCCTGACATATCCATTCCAACCTTCTCTCAAGTGTTTCCTAAGAGCACCAGGAGTGTTCAGCACACCACCTCAGGCAATGACCAGAGCACCACTGAAGTATCTGTTCCAGCAGATAAGCACAGTCCCACTGAAATACCTGTTCCTCTTTAGGTTGGCAAAGTACAGAAAGCCTTAGCATAAAGCTTCCTAGGCAACCTGAAGTACTGCAGTTCTGTCCCAAGGTTATGGCTGCCAGCAGCCTGCTCAGCTGTGGAGAGAGATTTGCTATTAGCTTATCTCATTGTGAACTCAGCCCAGCTCATGGACCAGGAATGGATTATACCCATAGGCAGCTTGCTAAGGATGTTCTCAGTCTCCCAAAATCCTTCAGTTTTCAATACCTTGCTTCACAGAGCCAAGAATGGAAGCTGTGCCATCAGGCTGTCTTGCTATGGTATTTTTTATTATGCTTTATTTTGCCTTTGGTTTCAAGGGCATGTTTAACACCCGTAGGCAAACACAATGGGATATCCTATTTGTCTGTGTACATTACATTATAATAAAAGTGACACAGCAGAAGCAATGTGGACTTTGGAAGCTTCTTCTCACTCTGTTTTAATAGAAAAGTTTAATAAGGGAATCTTGACTTCTAGTAATGAAATGAAGTGGCATAATACACTGGCAGTGGATGGAATCACAGTTTGCAATTAATTACAAAGATGGCTTTCATAAGATTACCCATACAAATTAGTTGTCTCTTTCCTATGTGTTTAAGGGTTATAGAAACAAAAGACATTTGTATTGTAAATTGTGAACGGAAAGATAGCAGCACCCAGTTATAACACCAGTCAAAGTCATCTCTTAGGGGTGCATTTTCCTTATACATACCACTTTCCCAGCTTAACGCACCAGTTCAGCTGCAGAGATCCATTCTACCATGAAATTTTGCATGCAAACTTTTGGAGAAAATAATATGCATGCAAAACATCACTAGAAAGGATTATCATGGGAAAGAAACTTATAACGGCCCACTGAGGATGGATACGTGAGAGCTGTCAGAAGGAATAACACAACTGACAATCCTCAAAGATGACAGAAGCCCCTGCAAAAAGGTATAGCATCAAATTCCAGATATTTCTATCAAGTGTTCTCAGCAGAGGCAATACCAGGGCAGTGGGAATTGGTGAGATAGCTCAGTGCCAAATGCTCGGGTTCATAAGGAAGAGATTGTTGGTGCAAGCCATTTATCCATTGGCCTGGAAGTCCTGCCATCAAATGAGAAGTGGCAAAGCCCCATATCCAGTTTTATACCATCTCTTCTCCTTAGCTGGCCAATTTTGTTTCTAAGAGAAAAGAAAGAATTGACCTTTGGGAGCTAAACACTAAAAGTAACATTTACAAACTTTTCAAAGGAACCAGTTAAAACAAGCTCTTTTCAAATGCATTTGTTCTTTTGGTTTTGTGAAAGGCCTGTTGAAGGGAGTAGTCACAGCAGGAACATCTCAAAATGCTCTCTAGCAGTCACCCTTGCAAAAGTCAGAGGAAGAATTTTTCCAAGGAAGTCTTCAGAGTGAAAACAGGTAAGATGCAGTGATGACAAGTGAGACTGAACCAAAAGGTGGTGGTCTACCTTCTGTCAACATGTGTGCTCTCTGCAAGGCCCAGCATAAATGGGTCCTATCAGCTCACAGGAGTTTGGTGCACTGTCCCACACCAGAGTTTCTTTATTTTTTTTTTAGAGACCAATTTTTAGTCAATGAAATGTGCTCACAGAAACCCAAACCAACCCACTGCAGGAAAGTAACAGACCAAAGGAACAGCAGTGATTCTCACTGAGACACTTGTCCTGATAGTTCTGTGGCTTGAAACTGGTGCATAAGGCCCCTCCAAGTCTGAGGTAGTTTAGAAAGCATTAGGCATTCTGGTCCAGCTATTTTCATGGCTGCTGCCATGTGCAAAGCACTGGAAGGTAGCCCCTCCTTGACTAGGACTCGCAGGCACTCAGGGCCCTGTTCACAGAAAGCATTAAAATACAGAATAAAGCACAGCATGTTTACTGCCATGGGATCTGCTCCCCAACAGCCAGACTGGTCACAGTTCTGGTAGGGCTCAGTGAGGCAGGATATGAGACATGACTGGCATGACCAGAGACATTATCCACTGACATGGAAGTGTCTGGATGCAGCTGGCAGGAGAGCATGTGGAAGTAAAGCATATTTTGGAAATAACACTATTTTAAATAATCAGCTGAATTACTAGGTACTAGCCTTCAAGGATTCATTCCAATGATTTTTGGTGAGCAAATGTCCTCATTGGCAATAGGAGGTATTCCCTCTGGGAGAATTCCGCTTTGGAGAGATCACTGGAAAGAGGTCTTCAGGAGTCTGTTTTAACTCCTACTGTGAGACACCCTGGTGATGTCCTGAACAGCCAGACATGTTAGTTCAGCACGCAGAACATGAAAAGATGGGAACAAACCCCAGGGTCAGTGAGGTATTCAGTCAGGTAGATGCTGGTCAAGATCTTTGCCTCAGTGTCTTGGGAGAAGGGAGGCTATGGGCAACATAAGGAATAGGTAACATTTCTGAAAGGGAGAGAGAAGAGTAAGTGTGGCCAGGGACTCCAGTGTGTGTCTCTCTCAGGCTGTGATGTACAGTATTCACTGAACCTCTGATAATAACTGGGGAATGAAGAAAACTAAACAACAACAGCCAAAAGCCACAGTTTTCAAGCAAAAAGGGGCATGTGGCATTTCAGATACCCAAAAAAAAGCACAGCATCCATGATAAGAACTGGAATAGCCTATTACATCTTTCAAATTTAGCTCAGCATCAGCCAGAAGCAGTAAAATAAGTGCTCTATATTTAGTGCCAATGACTCACCATAAATGGCAATAGTTTTGGTTACATATGCTGCTCACTGTTGTAAAGAGTTGCCTTGAAAGTTGACCCTACACAAAAATATCTCTGCAGGAATTCTCCCTTGGTTAAATAAAAATTATATATGATCTGCTCCATGATCTCAAGAATTTTTGCCAGGCCTTGGTCTTTGTGTAATGGGTTCAGTGGTGAAGCAACCCATGACTGTACTGGAAACTCTTGCATGGATAAGGTGGGAGCAGCACCGACTGTACCAGGAACTCCTGCTGCTTGGCTAAGGTGGGCGATGAGAGTGGGAATAGTCAGTCACACCCTGAGAGCCTTGGAACATTCCTTACCTGAACTGTAACCTGAGTGGCATGAAAACCTTGTTGTTGGAGTTTTGTAAACTCCAGTAATCACCAGCCTGGATTGTGGCCAGGGTGGAATTTCACTGTGACTAAAGCCAACCATCCTGTGACCCTATAAACAGTGGTCCTACATGAGGCCCTTTGAACACTCCTGGGCTGCAGCAGGCTTCAACCAGCATCTCCCTCTGAGAGGATACTCTCAGAGCTCACAAACCCTCAAGTCTGCAATAATCAGAGGACCCTTGTTAAAAGTTGACAATGGAGCCTAGGCGGATAGCCCTACTCCTCAAGGCTCAACCCTTTCCCAGTGAGAGATGTCAACACCTTTGAAATATAAATCCATATAAGTGCACTAAGTCTGCCCAATTCTTAGAACTCAGCAGTCAAATACAACGTTGAAAGGGTAGTATGTAGATCATGAGCATGGATAATGATATTGTTGAGTAGGATAATTACGGTAGAAAAAAACACAGGAAATAAGGGGCATATACTAGGAAGACTGCATTAGAAAGCATTCACTTGATTTTAAGAGACTTTGATATTTGTACAAGTTGTCCAAGCAGCTCTGCTGCCTGGCACTGTGGGTTTGCAGCTGGGACAGCAGGTTCCTTCCCACTGAACTTCAAGCTTCATGGCACCTGTTAGTGAAGGGTTGGACACTGCATCTATGGAGATGCATGTGGAGAGGACTGTAAGGATGTTGATTGCACTGCAAGAAACATCCTTGAAAAAGGAAAACAAATATCCATTTAGTTAAGTGAAAATCTAGGATTTACTCCCAGGTTTCTTATAAACCAGCATCACCGATTCATACTTTAACCTAAAAATCTTACTCTTTCACAAATTTTAGATATTTGCATTTTGGAAAGGGCCATTTGCCAAGACAATAATATTTAAGTAATTAAATATGAAGTTGCAGATGTCTTTTTTTTTGATAAAACCCTTATAAATATGAAATGAGTGAAACCAAAACAGAATGAGGAGTCAAGCAAGTCAGTCTGAACTGCTAATGGCAGCACTATTAACAATATAATTAATGGCTATTTAGTCTTTGGAATAACTGGAATCACCTCTATCTGCCAGCGTGCCATGGCCCAGCAATCTCCAAATGTGAACACCTAGCCCAGAGTCAGATTGTTGCAGCTCAGCCCACGTAAAGACTGCAAGGAAAGCATGTTGCATGGATGCAGCCTTTGTTCCTTACCCAGACAGAGCAAGTCCAGTGCCCACAATCCACTATCAGCTTAGAGATTTTTTTTTAATCACTATTTTTAACCCTGGTTCCTCATAAATACATTCATAGGCACCATTTAAGAGTCACTTCTTTGTTCAAAGGAAATGGAACACAACAGCAGGAAGATATTATGCAGTAACACACCAGGGCAAGCTATATGCAAAGGAAACCTGCCAAAACTAGTTTTTCCTCCTTTTCTGCAAGGCAGCATTTTTTTTCCTTAAGCTGTCTCACTTGAGGGCTTATATGAGTATACAGTAAAGAGGCAAAAATCCATTTCATTTTCCTCTCTTTCACGCTGTCATCAGCTTCATTGCCTTGACACCAAACCTCCTTTTACGTTGCTTTGTGAGTACACAACTGTGTCACACACTTCAGGCTGACTAGGCACAGCATTCCAGCAGCATTTCCATGGCTCCGAGCCCTGATGCTCTGAGTGAGGAATGGAGACCTGACCGCAGCACTGCAAAAGCACTTTCCCTCTTCTTTCCCAAGGCTGTACCCATCAGAATCCACAAGTTTTGTGTCTCCTCCATGATGAGGCTTTCCTCTCCAATTTCTCATTCACATCAAAAGCATGCCCCTAATCTGAGTATCTCAAGTCAGGTAAGGTAACAATACCATACAGATTCAAGTTGTCTGTATCTTCCCAGGGCCACACAACTTGTAGAAAGTGTTTATAGCTCCAGATGCCTATATTATTGAATTTAAAATAAAAGCAGCATTATTTGTAGTTTCAGTGGACAACTGACTTGATGTGATTTATCCTAACAGAAAACCTCTGTTTTTCAAAAAGAAAATTCTCACTTTAGTCTTAGAGAAAAAAAAAACCCAAAGAAGCACACAGATAAAAAATCTGTTTTAAGGCCCTACAACATAAATTAAGTCAGCACAGCAGGGCTTTCACTGTAATAATTTAACTTGTCAGTTCACATCATTGACTAACTTGAAGAATTCATGGGGCTTAACTGATCAATATAATAAAGAGTTTGGATGGCTCCGCAGGAACAGCCCAGTCTTAATTTGAGGTCAGTTCTTATTCCTTTTAAGTCTCATTAGCAGAAGCCAATGTAAATCCAGAATGCGAGGACAAAAACAGAAAGCTTTGCATCAACAGCAAGGCCAGCACAACAAGGCAGTGTCCAGTTGAATTGTATGCATCCCAACTGCAATATCTTCCAGGTCTCTGGCATGGAACAAAAAGCCTGTGTAATCACTGGCAATAAGGGGGGAGAGTCCTAGGTTCTAGGAACCATATCTTTTCTCTAGTTTCAAGTTGAAAATAGTTTCTTTCTATTTTCTAGAAAATAGTTTTTTCTCTAGTTTCAAGTGAGAAAAATAGGTGTACCAGGCCAGATTTGCAGCTAGCACAAAAAGGCTTCGTTCTAATAAATTCTGCAGAGAAAGACAATCTCCAGCAGCAAAGTTGTTCAAACAGCACACTTAAGCAACTGTTGCCTTTCACCTGTCATTTTCTCAAGCAATTCCCTGAATGCCTGTCCCAGCCTGTGACTTTGTATAACCTACTGTAGAGTCACAAGCCAATTCTGCATGAGCTGACTACCACCAGGAGCAGCACAGCAACACCAGCTTTGGCACGGAGTCACCAAGCCCTGTCTCAAGTCCAGCCACACAGACGTATCCCTGGAGTCCCAGCCTTACATGCTGACAGGCAATGCAGTTTTAGGGAAGGCAGAGTTACGCAGACTGTGTGAACTGAGACCCACTGCTGCACCATCAGCTTAAAAGCTGGCTTCAGAAGAGGGACAGCTCTGCCCCTATGGAGAAGTCCCTTTGACTACTGATGTGTTTGCCCAGTGTGCAAAAAATTGAAGAGTGCTGCTTTAGTCTTTCCTGTCTCCTTCCGAACAGCTACATTTAATCACTCTCAAAGGAAAGGAACTTCCCAGGCCAAAATGTCTGACTGAACAGAGTAGCAATATGTGAACTCCACTACAATGAGTGAGAAAACTGAAGCTGTCAGGTAATTAGTGAATGTTCTTTTTCCTCAGCCAAAGATGTCAGCTGGAAAAACTCTAAGAGCTAGAACTCATGGCCTATTACCTCTACCCACACCATGCCAGCATCCCTAAATGAAGTCCAAGGAAACCAACTAACTAACTTGTGCTGACTCATAGGAAAAACTTACCGTGAAGCCAGGTGAAGTAACATCACATGCACCCAGGAATTAAGTTCAGGTAAAGTCATCAGCCTGTGGACAGATGCTTCTGCAGCTGAGTGAAAATGGAAGAAACATGCAGATCACTTCTATTTGAAGAGCCAGTCAAAGGCCAACTCACTGTAGGCTGTGAATCTGTAAAGGAAGAGTTGAACTCCATAAATTCAAGGACTAAACCCATTTTTATCTCAAGAGGAAGGCAGCAAAAAGCAATAGTGCATGGTAGTGACAATGACATGCCAGAAAACCAAATGCATTCAATAATCCTCCCATTTTCCCTATTTACTTGTTCTTTCATTCTATGTGGAACGAAACATCTGCCTCACAGCTGAGACACTCAGCTCCTCAGACAAAATATCCTGAGCCTGATTAAAACACATTTGAACAGGATGGAAAGATGACTTCCATGCACTGTTATTCAGGTCCATAGAAAATATTAATGGATGGTTAAAAAAGTGGCTGAGCTTGACAGGAAGACAGACTCCTTAAAAACGTATCAGGACATCAGCTGCAGCAAAATTCCCAGAACTGTATAACTATTGTTGCAGCCAAGCTCTGTACTCCCCAGTGCCCCAAACTGAGTTTACATTTTAACAGGAAGGCCACAGAAACATTTAAAAAATAAATCTTCTCTTATAATTCCATATGGAACAGAAGCACATTCAAGATATGCTTCAAGGTGCCTGCTTCCAATTTCAAACATGAAAGAGTGTTTACTCTGTTTCATGTGTTGCAGACCAGCTGTCAAGCCACAGAAAGATTGCTGAAGCCAGCTCTGAAATACCAGTATGCCCAGGTAAGTCAAACATCACTTGTTTTCCGAAGTGAGGCTGATGAAATCATTGTGATGATCGGAGTGGCCAGTGCTGTAAAGGAGCATAGTTTCAGTCCTTGACATTCCATTTGTGGCTTTTCCCCACAACAGGATTCACAGCTCAGGGAGTGTGTCATTTTTCAACCACACAAAGACAAAAAGCAAAGCACAGATCTTACAAGTGATGCAGAGAGAACATTCTGAGAAAGCCAGATCTTCATAACATTCATATTGGTACCACTTTCACTCTGGTAAAAATCAGTGCTTTGGTAACTAACCTTGGAGCATCACTACATTCATATACATAAAGATGCCAAATCCTTTTCTAAACTGTTTTCCTTATTTAACACAATGTCCACGTCTAATGATCTATTTCCTCCATGTTTTTCACCATGAAGGCCATCCTAGTCACTGCTTTTCCACACTGCACACTCAGCCTCTGCTGATAACTGCACAAAGACTCCTTTTTTGATATAGAAAATGTACAAAAAAATATTTCCCCCTGCCAAGTGTTGAGATACTTGTTCCAAATTTGAACAAGGTATACTAAATCCTGTGCCTCAGCTCTCCTCCTATCAATTCACAGGTGTTATATGAAATGGACCATCACTTAATCTGTCAGCAATGCTCGCAATCAGAAAAGTGCATGGGGACCTCACCATAAACTTCTCATGTTTAAATGGAGAAAAAGACATGGAGTAATGTCTTATACATCAACTTTTCAAGTGAAACAATTCTGTGATACACAGACTGCTAATCTTCCATGTAAATATAGGTCAGTATAAAGTGTCTAACATCTAAGTGAAAGATCAAATGAAAGCACATATTTTAAGGTGTTTTGCTCCCGAGGAAAAAGGCTTCTCCCAGTAAATGGTGCTTCACTCTGAGATCTATTTTCCCTGAACTGAACATTGCACTTAGAAAATAAATCAAAGTGAGATATCTAGGAGGAAGTTTTAACTTCTCATCATGAAAGCTCCTGGATACACAGTTTAAGACAACCATGACTCATCAGGTATAGGCACCTTTACAGAAACAAGGACAACTTTCACATGGCCAATTCTCACTGGCTGACTTGGTTCAGAACTCCTCCATTGGGGAAAGCCCCATCAGCAGATACCTGCTCTGATGGCTTTTGTAATAGTGGGGGGAAAGTTTGCTTTTTCACTAGAAATAAACCCATATCGATAACTCTCACTCTGGTTTTTATTGCATCAGTACTAAAGAATGACTCAAAGGAGACATGGCTATGTGCAACAGCTGAGTACCTCTGGTGAGTAGTCCCAAAACTACAGGACAACTCTGATGTCAAGACTGCTCAAGTTTAAAAGCTGTGTGATTACATGTAATCAAACCCCTAGCAGGGCAATTTTCCTTCTGAACCACTTGAATCTCAGACACTGCTTTTTCTTCCAGGTATTGTACTATCCATCAAGTTCTGATGTGTCCTGCCTGATACTCTCAGGCTTTTTCCTTTCATATGGCTGGCACTACCACATTCCTAAACCACCAGCACGTATGGAGGGACTTATTCATGCAAGTGTTAATATTTACTCTGTCACCACATAATGGTGCTGAGGTAGAGTTTTAGCATTAGTTTTATTTACCATCAATACTGTTTACATGAATTCCTTTCCCATGAGCAATATAACTTTTGCAAGTTCCTATTCAGCACATTATCCTGAAAGTCATAAAACAGAAGGAAACAAATCAATAGCATCTAATCTGAGTATGGCTCAGTTCTGTGCTTTTGGTAAAGGAAAATTAACTAATTAGCAGCCATCTAGTTTTAGATACAGTATCAAACATTGCCAAATAGTTTATCTTTCAATACAGTAGTCCAGATCCAATAAAACACTTAAAAATATGATAGTAAAAAAAAAAAAAATCCATTCATTAACTTCTATGGTATAATTTGAAAATAAAGTACTTCTCAGATAATTGCCAGATTTCCATATTTATAAGAAGATGGCACATATGGGGATAATAGCAAAAATGGAAGTACCACTTCCCTATTAATATGGAAATTCAGAAATTATTGGAGTTATCTGTTGTAAATCAACTTTCTCATTTTTTTGCTGATGGAAATGCCATTTATGCACTACAATAAATTCCAAAACTACTAATGCAACTCCCCTTTCACTCTGATAAATCAGTGTAATGGTTGTCATGCTTATCCTCAAAATTGGCAGGAGTTCTGCTCTTAGATTAAAATGGGTCAAGCCAACACTTGGTGCAATACCATTACAGGTTTTGAAGGCAGAGCAAGGAGGGATTTGCTCACACAACCTTGTTATTTGCTTAGTTCAGCTGCCCCAAACAAATAATGCACAGCCACAAGGTAGCTGCATTATTCACTTAAACTGAACAAAGCAGGCTGTGGGATTCCAAGGCAATATTTCATGTGCTTGCACTGGGGGAATGATTTAGTGGAAACTGGCAAGAACAAGAGATTTTTCAAGGAATTTTTTTTTTATACCAAGAATTGCATGTTGCTTGATATCAAGGTGATGGTAGCCTATCATCTTCCGTAGAGGAGTGCAGCAGTGGATGCCTTCTTGTGGAGAAAGAGTCATCTGTCATTATCTAGAAACCAGTCAGATGCTGAAATTGCAATATTTTTTCAAGTGGTGGTCCCCTAAAGACATTATTCCTCTTTCCCAAAAGTGGTTTCACAGTTCTCTGACACCGCTAGAAGATGTGGCAGTTGATGTGAGATAACAGCTTTTACCAGGCCCTAACATGGGGCTCCTGCTCTCTCTTAATTCGAAAAGTTCTCCAGAACACAAAGGGTAATCACTGACACTTTACTGTTCCACCAGTTTCTCAATGTGCAGAACTTTTCCTATCTCAAAATGAACATTAGAAACTGTGTTAGTTATTTGCTGCTTTAAATTAAGGTGGGTATTCAGCCTATTGATGTTTTGCCTTCATGAGGTGAACCACAAATAGCACAACAAAAAGCTCAGGAGTTCCCAGGCTTCCCAGTGGGGTTTCACATACACGAAATAACCTATCTCCCAAGATGATGGTGCTGTAATCAAATCTTGAAGAAGAATCCTATCAGGCCTTTTAAGGGTAGCACGTGCTTGCTGCACAGCCTGTAAGGCAGTTGGCTGGACCAGCATTGCACAGGCACTGCACTGTTGGAAGCAGCAGCAACCAAATGTGAGCAGTAACACCCTTCCCTGTTTTTCCACAGCACTAATTCACACATAAAAGAGGAAATGAAGCTGCATCCATTGACACCAGCTTCACAAAACTGTCTCTACACAGGCCTTTGTCAGCCTGAAAAAGTCAAACAATGGGCTGCATCGCTATTTAGCAGTAGGGTCTTTGTAAGCATGAACGAGGAAAGATGGTTCTCACCTGCTATGAGGATGAATTTATTATTCATAGGGAGACATCTAGAAGAAAATTTGACTTTTATCCTGTGTGTTAGTAAGTTCTAAGTGCATCCCAAGATCTTCACAGGGTCCTCAGTCTATCTGTTCAGGAAAAAAAGCTCTTCCATCAGTATTTCTATCTCCTGCCAGACTCTGCAATCTCTTCTGCATAGCTCATACAGCACAGAGCAGGCAGCTGGGACAGAGGGCTAGGGCTTAATACAGCACTGGACAGAGAACATTCTCCCAACTAAACCAGTTCCACAGGGAAGGCTGCAAAACAGTATCAAAGCCCAACCAGTCACATGCCTGTCACCACTCCATACTAGGATCAGCAAGCCCATGAGGATCCTTTATACGCTTCCTTGTCACTACGGCTGTGTTTTAACAGCATGGCTATGAGCTCAACAGTGACCTTCCCCCAAAGTCACTTCAAATGCTTTTAAAGCAGTGTTCACATGTGGAGAATGAAAGATTCAGAAATATCATTCATGCACAGGTTAATGAGGAGCCGTGAGCCCTGCTGATACCTCCTGCTCAATGTGCTATTCTGTTTTGTGAGAATCCACAGAGAACCCTCTGCCATGATCACCGTGGCTTCCCTTCCTACCACAGTTCTATACCCAAAGCATATTCCAGAGTTTAAAGGTCAAACAGAAGAAATTGCTGGATGATGACATGAATAATTTGTTTCAGTAATTTAGCAGCATTGGTTTGTTGTGATTATTGCTACAAACTCCTTTCGTATTTACAACTGTGATTCTTTTAACATCTGAATAATTTATATACAGTGATCAGTGATGCGTGTGTCAGAGAATCAGGAAAATTAGCTCCTCTAGTGCTCCCCTGACTCTAAGAGAACATATTTTCCCATCCAATTATATTGTTTCTCTGTTGTTTGCGTTTTGAATAAAGAGAACTACCATACCAAGAGATTCTGAATGGGAGCCACAAGATGATCTGCACTTACAATGTAGCCGTACAGACACACCCATTAGACATGCCAATAAATTTCACCTTCCCTACAAGAATCCAGTAAGCATCAAGAAGATGGGAAGAATTGTATTTTTCACCAGCTCGCACTGTGCTGCAATTTAAAATCAAAACCAAACAACAAAAACAAACAACTCCAAAATAGACACTTCTCTCTCCAGCAAGTTACAGAATAAACTGAATGTCTCGGTTTTGAAAGACAGGTGTCTACTGAGGAAGGCAGAAGCCCCCCTTGGACTGAAAATATAACTCCCTCCCCTCCAAATTATTATAATTTTGAAATCAAGGGGCTTTCAGGCCAAGATATGAGGAATAGGAATAACAGTTCTTTACTAATATGTATGTATATATATATACATAGCAAGGCAAACAAAACACCAATAACTATGACAGTAACACCAAACAGAACAGAACCCAGTGACACCTTCCCGGCTGTCAGGCCCTTTCCCCTTGGGTGCAGGGGCGCTCACGGCCGGCAGGGGCGCTGGCGGTTCCCGCGGAGCAGGGCGGGTGCGATGGTTCCCCCGCGGCTGCAGGGGGCGCTCCGAGGCGAGCTCGGGGAGCACGCGGCAATGGTGGGTGCAAGCCGGGAAGGGATAGGAGAAAGAAGCTCACAAACCCCCTGGGCAGCCGATCCTGGTGCCCCAGCAGGACTCTCTCGGGACCGGCAGCTGGAACAGCAGGGATGCGCACAAAAATCCCAGGTGGTAGATGAGATGTATCGAACTCCAAAGCAGCAGCGGGAACTCCGGGAGGTCTTGGCAGGCAGGGGGTGCGGTGCTGGCGGCACTGCAGTGTATCGAAGGCTCAAAACAGAAACAGCGGTGGCAGGCACCTGCCTCCCATGGGGCAGTGAAAGAAGGACTTGGGGTCCCGGGCCCCCTGAGGCACCCCAGCAGATAGTGAAGAGGGGCCCTCTCAGCGGCAGCTCCAGCCAGCAGAAATCCCCACTGACGGCAGGAAAAAAAAAAGGTAACAGAAGGCAGAAACCTGCAGTGATGGCGACCTCCCCCAAAACGACTGCAGCCTCTGTCTCTGAATGCCGAGAGCCTGAGAGAGACAAACTAGCCTGTACCCAGGTGAAAAAAGGGCAGTTACTCCCGTCCCCCCTGTGGCCCGACCTTTTGTCTCAAGCACCCAGCAATTATCCCTTAGTATGGGGAAAAATTCCTCAAGACGAAAAGAACGAAAGAAAAAAAAAACTCCCAAACCCCAACACTGAACAAAGAGAAGGAGCTGAGGAAGAAAAAGGTTCACATTGTGATACTTGCTTTAACTGCATGCAGCCCTTATGGGTAACAGGGATCCTGAAGGACATCAAGGAAAATCCTTCGACTTCAAAGACCCAGAACAAGAGGTGTTCTATAAATACTGAAGTCGAACCAGGAGACAGATGGGAGATTGGTAGCACTAAAACTGAAAAAAAGATAGAAAATGTGGGAAGGAAACTTTTATAAAGGGGCTTTAAAGCCTAGGGCAAGTACCAAAGCCATAACTTTCATTAGCCATCCCATGGGCTGACATCCTCCTACAAACCCTCTTGGGCAGAGATAAGTGTGCCCAATACTTCCAAGTAACAGCAATCAACAAGACCAGTACAGGTAAAATACTTCCAAATAACAGCAATCAACAAGAACAATACAGATAAGACAACAAAAATCAGTGATTTTGATTTAACATGAGGCATGCCTGACAGACTAGCTTTTGTGCAGGAAAGGTGATCTACCAAAAGAGGGCTGATGGAATCAAGGTGCAGTCATGGCAAGTGAGGCTGGACAGGAAATTTCCTTAAGAAATGGCAATATCTGGAACAGGTTTGATAGTGACATGCTTAAGGGACTCATCAAACGCATCGACTCCAGCTGAGAGCTGGCTTCCACTAAGCAGCTCAAACACAGTGTGTGCACTGCATTACAGTTCAGCTCCAGCAAGATCAAGACAGGTACAGAGACAACCTGACTTTCAGGAAACTGTGGCAGGCACGTTGCCTCAGCCAAAATATAATTTTCTAAGATCCATTAAGGTGTTTAAAAAAGAAGAAAAAAAACCAATAAAATCCCAGGTCTGCTTCCCTGTCTACCCATGACAAACACAAGCACAAAATTTATGAATCCCACCTCAGGAAACCACCACTTCAGCAAAAAGGTTGCACAATAGTTCCCACTTCCAACCAAGATGTGAGCCAGTGCTAATCCCTCCTTCCAGGAAAGGCAGAGACAAAGACAACAGCTGCACTGGCTGGGATCAGGCTTCACTCAAAGTGAAGATGAAGCATAAAACCGCCTTTTGACTTGACCCTCACAGCTATTGCTAGAGTATCTTCTTTCCCAGTAGGCTTAGGTCAAAGCCTGATTGTAGATTCTAGAAGTCACTTGCCTAGTTAACACTGGATTGCTCTGAAACAGCAATGCATAATGGAGAGGCCAGACTAGTTCCTATAAGCACAGTTCCCAGAGACTAAAACTCTGGAGAAGGTGCTTTCAAAAATTTCTTATACAGAGATGTTTGAGGAAGCATTAAGGTATGAGCCTGCTACATTTGCAAAGCAGGAGAGATTTAGCACACTGAAAAAATAAAAAGCAGATTAAGATGCTTATGCTTAACAGATGAAAATTAGGAAAAAATACGCTGATTGTACACATTCTCCAATAGAACAAATAGAAGAGCAAAATACAAGATGTGTGGCCTAACAGCTGCAGTACTTTGAGCTGCCAGAGCCAAAACTTATAGAATATTCCTTTTGCTGATTGAAATCTGTAAGACACTTCAACATCTGTTAGAACAAGATGTTTGTTTATCACATTCCCCTACAAAATGGAATGATGTTTCTTACCTAATGTACTGAAGAATTTTTAGATGAAAGAGGGATGTTTATGAGATCCGTGCAGGGTATAATTGAAAGAATATTTCCGGATAAAAATACCATATGTTTTGTATTTCCACTGAACCTATAAATATCTCTCTAACAGTTTGGGCCCATAAATACCATGATTGGGAAGAGTTTTATGCATTTGCTTAAGGCTTTTATTACTTTCAATTATCAGTTTGCTAACTGCATCTCATTTTCCTCCTGCTACATCGCAGTATTCCCAAGGATAAATTCTGAGATGTCAATAAGATCACTGGAATGAGTACAGAACTGAGCAGTGCTGGGGCACACAGAACAATCTGACTTCCACAGGGCACAGATAGCAATTCCTCCCCCACCACAAATGCCATGTGCTCTTGACAGTATGTGACCTGCAAGATTTATTTGCTGCCTTGGTTGCAGGGTATGATGGGGAAAACCCTAAAAATGCAAACCTCCAGGAAGTCCCAGCTGCACAGCAGAGCTATGTAATGTAATGCTTCCTGCACAGCACTTTAGCAGGAATAGTGGAATGTGAGCATACAGAAAGAAATCTAAGCTCCCAGAGAGACAGAAATTACGATACTGACCACCATCAGGAATTCTTACTGTCTTTATAAAAAAATAAATTAAAAAACATCAGTTTCTAAATCCTACATACATTCATTGAAAGAATCCTTTCCCCCATACGAACAGGGAAAACTGCCAGTATTTTAGGGAAACATGCCATTTTCACTATTTTTTTTCCCACTGTATTGTGGTGGTACAAGAGCACTGTTTGTCCTTGTTTCAAGAAAAACTATTTTACTATCAGTCTTGTTAAAATCTGATTTGTGCATTACTTTTCCATTCCCTCAGAAAGATATGCTCCTAAGAAAAATTAACCTTTGCTTATTTCTTTTTCAGCTTACCTTACACAATGTTTTTATTCCTCTGATGTTCAATATAAAAAAAAAATAGAGAATGTCTCTGCACAGTTAATACAAGCCTGGCAATTCCATGTGCACTCTTCTGTGGTGCCAATAATGTTATTCGAATGCATGAACATTAAAACAGGGTTTAAAAGTTGAAGAATTCAACAGAAGCTATTGAAGTCACCTGGAAGAATACACAGTTGCTTCACTGACATTTTTCTAATGTCACTGTAATTCGAAGTGTTTGAAATTCTGTGGATCTCTCCTTTTTGCACACAGGCCACCATTTGCCCTTTTCACCTTTACTAGGTGAATACCAAAAGCATTGTGTGGCACTCCACGGGCTGGGAGCTTTGAGGGATATCCACCTCCACCAGTCAGAAAGACAATATGTTATTCCCAAACAGTTTCATAATCAGACTTTTAGAACTTTCTTTAAGCTATAAAGAAGAAAAAAAGGTCGGAAAAATATTATCTCTGGAATTGGAGCCAAAATTCAAATTCTTCAGCCAAAATCAATGTCAAATAAGGAATTTAAATAGGACTTGTAGTATAATAACAAAATTTTCCATGCCTCACAGTAACAGTTTAAGTCATCAGAAACTCAACACTGAATATGCAAGTTCATTTCCCAGACAGTGCAAAACTAAATGCAATTTTTTTTCTTTTTTACTTTTTCCAATACTGCATTTATTTCAGGTTAATGGTATAGGACTACAAGAAGGATAAAACAATTTGTATGTGTGTGTGTTCCTGATATAACAGTTATCCAACAACTACTTGTTAAAGAAAAATGCTACCAACCATTTTTTAGGCAAAACAGCAACTCGTAAGTAGCTCTTCCTGCTGCTCAAAGCACCTACTGACATGAGGACACTGTATTTCCACCTCACCATTTTAATTATTTATCAAATGTTTAGGTCCCAGTGGAACAGAGCTCCCATCCAATCTGAGTTTTGCAGGGTGATGGTGCCAACTCACAAGCAATGACCAGTATCCTGGCCTGGGGTGCTCCTCTTTCTGGAGTCCACAGGACCTATCAAATCAGACAAATGTCAGTAGACTGCTTTGAAAAGCACACTTCAGGGGAGAAATAACATCTGGTTTAGGGCAGAATTCTTCTCACTGATTTACAAGAGATTTACAATTGCTGCAGGAAAAGCCCTTTAGAATAGTGATTTTCCATGATAGTCAAAGCTTCCTAGGAAAAAAACCCAAAAAACCCGAACTGATTAAACTGACCTAATGGTAGTACACTAGAATTCATCCAAGAGCTCACTGGGACACAGCAGCAGCTGACTCCCTGTGCCTTCTGACTCACAGCTTCCCAGGGATGAAGAGATCCACAAGGTCTAGAAAACACTGCCATTATCAGAGTGTGAGGTAACCGCGCAGCAGACCAGAGCCTACAGCTTTCAGTGAGCCAAGAGCCTCTAAGATCCAGGAGATCAAATCACAATCATCTGTGTAAACCAGCACTTGTAGCACAGAGCCAGGGAGGTCAGTCATGCAAAGGGTGAGGGAGAGAGGCCAGAAGTGCAAATGGGCTGTGCTTTATCGTGTTAAATGCAAACTGTGGAGCTACAGGCCCAGCTGGACACATGCACAGGATTGACTTAATGTGAAAACTTCAAGACACCAAAGTCAACACAGATGGCTGGACAACAGGCTCTCCACAGACCCTGGGCTCAAATATGCTGTTCCTCTTGGACTCTTTCCACAGTCTGAAGACACTCCTGGAACTACCTGCAGCAGCAGCAAAGCAATGGGCTTTTCCCATTTTCTAACTGTTCACTTCCTGTGCCTACTGCAGCAAAACCACCTGGGGACTATTTGCTCTGACAGGAATGAATGACATCAACACGGAGACTCACAAAAGCCCTCCCTAAATGAGGTGTTTCAGACATTTTCTCAGTGGTCTGGCTAAAACTGCAGAGTTATGAGCACCACAAGTACAGCCCTGTAGCCTCACAAATGGATTTCAGGGGACTGGAAACCACCAACACCAGCTAGATACGTTCTGGACATGTGTGCAGCAGCTGCCCTGGCCAAACATCATTCCACTCAACACTTCCCTGCACAAGCTTGCATACAGGCTAAAACTAGCAGGATCTCTTCAATTTACAGACAATTATGAAGAAAAAACGAGTCCTGGACACCTACAACCAGGCAGAGATCACACAAAGGGCAAAGTCTAAGGCAGCTCTGAGCCACTGATCTGATTTCCTGTATTTTGTTTTCCCAGACATAACATTAAAGAACAGTTTTTATACTCCATCATATAAAGCCCACCTCAAGGGATTAGTCTTTTGAAGTAAGCTGTTTCAGTGCAGTATTTCACAACATTTTCTCTCAATGTTACATCTGCTTTATGTTACTCATCTGCTGTATTTTCTTTGGGCATATTTTCTAAGCATTTTCCCCCCATCGGTTGTTGTAAGTCAGTGCTTTAGGACATCCTGAGCTTTGAGACAGCACTGTTGGCTTACTCTGACTAGTTAGCACTAGTGTTCTACTCAGAAATCGAGGGCAGAACTAGATAGCCTGAAGATAAATTGTAGAGTACTCAAATATTAACTTCCAAAAGTAGCTTGAAGGAAGAGGACTCATTGGGAAGGCTACAAATTACCAACCATTCTGGGCATTTGGAACTCAGAACAAGGAGTCTCAATGTACAGCTACCATTCAGGAAAGAGTGCTTCAGTGCTGTTTGCCAGGATAGTGGATAGAACACTTTACATGCCTTGTTTTAATAAGAGGATTGATTTACTGAGAATGCTTTGGTATTTTGTGGTTACAGTCCACTGGAATAGTTACCCCTTCATCTTAACTGACTCCCTCACATCCATCCTTAGAAATAACTCTGGAGAGAAGCCAAACAGGAAATAGCATTTCTAGATCTGCCAAAATATCATTTGATTAGATTGGATATTGAGAAAAACCACTAGTGTTGTTTTTCTTGCTTGAAGTTACACAGCTCATACACAAACCCTTTAATACCCTTTGAAATAGGTACAAAACTGCCAGCAACAGAAGAATGACTGTTTCCCAGACACATTCTTTGTGCTAAATCCAAACTGCACACATTCTTCAGAATATTATTTCTATTTATCACCTTGCAAAACTTGGCACTGCAATGACTCAGTATCACAATTGCCTTGGTGTGATGTGCCCTAGGGCCCACTATTGTATGCTGACCCATTATGCCAGGTTAAGAATCTGGAAGAAGCTTGCTCAGGTAAAAACATCAGGATAAAGATCCAACCCTAATAGTTATTTTCTGCAATTAGACTGCAGATGAAGAAGGCCTGGAAAATTCTGAGGCCTGAGATAGAAAAGTGGGGTTCAGAATTGTTTTGAATCACTGTTGGACAGCAATTTTGGCTTCACTGAGCATAGCTTCACAAAGTTCTCCTTTACAAACAGTAGTTACGGAAGTTAAAAAAGCACTAATCTAACAGTACAGCTTCCAAGTACATCACTGATCCCCTTGCAAGATCTTTGCAGAACTAATCTACTATGGTAAAGAGCTTGATGAAATGACTCTTAATAGGTGAAAAAATCTGAGCTTAAAACTTAAAACATACTAAATACAGAATTTCTATTTCTCTGCTTTCTGTCTGTGGACCATGATGCTTCATGAAAGCAGAGAGGATTTTTTAGCAGAATTTACTTGCCTTCCAACTACTATCCTGGAATGACAATCAGTTGTACACTATATCATAGTAATTACACTGAGAGTACAATGGCCAATAGGGAGTCAGGATGGTAAAAGAACTAGTAGAAGTTCTATAACTGTTTGAAAAAAATCGCTTTCCATAATTACAGTGCTGTAAATAAAAAAGGAAGCTCATCTACTCCCATTTAAATCAGGGGCTCCTCATACAACCTTTTCTAGTGCAGTATAATATTACTTTTTAATGGCCAATACCTCTTACTGCCTCTAGTGAAGATCCTGTTCCAGTACTGAATACGAATTTAGAGTGGCATGTAAGAGGTAGTACTCAACTCATCTTATGCTCTAAAACTTTGGATTGACTGACAAGTGAAAATTCCCTTTGACCCATTTTTTTCAAATCCTTTCTTGGTACCAAATGCTTTCACATAGGGTATCATTAGGTCTAATGAGTTTGTCACTACTGCATTTCAGAAAAGCTTAGCTACAAGTGTTCTAATGAAGAAACACTTAGTTTCTTGGTATCTCAGCCTGACCCCGGATAGCAAGGAGAGGAAAGGAGCCCAGTTCTGTTGTTCCCAGCTTCAGAAACATGACCCTGCTTTAGCTCATTTGTCCTTCCACAAACAGCCAAGGAATAGTCCAGCTGCACCAGTGGCAGCTGCTCACCTTTCCTAGAAACAGCTGGTTGCCAGTGCAAATAAAGACTTGAGCTGCTGCTGGGAACATTGTTGTACTGAAGCGTTTTTATTCAGAACACATTTTTCACTTTTACAGGACATTTCACGATCTCAAGACCCTTACTAAGTTCAATCTCCCTTGAAGACTGCAATTCAATGTCTGAGAAATGATGGGACAAATGAAGAGAAAACTTGAAATATAAAAGTCAGAGGACAGACAAATGGAAGTTCCACCCTGAAAATAAAATGCAGCCACACAGAAGCACTGAGCAAGGAAATGAGCGAGGGTTTGATTGCCAGTCCTTACAATAGCTCTGAAATCCTCTATGAAAGGCAGTAACAAAACTGAACACGACCATGTCATGTTCTTCCCTTTCAAGGTCTAAGACAAGTCTTACAGAAATCCTAAGCAAACACTAGGAAGAAAGATTAATATCAAGAACATTCTAAATTACATTTTTTACAGTTTCCAGTTGCATGAAAGCATTTTGCTAGAACTTTTTTACAGCTTATTTAGTGTTTAAGGTGAAACTAAGAAATGGTAATAAATGTAAGCATTCTTCTGACTTTGGAGATGGAAACATACCTTCATGTGCTTCGAACCCAGAACCAATAGAAGAATATCAGTAAATGTGAGGTTCAGGGGTTTTTTCACATCAAAATGCAAAACTCAGCACTTTAGGACTAAAATTACCAAGTGCCAAATCCTGGGAGAGATGCCTTAGACAACATTGTGCTTCATTCAACAGTGTGACTGGCCTTAATGGATTTGCCTTGTTGATGCCAAAGGTAAAACCGTAACAGTGCCTTCTCAGCAACTGGAGGTCACCAACAGCAGGGGATTCAGCACTCACTTAAGAATATGCAAGCTGAAGAGCTGAGAGAATGGGTTAAGCAGAAGTTTTAAATGACCACTCAATATACTGCAATCATAGCTCCATCTATCATGTGTGTGTTACAGGGGAGTGAAGCCCTGTATAAACACCACAGTGATTGATGTAGTCGAACATGAAGAGCTGAGGATGTTTACCTTGCTTTGCAACACACCAATGTATCTGAAAGTATTATTTAACCTATTAAGCAGCTGGCTTGGGTGCAAAGGAGAAGAGTTTCTCTTTTCTTGGATGACACTATACCTCCCACATCAGTGATTCATTCCTCTTAGCCTTGAGAGAAGCAGCCTTCTTTCCTGGCTTATAAACACGTTTGTGAAGTATCTGGCAACACTGGTGATCTTTGCTCAGAATTCCTTCCCTTATCCTGCCTCCTCCTCAATTCAAATAGGCTCTTAAAAACTTCAGCAGACAACCATAAATATTTTTATTATTGTTTATAATTTCGTTGGAGAATGAAAAAATTCAATCCTTAAAAGATTTGGGAAGAGGTCACACATTTAAACTGCATCCAAGTATGTTTCCTGTGCTTTCCACATTAACTGCCAGTCCAGGAATTCACTGATACAAACATCTCCCTAATGCCTGTGAAAAAACTCAGTCACAAGATTTTTACCACAAATTACAGAAAAGTAGGATTTTTAAGCACTATTTCTGGAAATTCAAATGCTAGACTGAAAGTGTTTCTTAATGGTATATTTACATGCTTGATGCTAAAATCAGAACTAGCCCAAATGTCTACATTTTTAAGGAAAAAACATGATTGACCCAGTTTTTAATCACACAATCTGGTTAAAGCCTTCATGCTTTTCAAAGAACATTGTGCTTTCTAAACTTATTTATATAAATTTACATTAAATTTGGTTTGGTTTTTTTCTCTCCTTTTTTGAAGTCTTTCTTTCCATTGTTTTCCTTCACCAGAAACTGGCATGATGTGATAAATGCAAACACCCAAACAAAATTTCAACCTGAAATTCACTTCAAAGATTTATCAAAGATTTTGAAAAAAACTGTTTCTAACTAGTTTTATAAGTTACTTTAAATTTTTTCTTCACTATATATTTATACACCTACACACACACTATACATAGTGAGGAACATATGGCTGAAGGTACCTCATTGCTCCCTCTCTGTAGTACCACCTTCACAAGATCACCACTGACAACCACTGCAGTACATCCAAGATCACACAGGATTCTGGAATACTGAATGCTGATTCCAAGTGTCAGAGACATTAGTGCTCCCCTGGCCAATCCTTCCATATAATAATAAACATACTCTCATCCTGATGATCTGAATAAGTGAAAGATTTCCACTTTCTGTATCTATCAGTTAATTTGCTCTGAAGGGAGTTTCTCATCTTAAAGAGCTTTGAAGAGGTGCGTTCAAGCTTCTACTTTGTTTTGGATGACACTCTTACCTTTCTCTGCAAAAAGAAGCATTAACACTAATGACAGGAATACAAATGGCACAGCTTCTTCCCTGAATCATATAAAGGGAGTATCTGGAGAAGCTGATAAAGATTGCACTATCAGGGACTAGATTTCTGCTGCTTTAAGAGCCCTCATTTCTACTTTCTTCATAGGAAGCAATATTTTTCAAATGCTAAAGCCTCTTTTGACAGGTTTGGCTTTGTCACAAGTTGGTTGGTAGGCACAGCATTTTCAGCCTATAAAAAGTAAACAAAGCTGGGAGCTGATCCAGAATACGGGTTCTGCAGAGAGCTGGCTGAAATTACCTTGAACTGATTTCATCAGGCAGGACACTAAAAGATCACGACTGAAAGAGAAAAAGCAGAAACAGGGACCAGCAAAAAACAAGATAGTTCTCCTAGGAAAGCAATTTCAGCAAGAGATTATAATTCCTGAGAGATAGGAATTGTAAAGTATAGATGTCTTTCCAGGTCCTTCAGGATAAATAGCATGATTACAAAGAACAGTCACTCTGTAATGATAGATTACATTCTGACCTTAGTAACTGTCAACATTAAGATAAGAGAGGTTTGCTTTCAAGTCAACATCCAAGCCACTGAAATGACAGGCTCTGTATATCCCTAGTCAAACACAGCTCCAGCCCTGACCTTTGTGAGGTGAGAATGTTCTGCTTTTTGTTTGACCTCCCACTACATTTAGTCCCAAATAGAAACATGGAAGTACCACAAGACTGCTGTTCTGAGAGAAAAAACCATCTAAATAGGACAGTGTAAGCCTGCCTCGAGTGGCACCTATAGTCAGCCTTAACAGATATACAACACATGGGCAGGCAGCAAAGCCAAACACATATAAATATGCCCTTTGAATACGTAATTTATACAACATTGGTATTTTTCCTCCAGATGCCAGTGTTAGGAGGTGATTTGGAACACATTGAACAGCAGAGCAGGAAGTGCAGCCCATATTGACACAGATGCTCCTTGCAATCTCATGATGTATGTCTTTCCAAAGCAGGGGAAAATAGGGCAAGCAGACTACACTTATAGTGCATGGAGATAAAACACAGACAAGCCACATTCAATCATTTACCAGCAGTGCTGGCTAACTGGCAAGGTCCCAGCTGACTGGGGGTTAGCAAATGTGAGGCCCATCTACAAGAAGTGTCAGAAGGATGATCCCAGGAACTTTAGGCCTGTCAGTCTGACCTCGGTGCTGGGGAATGTCATGGAGCAGATCATCTTGGGGGCCGTCAGACAGCACCTACAGCACAACCAGGAGATCAGGCCCACACAGCGTGGATTCATGAGAGGCAGGTTGGGTTCGACCAACCTGATCTCCTTCTATGACAAGAAGACCCACTTAGTGGACAAGGGAAAGACTGTGGATATTGCCCTGGAACTTCAGCAGCACCTTTGATACTCACTCATAGTATACTCCTGGAGAAGCTGGCAGCCCTTGGCTTGGATAGCAGCACCCTTCACTGGCTAAAAACTGGCTGGATGGCCAGAGAGTGGATGGTTGCATCCAGCTCGGGCCGGTCACAAGTGGGGTTCCCCAGGGCTCAGTATTGGGGCTAGTCGTGTGTAATATCTTTATCCATGATCCAGACAAGATTGAGCCCTCAGTCAGTGTGCAGATGACTCCAAGTTGGCTCAGAGCATCCACCTGCTGGAGGGCAGGAAAGCTCTGCAGAGGGATCTGGACAGCGTGGATCAATGAGCCCAGGCCAATGGCACGAGGTTCAATAAGCTGAAGTGCCAGGTCCTGCCCTTGGGTCGCAACAAGCCCCTGCAGAGCTACAGGCTGGGGGCAGAGTGGCTTTTCCAACCTAAACAATTCCATACTTGTCCTTCCTTCATCTGGAAATTTTCTCAGCTATGGGGGAAACTATAGAGGCAAAGCTGTGTAGTGGCAGGATCTGTTTTGACTTGCTAAATTTAAAATACAAATATATTCAAACTATTTGCTGCAATCAGTAAGGATTTTCCTGTTCTGACAGTTGCTTGCTATGATTCAAATGACCGTCTGTCTTCTGTTGTTCTCGGGGTTGCTGAGGGTTTTTAACTGTAAGTCATGCGCTTTACTGGAGCTACATTCCAAAGAAAAAAGTCTCTGCTTTTGCCACCTTTGCACAGGTAGTGTTTAAAGGTGTAATGCAATGGGGTTTGCTGGGATAGATTGGCATACAGCAAAGGCTTGGTTGAATTGGACATGCAACTTAACGGTGAATGAAAATCAAAACAGTCACAGCTGGATTTCAGTTCATGCCTCATTCAACACTAGTCAAGCACAAACTGCAGTAGGTTTTTATGCAGGCTATAAAAAATTCAAATTGTTTTTGTACTGTGACTTCATCATACTGAATTTTTAATATTTATAGACAAACTTTAGGTAAACAATCATAGAAGACACCTAAACTTTCTATGACTGTTCAAGAATAGGAGAAGTTCTTGCCACCACACCAGTATGTTTCTGAAAAATTAAAGTGTTTGTGGCTAAACTAACCCTGAATTG
The DNA here is from genome assembly GCA_013399875.1 of Gymnorhina tibicen. Lineage (NCBI taxonomy): Eukaryota > Metazoa > Chordata > Aves > Passeriformes > Artamidae > Gymnorhina > Gymnorhina tibicen. The sequence continues at coordinate 4,929,960 of VXAZ01006886.1, forward strand.
AATATATTTATCAATATTATTTTTGTAAGATGGCAATGTGCTTCGTTTGAAATATTAAAAGCTGAATTATTGGTGCTGGAAAATCTGAAATATAGTATATTGCATTTTAGGTTTCCAGTTTTCATATTTCCATTTGCCTTTATACTATAAAAGAGCAAAGGGATCGAACAGAATGGTAAAATAAACTGTAGATCTTATTTTAAATATTTGACTTAAACTTTCTGACTTCCAAGATCCAGAAAGGCATACCATCACTGGCCTGGATACACCTTGGTAAAAGTCATAGTATCTCCCAAGGACACAAGGTTCCCACCAGCACTGGAAATATCAGTGCTGCAATATTTTTACATTCCAAAGATTGTAAATTTTCTAAGATTTTTAAGATTTTAACTACTGGCACTCATAATAAAAATTGTTTTCAGTGTATGACAAATTAGCCATATAAATTAAATGCTGAATCAACTCAAGTTTTTCTGCAGAACAGAGTAAGCTGTTCAGATATTAAGGCATCACCAGAGTTTCCCTCTTTGCAGTCATTGTCTCCTGGTACTAGAGAATGTAGACAACCTTTTGGATAGGCAGGTTTCTAGAATATAAAGTTTTGCACTGCCCATTAAACAGGAGGCTGCATTAATAAAAAGCTCTTTTTAAATCCACATCAAACAGAAAAAGAAGTTGTCTCAGACTGCAATTATTCCCTAGAATCTTCAAGAAAGAAATGTGAAAAGCTGCTCAAAACTCTCAGTTTGCATCTATTTCTCCTTCATACCATCTGGGATGGCAGAGGGTGCCTGATGCAAAGCTCCAATCAGGTTATCTGTGTTGATTTCAGCTGGCTTTGAATCATGCTCTAAAGGAGGGGATGTTACTCGCCTTTGAAAAGCACTTAGTCACAATACCCTGCAAAGATATTTAAGCAGCAGCTAAGAATTGCACGGTGGACTGGCTGTCAGCTTTCACAAAACATGCCAAACACACCCAGAGTTTTGTTGCAAAGAGGGTAAGGATAGGTTTCTAGATCTTAAATTATGTTTGTCTTGTAAGTAAATAACAACAGACTGTTAGTGCACAAACAGCTGGGGAACTCATCAGCTCTTCAGGAGTTCTGACCTGCAAGGTATGTGCAGCTGGTTGGGAACTTGATGCTAGGTTTAAATCCCCAGATGATCTCCTACTGTAGTAAATATTTACTTCCTTCTGAGTGCTCTACTGAAGGTTTAATATAGAGCACACTTTACCTGAAAAATTCAGGCTGCAGGCACCTCACCTGAGTATCCTTTTACATTGATGATGTAAGTTTGCCTTGAATATATTGCTATTAAATCGACACGTGTTGCTGTAAACTAAAAAACCCTGAATTTGATGGAGCACCTCATATCATGCTAGGCTAGGCCAGGACCAGAACTTTGAAGCATGCAGCTTATTGCATCCACGAAGCACCATTCAGACATTCCTTCTTCAGCTCATTCTCAGGCTCTTCTTGGAAGAGTCTGCAGTGAGTGGCACCCCAGTAACATTCTCCACCCACAAGTAGCATTTTGCTTTCTTGGGTGTTATGGGTCTTGATTACCACTTCACTGCCACTGGACATATCTGCCACAGGTCAAGCAAATCATGCTGCAAGTGTTCATGATTTTCATAGATATTGGTCATGTAGAGATCTGCAAAAAAAATTTTCTCCTGAAGTCCTTTCAAGCCTCAGGCCCTCCTTGTTTGTTGCTTAGCATGAGATTTTTCTGTCCCTAAACCACTTTGTATGAGTACATGAACACAGCATCTAAATCAAAGTGCAGGTCCCTTTAGCTGTCCTAACATTGTCCTGGCAAAAATTAGCTCCTGCTAGGCCCTCCCATTCAGTCTTCTTTGGACAAGAAGTTTAATTCAGTAGAGAGTTTTAGCATATTCATATTTATGAATATAAGTATGTTATTGCTTGGATTGTCCTTTAGCTGCCTCCAAAGATGGTATGACAAGGCTCCTATCAGCTCACAGCTGATTGAAAACACAGAACTGTTTGTGGTAGTTGGCTTATAAAAAAAAAATCAGCATTCACAGTTTGCACAACAATTTCATTAAGCATCACAGCAGGGTGATGAAGTTCAAGCAGCACAAAAGAAAGGAGCATCCTTCCTTATGAACTGGCTTTGTTGGCATCCTAGAGTCTGATTCACATATTAGGTATTTGAAACAAGATACCTTTATATTGCTATTGGCACAGCATCATGCAGCCATGTAGGATCTGTAAAGCTGAGAAGCAGAACAAAGAGTTCTTTGCAACTTGCAAGAACTGGCAGTCTGATCACTAGTTTGCACTCTTGTCCATTGCCCTGAAGACAGAGGTTGACCTGGAGCACTCACGGCCGAGAATTCTACTGTTGACAGCCTTGCCTAGAAGGTCTCTCAAAGGAAGCACCATTATAATAACAGGTCAGCTAAAAAAAAGCGTAAAAAAAAATCCACTTGATTTAAAATGTTCTGAAGTCTCCTTATACAGCTGATTTCTCATAAAACACTTCCATTTTAGTAGGTGGTTATAGCTGTTTAAGGCTGAGTTGATTATATAATCAAAAATTCAATTCTGCTTGAACATTATCCAAAGAAATCATTGGCTCTTATACAAGATCTCAATGTACCTCTAGAAGACAAAAGATTTAGACCTTAAATAGCTAAATCCCTGTTCTTGCTATTGTTTTGTGGTGTTATTTTCATACCAGTCACATTATTACAAACACTGAAACACAAATGAATTTCTGCACAACAGGTCTGCATTGTTTGTAGGGATGGTGGGAAATTCTCAGGCCATCAAGTGAGCTTGATATTAATCACAGTTCATGCCACAAAGCTGTGTGACACAGGCTTCAAACACTTTGACAGACAGTACTCATTTTTGGAATTAACCACAGTCTTGATGCCCTCTTGCTTCAAGGCTGAAAACTTGAGTAAGTCAAAATTGTTTCATTACATTGTACATCCTACAGCTCTTCCAATCTCCTGCACGACTATCAATTACTTCAATCACTGATCTGCCACATGTGATACCTGATGCCTGAGGCAGGCAAGGTAAATTACATGCACAGCACATCAATTTTTGTGCTTGGGGTTTAAAGCCCTACATATAGCATGTGTGGTAGAAGGTCCTGAAATGCTATGCTTGCCCCCTAGAGAAAACTAGAGAAGCTGGCGTAAGGTGCTTTGTAAGGCAGAAGTTTATGTGATCATCATGGGGTAACCAAGCTGGAAGGGTTTAGAAGGGCTACTCACATCCCTGAATCAGGATACCCTTAGAAAGTAGGTAAATTAATCACTGCACCAAACCCTTAAGTGTTTACTTTACATATAAACCAAGGGATCCAAATAATTCCTACATTTTCTTTTCCAGAAAGGTATTTTCAACTGGCACTACGCGGCTAAGTTTAAGACAAAGAGTAGACAGGTGGCTCTTGCAAATCCCCTGATCTGGCACCTTCAGCACACAAAGCCAGCATCTGACAGCACATCTGCTCCACAGCCACACTGTGCTCTAGGAGCTACCCAGCTTCAGGTCAAATAGGCTGGAACTCCTGGTGTTTTGTGCACTTGAGGCAGTTTCCAAACCAGGATGAAAGCTCATTCACATTAGAATGCCTTAGCAAAAGCTGCCTTGGACTTAGTTCTACAGGAAGGAGTTACTCATGGCACGAATATCTTAATCTTTTCAGGTATAACACTATGTCCCTACATTTGCACTTACTGTTTCTGCTTAGTTATGCCAGAAGCCCTGGAAACCAGACCTTTACTGGAGCAGATAATTCCCTTGCATAATCTAGTATCCATCCCACTTCACACTCCGCAAGGCTGCTGTTCCACATTGCAACTCTGCTCAGCAATCAGCTGAGGAGACAGACAGCGGATGAATAATGGATGGCTGTTAGAGCTTCTGAATAACAGGACTGCTTAAGGGAGATAATAAAAGATAAATGTGCACTCCTGCACATCCTTTCAAATACCGTATGTTTAGCTCTTTGTTCCATGCAGTTTTCTTAGCCCATAAATAGGTATTCAGGGAGAATGCATGGAATGACAATGAAGAGGTGGTGTTTTTCAGTCTGACAAAGTCACTTAATGTATGTAGAGGTCACTTGAGGTATCACCTTCAAAGAAACAAACTAAAGCACTTTCTTGCATTCAGAAAAGGGGAGGTACGACACTGTCTTCCCACGTGACAAGTTGCAAGCCAGCTAGAAGCTCAGGCTCCTGAACACAACTCGTTTTCACAACTATAAATAGTTTTCAGATTCAAGGATCCAATCAACAGGTCTCCTTTAATCTTTTAGCTCATTTAGAATACGCTTCAAGCGACTTTCAATAGACTATTTATATGGTTAACATGGATCAGTTTTGATATGTAGCGACCTCAATCATTTGCAGTCTTTTGAACATCAGACACATGCTACTTCTGAGGCTTGGAAAGCAACTGCTGCCCAGACCTGAAATCTACCCTTATTTCCAGGAACTCTTCTTCACAGTTTACCTTGTACATTATTCCTCTAAATCCACTTACATATTGCAAATCTCACTTTCCTATCTCTTTCCTAACTGCCAGTTTTCTCTGTGATGTATGCATTTCTTTCTTCCCTGTACCAGTCCTTATCTCTTATGCCCTCCCAAGGCACATTAAGTTCTTCCTAATCTTCTATCCCTACTCTCAGTCACATATTTATTCTTTTCCCAAAAACTCCTTCCAATGAAAGCAATATAATGGAGATATATCTTCACATTGCCTCTCTGAAACACATCTGTTGTCATTTTGTTCTAATGATGTGTTTTCTATTAATTGGTTTTACACAGATTTGAAGAGGAATAGCACACTTGCCAGGAATGGAGTGATTTCTCTGAACAGTCAAACAATACAAATAATCAAATAACTTCCTAGAAAAAGTATTATTAGTCACAAGGGTATATAGCTGTGTTTAGGCATTGAAAAAATAGGTGGACAATTAGGGTTCCACAACATGACTTTTTTGTCTTGAAACATGTCCTTCCTTGAATGCAACCATTTGTTCACACAGATCAGCACTTATGAACATAAATTTGGGTTCCATCCCAACATGAATTTGTACAGATTGTACTTGAAGCTCCTTTTAACACAAACTCTTAACGCTAAGTTGGGATCATGTAGTTGGTTCTGTGCAGCTAATCAGAGTACACTTTCTGAGGAAATATGACCTGGCAATAGAATGCAGCATGGTACTAAGATGAAATCCAAGGCAAAGCTACTGCTGTTCAGAAATGTATCAAATCTCACTGTCTGTGAAGCTGTTCTAGTTCAGAGTTTTCCTGTTTAAAATCCTGTTACAGTCTTGAGTGTTTATTTGGCTTCAGCAACATCCATGCTCAAGAAAATCCAATCTCAGACTGTTCTGCTTCTTCTTTTGGTTTTAATCAGAAAATGCTAGTCTTAAGTGACTCCATCGTTCCAATAGTGCTTCATGAATTGCTATGCATTTACAAAGGCGGACGAAGAACACTACGCAGTCTGTGAACTTAAAAGGGATTCAACAGCAATGACAGAAAGAACACTCGGGTTCAGATTTTGAGAAGCTTGCCTCACTTGCTAAAAAAGGTGTTGCCCTCCATGTGCAACTACCTTCCATATATGTCTACTTATATCTTTGATTAAAGACCCAGATACTCTAACAATTTCCTTTTCCAAGTTCACTTCAGCTCACATTGTTCAAATCAGCCTCCTGTCTCCCTTCCCCTCCTATATGCACCCGATTTCATGGCTTGATAAGCAATGTTACAGGTTCAGCCTCATCGTGTTTACTGCCCACAGATTATTTTCTCCACCCTGCAACAGAAGCATGCTAGCAGCTGCAGAAAGTAAATTCAAGCTCTCCCAGGCTCTTGTAAGACTCCAGAAGCAGCCAGGTAATTGAACAGATGCCAGCCTGAGACTTTGGATGTTACAGTATGCCGATTCCCTTATGCGAAACTATCACCATTTCCTCACCTTTCTCTGGCTTGGCTAAAGAGGATTTGTTTACTGCTCCTACTTGAGGGGAGAGAATACTATGGGAAAAATGTGCCCTTTGTGCAGCCCAAGGGCAGGAATTTGTTAGTTCAAGGCTTTGGAAATTATTTCCCAATTTCATTATTTAAAAATACAACATTCTTTTGGAGAGGTATTGTCTTCTTTTTCCAACAAGACTGTATGGAATAGTTGAAGGACAAAGTTTAGTTCAGTGGCCCTGAAGCTCTTACACGCCTCTGTGGACACAAGGATACATGTCTTGACCATAATCTCTGGTACACCTAAGCTTAAACCCATGACTGAATCCTCATTTGGGGCATTACAACCTCGGTTCCTATTTCATGAACTGAGCTTGTCTGGGTGGTTCCCCTAGTGCCAGCTTGTGGAGGGCAACACTGGCAGACCAGGTTTGAGACTGTACCCTACTAATGTTTATGTGAGATCCATGTGTTTCAAACTGGCAATCCTGAAGCTGAAACCCGACCAGGGACACTGCTAAAATTGAGAAGACCACTTTTAGTCATTCCTGCCTTATGCAATATTGCTTTGCTAAAGCTGTGAGGGTTATTCAGAGCCAGAAAGATGGACTGAAATGGAAGGCACGCTAGAAAAAAGGAGCCATCACATAGTGTACAGGACCAGACCTAATGGGTTACAGACCAGTCTTCCTTTGATATGAATAGAGCTGTATAAATTTACACCTGTAGAAAAGAGTGTGTAGTCTGTTTTATACCACAAACAGGCCTCATTAGGATGACAGCACCTTGATAACATCCCCTAGGTCCTCTAAGACTGACCTCCCTGACCATTCAGCACAGGAATTTTTGCTTATAGACTTCTGTCAGCATCCTGTCAACTACAGATTACAAGCTGCACTGACAGTCTCAGCTACCGCCTCTATGACTTCAGATTCTTCTTATGATTTCCAGCCTAGACTTTAATCCTTTTCTGCTAATGCAAAACGAGCAGTAATCTTGGTTAATCTGAGTGAGGTGCGTTTTTTATTTGTTTCTGAACTGCTTAAGTTTACTCTGTCTTTTAGGTATCTCCTCCAAGTGTGTTTTAAAGACAGGTCCCTTATTTAGAATTATGTCTCTAACACCGGGACTGTTTATACTATTCAACCAGTTCGAATATTCAGACTTAGAGAATCTGAACTTTTCTTTAGATTTGCTTTAGATTTCTACTTAAAATATGAGAAGCACATCTTGGCTGGCCATTTACTTTGCCTGGAGAATATCTGAAATCTCCCAACCTTCAACTTCATGGTCTCCTTGAAAAAGAGGTGGTTACTAAAGCTAGCCTGTCCATGACTTAGAGAACAAGTGGAACAACCACAGGTCTGCAAAATAAGAAGGACGAGTTTTGCAATTATGCAACTGTCATTTGTGCATGGAGTTTATTTGCACAAATCCTTCCCTGGACTGCGCTCCCAGAGAGGAGCCATATTCATTTTGAGGTCTTCAGTGATACCTATCAGGCAGAATATTCTGCCCGGAGAATAACATTAAGGTTGGTGTAGACTGATTTGGCAAAGAGTATCATTTTTAAGTCTATTGTTGGGTCCTCTTTGGAGGTAACTCCTTCCTCCCTGTGAGTAGGATCAGCCTTCACCTTCCCAAGGATAACAAATAAATTGCTTTTCACAGGTCAATGCAAGGTGTCCCACCACCAAAGTTAAGCCTCACATTTAGATCAGCTAAGAGTGAGGATTCATTCTTCCGGCACAAGTAGGTTTAGCATTTGTGAAGATAAATGGATAGAGATCCCTCCAGCCAACTCAGATTCTCAGCACAGAAACATCACACTCTGCTAATAGCCATCTCTGGAGAAGAATTCATAAGCTCGTACCACTGCAGCATCCTACAGTTATTCTACACAAGGGGAACTCTTCAACAAAGCCTTCTTGTTACCCTGTTATTGACTAAATAGTATATTAGACAAGACACACATTAGAGCCCCCACTGTTAGAAGATGTTTTAAGATTACTCCAGTGTTACTCTAAATTACCAGACATGCAAAACCAAATATTCAAGGTATTTGCTCATTCTGGGGCGCATCTTTCAAAGAACACTCCATTTAATTTCCCTTTTCACTGAGACCAGCATTTTAGGGGTTTCTGTCAGCTAATAGCTGAAATCTCACAGAGTATTTTCAGAGAAATCCAAATGCTGCCATCACAGCTATCACAAATACTAGTCACTACTGACCTGCCTGAAGGCCAGTGACAGAAAACTGAGTTTTCATCCCCTACTCCCAAGCTGCCTGGCTCTGTGTTACAAAGGAAGATAAAACGACCAGTCAGACTGACACATTTTTGTGTGGTATTCCTCAGCCTGAGGTTTGTTTTCATGCATCACTGTTTGTTTTGACTGTGCTGTTCCTGCACACGCCCCATTTTATCCTGAAGTGAAGTACTGTTACTTTTCCTTTTAGTTTCCTGATTTGGGGAAATTGTCCTGCTCTTTCTTGCCATCAGATGAAGTAATTTCTTCTTTTTCTCCCCAAAAGCTAATTTTAATTTGTTCTCTCTTCTTACAGCTGTTTTGACTTAGTTATATGCTATCACCTGACTAAAAAAATTACTTTTTTCTGTGCTATTTAATCTCCAAAACACTTTTTTTTTTTTTTTTTTTGCAGAAAATGAAAAAATGAGTGATGGGTAATAGTAATAGATTCTAAAACAGCCAGGACAGAGCCAACTAAACACAGCTATTAATGACACCTATTTGCTTCTCACACACATTGCAAAAGCAGCTGTGTTCCTATTTCCAATTCCATACTAACTTCCACTTATAGAGGGAACAGGTTTTGTTTGGCCATACCACATCATAGAAACAAACAGAAAAACTGAACACTAAAAGCCCAGAAAATTGAACTGTTTCCACCAAAGAAACAAATTACATTGGAAAAGCCTCAACCAACCTAGTGTTTACTTTTATCAAAATACACAAATCTCAGTTCTGTGAATAGATTATGCGGCAGTTTTCCACATTCATTACCAGCCGTGCAAAGCCACCTGGCCAGGCCTGACAGATAAGTACCAAAGCAAAGGGTCACTGCAAATAGCACCAAATGAGAAATCTGATCTTTGCCATATTAGCACCCATGGAGCTGCACCATCGTGGCTATCAGCAGCTCACAGCATCCAGCCTGAAGGTTTCCAGGTGATAGCTGAACAATCTGCTGAACACACATTCCATGTAATTAAACATTAACGGATAACCTAAAGCCTCCCACCCAGTGGGGTCTAAAAGCCATTAAAGCCTGTCTCTCACAGAATATGGCCAGAACACATTTTACATGCAAATCTACCCAAGCTCCCTGTAACCACTATGCATGCAAAATAACTTGGACTTTTGCTTTCTGAAATACTCTTTTTTTCTGATTTTTGTGTCTACACAGGCATATACTGTACCTGAAACAGAATTATGTACAGTACCCTCTGCCTTTGGACACCCCACACACAGGAAGGTGCTTGCACCATGCATTGCCAACATTCCCATGTCATCCGTTCAACTCAAGGCACAGCATTCAGCATGAAAACAAGATTAACTGGCACATGGACAAAGTTCAGCAGTACAGGTGTAACAACAATTAAAATAGAAATAATGTCTTATGCAATAAAATAAGTTTTAGAGATGACATTTAAAATACCAGGTAAGCTGACTAAGGAATCAGGTCACAATTTAAAAATGCCTTTATGAGTAGCCTATTAAATTCCAGTAAGATGAAAAGCAGTTTTAAGCATATTACAAACACAAGTAAGGAGAGATTAGGGGTGGTGGGCAGATCAGGAGTAAGAGATTACAAACTATGATTAAACTACTCTGTCTAAAAAAGGTGTTTTAAATGTAAGCAGCAGGTGCATTTTTTAACTTACTCTAGTTAAAGTCATGAACATCAGTGTCCATAAATCATAGAATGTGTCTTGTTGGGTGACGTGGCCATGGATTAGCACAGTCCAAGTGGCGTGCAGATCACCACTTTGCAATGCCAGGCTAGGGAAACTGGTTCCCCAGAGGTGCTATATATTGCTGTGATTTCAGTGTCGTGTCCCAGGACAGGTTGTGCTACAGCAATCTGAACTATGGATTCCTACTCCCAAAAAATGAGAATGGGGGAATGAACTTCTCTCTTGAGCATATGAATAGACTCTAGAACTCCTGAAAAAGACTGATAATTTAAGCTATGGGACAAAAGAAAAAACCTCTAAGAAAGGATCCTGTAAATCTGCCAACAACAGGACCACACCTAAGTCAGCAAGGGCTCAATTTACTGCATCCCTAATTCCCTCAGGGTCATGGGTAGCACCTCCCATAACCTTAGTCTACGAAGATACAGAGAGCAGTTCACACATCTGGCTGCAAGCAGCTTGGGCAGGATGGCTTCAACTCCACTTAGACAGCTCTTACAGCTCGGAACTAGGAGTACTGGTGTTTAAGCAAACAAAGACTCTAATGGAGCCCTGATTACAGAAACTGAGGATTAGCAAGACACTGGTCATGCTTGAGCTGGTCCCTGGGATAGAGGAAGAGTTACTTTGATCCTTGGGACAGTGTATTTGCTTTTCAGCCGGGGCCTCACTTGAGTCAGACCTTTGACATCTCACAACAGCCAGCAGCTCCTGGAGGAGGAAGGTGAGAAGCTTCAGGACTCATTAGCAAAGTTTCATGCCTACTCACGAGGGGGCCTCACCAGCATAAGTGCGGCCTTAGGGAATGTCTGCTGCAGTCACAGATAGGGGTAATATAAAGATATCAAAGGTAAATTTAGACCACAGTTGATACCAGGCTATTTAGTTTAGCCACAAGAGCACAAGGCTCAGCATGAGCTGACTCGCCCAGCAGGCCTGTGGGTTAGGCTTTTATTAGCAGGTCTTAGGCTCTCCTCAAATACACTTCCTCAATTCTCCCAATATACTGTGTGGGAAGAATATTCCTCACAGTAACTCAACTGTTAAATGGATTTGTATGCATACCTCCCACACAACTTGAACATTGAGGGGATTTCTCACCACACCCTGTCCTAGATATATACATATGTCTTGTTGCATTAACTAAATCTCTGTTTCAGAGTTTACTCTTTCTCTGAGACTGTACTAAATTAGGGTTACACGGTGCTGTCCCCTCACCCCCTGCATTGACCAAGAGAAGGGAATTGATTCAGTGGTGGTATCATGAGAAATCCAATACAAAAACAGTGGCTTTGAAATCCTCCACAAGTCAGCCAAGGTTAAATGACACAAAGTATGCTGTAAAGCAACTGGAATACTCAAGTCATGGGAAAATAACTTAAATGTCACCAGGGCAGACCAGCTAGGATCAACTGAATTCCCCAACTGCTGTGGCTCATGCACCTGTGAAAACTGTTTCCTTGAGACCCACATTTACAGCAAGTCATTATTTTGTTCTTTATTTATAAACAATGCATTTATTTAGCAAACTAATTTACATGATTAGATAGTAGATTGCAAAGGTTTTCTTGATTTGCAGCACTGGGATTACTATTACGGTTCTGGATCCTTGTTTTTTGTAGGATGTATGCTGCCAATACACATCTGGCATATAAACTGCAGATGAACATTCACAGATGGCAGAAAATACCTCAGCAAATGGTTTGCCCAGATATAGATGTGGATGAAATTACTCGGAGTGCATTGCTGGCAAAGTTCTGTAAGTATGTGAAGCTGTACATGAAATTTTTCTGCAAATAACCATGAGGCTAATGCCTTTACCCAATGCTTAAGGAAACCTGCCTGGATTAAATCTGTGTGCTTTAAATTTCATAATGTGTCTAGATATTAGATTTGTAAAGACAGACTCCTGAAGGAAGTGCCCATGACTTACTTGCTTTTTCTTCGCACATGTACGTACCTTAATTACAGGGACAAGCTGGGCGAACAGTTCTGTTCAGATGCCCAAAGGTGGCCCTGCATTCACTACTGTACACATATTATAATGCAGTTTGAACAGTGTGCCCCAAACGTTTAACCACACTTAAAACTACGGCAACTATGTTAACATTAATTAAATATTTTCACCTGTGCTAGCATGTGAAATGGATGGGGAAAGCTGAAAGCATGTGGCTAAAACTAAATTTAAACATCAGTATCTTTATCAAAGAATATTGTTTGAGTTTACTGTTCACTATATGCTGTACACCCTTGGTTTCTTCTGTTCCTTCTCACAGGAACAAAATAATTTTATTCCTCCTATTAAATTAATTCTCCACTCTGCAGAGTCTCTAATCAAAATATATTTGACAGTCAACAAAAGCCAAAAAACAACAAACGAAAAACCCCAAAGCAACAATAAAAATGCAAAAAACACCCCCCCCAAACAGCAACATAACACAAAAAAAAACAAACAAACCCTAAAAAACCCCCACCAAGCACAGAGGGAGAGCTGTGCCTGAGGCTCCAGGATTTTGTCCTTAATGAAAAGCCTTACTCAAAGGGTGGTTCGTTCTTGAGGAGAAATGGCATCGCTCCCATCTGGTTGCCATGCTGCAGCAATTTGGCAGAAGGGATAACAGATGCTGAGACTCCAAACTGCTCCCACACTCTTTTCCCTGTCTCTAAAGGGAGTTGCATAGAGTCATCACTGAACTGTTAATGGGTGCAAGATGTGTATTTCTGCAACACTGAAGACTGTGAGCATGTGCAGGAAGTGAGGGGTGGTGAGGCTTTTACAGCTAAAGGAACCACTTAAAACTCTGTTAGTATTCAACTAATGTGTATTTTCCTCCCTTCTCTCACTAGTAAGGCATCTGCCTTCCCTCTCATCCTCTCAGTGTGGCCATGAAATGGCTTGAAACTCAAAACAGACTAGCAAGGCCTGTGGAGTGAACCATAATTGTTCCTGTACACTACTGATCCCCTGGGAAAGACTCCCAGCAAAACATCCCAGCAGAACTGGCTAAATCACAGCTCAGAGCTATCAAGCAGCTTCATCACACAGAAACAGTCAACAAATGTGTGTGAGCTGAGACACAAGTGTGTGGATTTCTCAGCCAACCAGATCTTCATTAGGCATCATAAGCTGTGCTGCATCTTCTTCACAGCACCCTCTCATTACTTCCCAGCCCTGAGCTAAGGTCACAGTGAAGACAGGGACTGATACCTGCACTGAAAGCTCACAGATTTCCAACACCAGTGTAAAAGATGCAGAAGTACTGGGGAAGGAGCACAGCAGGTCTTAATTTCTGCCTGACGGGGAACAATTAGAACACTTGGGTTATACAAGGTGTTGTTATCTGGATTTATGCAGGTAAAGCTAATTAAAATCATTAATCCACCCATCCACAAAGAAGTTTCAGAGGATACTCCATTAATTAATGTCCAATTATATTTTGCAAGAAAGAAAAACATTCAGGTATCTACTTGGCAGATCTCATGCAAATAAGAATTGCATCAAACTCAAAACTAACAATTTTAAGGCGATCTAAGGAGACATCTAAATAACAAATTAATTTCAGGGTGGAGGGAAACTTGTTGGATTCCTTCAAAGTGTAGGCTATTTAAACTGAAATTCATCTGGCATAAAACTGTTTCCTATGCAGAGGAATCCCATATGAATGCCCTATGCATTTTGGGTTTAAGAACAACACCAAATAGAAGCAGTTCACTGAGGAGTTCGTAAACTCTTACTTCCAATAACAATGACTTCTCCAAATCAAAGTCTGTAGGTCCTAGGATAAAGTTATGCATAACACTTTCTCCAAGTAGTATTAAAAATCCCAGTAAATTTACTTGTTATTTCTGGCTACAAGAAGAAAAAAAACCTCAGCTGTTTAGACACATGAATAATTACATGAGTATGGGAAATTTTAGCATTAAACTGGTTCATTCCCTTAAAGCAAATTAGAAATTAATATTGGATAGAAAAAACTGTTTTTTCAGTCATTATGCCAAATGTTCTGCAAAAGCTGATGCAAGGTGCAAGTTGGTTCAACCATATGCAGCTTCTTTTGGACTAACTTGACCCATATAGCTGCTTCCCTCTGGGTGGTGAAAGCCAAGAATAAATGTAGTATTGCACTGAAAATAGTGACAAGCTGTATTCAAACTCAACTCTCCTTGGTGATAAAATTAATGGTGGATTTCTTCTGTTTTTCCCAGGATTTGTCTGTGATGCTACTAGTGCTAGAACAGGAAAAAGAGTTCTTCCAGAAGTGATCTCAGCTTGAGTCATGCCTGTAATAACCTTGTGCACCGAAGGGTTCCTCAAGTTGCAAACAGGGAGTGATACAGTTAAAGTACTCCCAGTGTAATGCAGTTGCTCACCCATGCTTCCTCCTCCCCAGCGTGACAGCGTGGTGCATAATTTAGGCTCTACTGTGTGTTCTCAGCAAACAGATGGTGGTAAAGAATCCTGCAGGATTTGGTGCTATTTCAGTCTGGGGAATTGCATTTTTATTCCATGAACTCACCTTCCTTGGCTCCAGCCAGACAGTTCTGGCTCTTACATGCTTTCCAGTGCAGAGCACTTTGTGTGACCCCCTTGAAACCTATGCTGCCTCACTGAGCCCCATCTGCTGGGAGATACTCTTCTCAGCAGAGTGTATGCTGGGATAAACCTGGTCCACTGGTTTTGTGGTGCCAACACAGAGTGTTGTGGAGATCAGGAAGATAGTCAGTCTTCCCCAGGCACCACTCTGTCAAGTGACAAAGCTCTGCACATCCCAGGAACCACTTCAGTATCACCGTTCAACTGCTACTCTGAGCTTCCTGTGAGGCCAGCTCTGGAAAGAGGCTCAACATTTAAACAGGGTCACGGTGCAGCTTCTCTGCCAAAATGCCTCCTGCCATTCTCCACCAGCGTTTCTAACAATGCAATACTCTTCTGCAGACACCACTCAGTCACCAACATGTTCAATAAATATGTGATATTACAGCCAAACCTACCACATTAATGATTTTCTTCATTTCTGTGAGCACAAACTCATTTTGTAAGGCTCCAATGATTGGTAGAAGAACAAGAATTTTGTGTGTGCAGAAATAAATGAACATTCATCCTCTGAGACATGAGACAACCAGAGTGGATTTCTACTGTGCAACTAACTGGTCTCAATTCTTGCACTACGAGCTGATTATAAAGCCAGTACTTCAACAAGTGAGAAATACTGTTTCGAAACAGCAGACATTTTTTCAGCCAGAAATCCATCTTGAGATTTTTAACATTTTACTGAATTATTGGAAAACTCTTCATATATATGTACTGTAACATTTCCCAATGCCTGCATGCTTTTAACCCGCTTTGAACTTAAGAACACTAAGCATATAAAGAAGAAATCCAGTCCTATTCCCCAGCTATCCTAGGCTGTCTGAAAATCTTAGTCACAGAAAAGGCTTTCTGTCCAGGAGTGAATGACGTATCGCATTTCTTTGAAAGTAGCACATAATCAAATTCTCCTCAGCAGCTGCAAATCCATTTCTGCTGAAACAACCAACTTTCCCTCTAGATTTTTTCACTATAAATTTCCCAAGAGATGAGCAGATAACTGATACTCTGACTCTTCGTAAAACAGCAAGAAAAATTTGACCAATTAATTACATTGGCTGCTCTGTACTGCTGTAATCTATTCCAAATGAAGAGATGCAGTCAGATTTCCCAGGAGTCAAAAGTATCCATGTTCAGGTTAATTCCTCATAATCCTCCAAGTATTAGTCTCTGGCTTGCCCAAGTTCTTCCTTATAAATGTGTGCCAAAAGCAGAGAAGCTCAGAAATGCTGTCCACTACCTCCATCAAATCGTACTGACACATTGATTCACTGACATCTGCCAGTACCATGTTTTAAGTGCTGCTGCTTAATTCCCTACTGCTCCAAACATTAAGTTTGAAATGAAGAAACTTTACAAAAGCATGTTAATGGACACTGCAAAGGGATTTATCCCATTAGGTCACTTCTTCCATTGCAATACTCCTGCAAAAGAGCATTTAGAAATTGAGTCCTAGAGAATTCCTTCGACACTTAAGAAACCCTGAAAGAAATACCATGGAATGTAACACGTGGAAGAGACATCCTGTCAGGACACTTGGGAAGACAAGTCTGGCAATGTGACTTGGCACTAGTTTTGGAGTAATAATTAACAGTGAGAACTGAGGAACTGAGATGGAGTCAAAACAGCCCTTCCTAGCTTTTACCAGGAAGGTTTTTGTCCGGGAGGCACACAGGAGACCCTGAGTGTACTCAGTTCCCTCAATGTGATCCAGAGGGAAGGGTGGAGGTTTCCGCAGGGTTTACAGAGACTCACATTTGGGCTGGTTGGGAGAAGTGAGTTTCACAGTGATCTCCTTCTCATGGAAATGCAGGGAAGAAAACCACTGGTAAAAGACAGGGATTCCTGAAGTATTCCACAGTCCAGGACATTTTCAAGGGAGCTAAATATTATCCTCTCCCCATGCTAATGTGATCTTCCCACTAAGGGAGGGGACCCTGACCATGTTGAACCATACATGCCATATATGCACGTATATCTATGTACAGTCCAAAAACCCCAAGGTATTATGTACACAAAGCTTTCCAGCACTGTTGGTGTATTTACATGTATAAATTAAAAATAACACATTTGGAATACTCAAAAAGAAGGTTCTAAATTCTGATTTAATCGTTTAGCAGGTAAGATTCCAATGTCTTAGCCAAACGCATGTGCTGCAGTTTACTGACTGCACCTTTTCTTTCCCATTCCTGAAAATCTCTATCATTATGGGTTTTCATTACGCTATCAATACTATTTCCTGAACCTCTGGGTCTTGCCGTGACACACTTCCTATGAATCTTCTTACCTCTTCCATTATAGCATCATTTCAAAAATCAAAGTTAGGAGTAGAAACATAGGTCTACACAATTTTATTTTTAGATGGCAAAATAAAGGAGTGTTTGGAAAATATGAAGGGAAGCAAGCAGATGGAGAAAAAATGAAAAATGAGCTCCAAATAATGCATCGTTTTCCAAAGTATTTCTTATATTCGTTCTGCAAACAATATAGATCTTAGGGTTTGCCTTATGTGCCTTGTTATGTTACTGTATCACCAAGAGCATTCACGTCCCTTTTATGAAATATTCAGAGAAAATCATATTGCTGCAGTCTACAACTGGAAGCTATAAAACTTCTTCATGCAACAAGGAATATTGCAGTTTGTCTCGATAACTGTAACCTCAATTAGCATGTTAATACAGCTAACAGTAAGCCCAAAACTTTTTCAGACTAAGGGAACTGTAAACAAACTATTGGGCTCTATTAGCAGAAGTGTTGCAGTACAGCCTGAAGGTCATGCAACAGGGAAGAGCTACAGAATCATGAAGCACTGCAGCTTACAGTTCAGTTACAAAAATGCTGTACCAAAAGGTTACTGTTTACAGTTGTATTTATTTTGTTTGCTTCCTCTCTTAATACCTGACATTGCTGTATTAATTTTCAGGCCAGAACTCCAGGACACATCTCCAAGTTCACATGTTTTCACAGAAATAATGTTCTCTAGAATTAGCACTCTTCTTGTTCAAAAAGTTGTGTAGTATCAGTGCTGAAGAGAGATTTTGGGATCTAAGAAACCTCTAAAAGCAAGTGAGTTCCAAATACTCAAGACCTTTACACTCAGCTACTAATTGAAAAAAAAAACTGTGAAGGCAGACTTAACTTTTTGCTTTTCACAAATTTTGACATGTGGCTAGGCTGGTTTAGCAAGTGCTTCTCAATATTCTGAATTTAGATTATAAGGACAAGAAGGCATCACCCACAGCAAGTGCAATCTTCCCACCTGAATCTTCCTATGCTGCCAGCTGGCTCTAGCATTTTTTACCATCTCTTGGACTTAGAGCTATCACAATGTATTTTTACTCCTGAGGATAACCAAGATCATTAGGGCTCAGTCTTTTCTTTCATCATTTCATCTGTGTTCTCACAGCTTTCAGCTCTTTGTTGAAACACTTATAAAATTACTGCAATGGCTGAATTTTGTCCAGAAAAATCTTTAGTCTAGGCCAGCAAGGTAGAATAAACATCCAACTCTGAAAAACCATTTGATCTTACGGTGTGCTACTGGTATGCATGGAAGCTTTACCACCATGTGAATGAACTTTTTCCAAAACTCTCCCTTACCAGTGCCAGTTTTAAAAAAGGAAGCTGGTGCAGTTAATTTCGGAATGGGCATGCAGGAAGATCTAACAGTGACAGAAATCAAGCCATGACCACCTGTATCTCAGTGCACTGCCTTCATCTCAACACTGCAGTAAGATCTCTGCACAGGACTCCAGCTGTATGCAGCACATTTGAGGAACAATGTTAGCTAAATCTGTACCAAGTGGCATTGCCAACCAGCAAGGCTTTGGCACGCAGTAATACCTTGGCTTTGTCAACAGCCCTGTTCATTTCAGCACTGAACTTGTAAAATAAGAGAATAAGCTCAGGATTCACCATCTGGCCCTCCGTGGATATCCAAAAAGCCATAAAGCTGCTGTTCCTGAGGAAAATTTTATTTTATGGCTTGTTAAGACATCAGATCTCCAACATACCATTTGCACTAATGCTCATTAAAATTAATACTTAACCTGGCTGGCTAGTTGCATTACTTTTTCTAGTCAGAAATGAATCCAACCCCCTTTCTAACTTGCTCAGTCCTCATCCCCCAGGCTAAACAATCTTACTTGCAGGCATTATTACCTTAGAGGAGAACAAGCATGCACAACTGAACCTGACTATGGAAATGTATTTCAGATAACAGCCTTACAAAAACCATGAGGGGAGCAGCTTTAATGCAAGGGGCCAGGGAGGCAGTGAACTTTTTGTATAAACATCTGATAGCAGGGTTTGCAAGTTCAACACCTGCAGCATACCTGGGGTTTAATCTCACTTCAGCTGACTAGACAATTAAGAACTGGGAAACACCTTTATAGAAGTGGCTGGAAGGCCAACAAAGCCATTTGAATGACTGTACCTCCAACATCTCATTTTTAATTACCTATTCCTTAGAGGCTGGCAATTAATTGTTCTTTTCATCGATCCAGTCTATCCCGGCCACCTTGCTTGACAGGCTGCTACAGCACTGCCAGCATTCTTTATGTTCCCAGTGATACTCATTTGCCCCATTTCCACTTTGAAGGGGCTTGTCTGCAGCTACCACATTCATTTGCAGCTTCAATTTCCATTGAATAAGGGTTGACTAAGGCAGGAAGATGCTGGCTTTACAGTTGTTTTTTCTCCTTCTTGTACCTCTCCTTTGAACACAGTCCTACATCTTCAGCTGTAAAAGCCATTATCTTTATCTGTGTCCAGAATGTTGTGGCAGAGCCCCTTTTTGAAGCAAACAGGTGACTGATTCCATGCTACATGAAACCTCAAGAAAGTACAGGGTGAAAGTTTTCTCAGGAAAATAACCCTAATAATTTTCATTAATCATTTATTAATTTCCATTTAATAAGAGCTCTTTCAAAACCGAGTATACAAGCAACAGGGGCTTTCCCGTCTCTCACTACAATGGGCACACACAAGCGTAGAGTCAACTTTTAGGTAAGGCTGAGCAGACAAAGCTAATTCCTTGCTCCCTCCCAAGGACAGGCACAGTCCCATGGGGCAGCACCAAAACCAAACTCTGAACCTAGCTAAACCTTCACCCAGTTTCTGTGTCCTTTGAACTGGAGACAGAAATAAAACATACTGTCACATGATATTCCAGCTCCAAAAGCTCTACTCAGCCTTCTCTTAACTTTCTTTCAAGTTGGTCAATTTTCAACAACATTCTGTTGTCCAACTTAGTAGCAGTAAGAAATTAATATCTCTCATCTGGTTTTCTAAGTACTTGGTCTTCACTAAATCTCTAGCAGCCAGTGATTATGAATGGCTCAATACAGTTACCTTGATCTAGTCTAGATTTCAAAGTGAGTCCATGAGAAGGGAAACATCAACTTCAATGTCATCACTAGTTCGTCCCTATCACCGTAGGCATACTAAGAACATGAGCATGAAATTATTTGGCAAGGGTACCATGGAGACAATCAGCACGGATGAACCTCACAGATAGCTCAAGAAAGCAAAAAGAAATTAACTTTATAATAATGCTTGCTATGCTCTATATCATACATCTTCGACAGCTCAAAAATCGCTATTTACCCGTAGTCAGCGAGATTGTTCTTAAGAATACTGTCAGTGTCTGAGAAGAAAAGGCTAGGGACAGCAAAAGGAATGTCTGAGTTTGTAACGTTTTTTCATTGTGAAGTATTGCCTAGGGAGTCACAGTCTAAAAAATTAAAGACCCAAAGGCCGGACTCCTTCACAATTTATTTTTAAAACTCAGTTTCTGCCCCAATCCTTCAGCTTCTACTGTACAACTGGAGTCATTCAAAAATGAATCATCTGAGCAATTCCCACAGGAATATTAGAAATACTAAGATTTGTTCCCTCTGTTTGACATGAACACGAACCAGAGCTGTGCCCTAACCTAGCCTTCTTGCTTCAGTAAGTGCAAACAGACTTACTAAAGAACACAAACTTTTCTCTCCATGACTTCCTCCCAGAGGACACAGTCCATTGGAGAGGGTGAGTTAATTTTGTTAGATCTTCACGACAAAAGAGTCAAGGTCATTTCATCCTGCGCAGATGCTGCAGAAAATGTCTGGCAGTACATGATTTCTGACATTTGAAGCAGCACTCTTATTCTGCTAATGTGGACAGTTGTACTGCATTTTTTGCCAAGGCCTGAATTTGGCTCTGCGTAGACCAAGAACCAGCAGCCAGCATGGGAGATGGCAGCAGTAGAGCTCTTTTCATCTCCTAACATCTGCCTTACCCACTCTTAGCAGGCCTTCCACATCTGATCCATTGCCTGGAAACAGTCTCCATTTGTTCAACATACCATCATGTTAAGCACCACTCCATTTCTTGATAACTGTCTGGCTGAGCTGAGTCAAGGAAAGGCCATGTGAGCCAAAAAGGAAGTCACTGATTTTATAGCTCTGCTCCCCACTGCAAACCTCTCTGTCACTGAATTCCGAGTGACTTCATTAAGATCAACTTACTTACCTCAACCTTTCACTCCCCGTTAAACTTATACAAAAATATCCATCCATATCCCACAGGTCATTAAATGTAAAAGCAAAGGATGGTTTGCAATTCACAGACAGACTGTGAACTGTATTCAGCACTGGGCATCGTGTTTTACTGCAGGGTGGCAACTGAACTTTTGTTTTAAATGCTGAGGTTTCCACTAGTAAGAATACAGCCAGTGAAGAAAGGTAATTATGACTTGCTCCTGTAAGCAGCAGAAACCTTTATGTTCAACAGATGGCAGTTACACGCTAGAAGGTAAAATGCTGTCTATACTAGCAACACAGTGGAGTAATTTTTTTGCTAATATATCTAAGTGTACACAAAATGTTTTAATTTCTAATTGCAGCCTGATGGTAAGCTCATACCTGATTTAAAATATATCTAATTTTAAAAAGCAAAAGCACTCAAATGAAGCCTGAAGTCAAGGAATGCTGCATTCTAAACCTTCAGTAACATTAAGAAGTATGCAAGATCAGCTTTCGTTCCAGTAAATGTCAATTTGTAGCCTCCCTTTCTTCTTCTATCAAATGGAAACAATCTCAGAGAAACAAGACTATTAAAAAGATATGAAATATTCTTTTTTTAAGTGCTTCCATGGTGACATGTCATAGAAAGGCTGTAGAGAAACCCCTGTTTTCAGAACAAGTTTGGAAGTAAGTAAACTACACACTGCTTATTTTGATAGCAATTTTAAATGGATAAATAACTCAATAAGCAACATTTGACTGAAGCAAAGCCCTCTAAAGGCCTTTTTTGTACTCCAGCCTTCTCTGTAGAATAACATTCATTTCTGAAAACCGAGTCCTCATACTCACAGCACAAGCGTCCCCATCTCTCATCCCAGTGTACCTAACCCCAAAAGCAGCCTATGACAACCTGTCAGCTTCCTTTACAGAACAGAAGGCTCATTTCTATTCTGCTGCTCTTCAATGCTAATCAAGCAAGAATATAAAATTCCACTTCCACATAAGCTTGTATTAAATGTCTTTCTGGTTTCCATTCCTGGATATTATCAAAATGCAGTTTAGGGCAATGTAATTAATTATACTCTCTAATACAAAAAAAAAAGGGGGAAGGTAGCAAGAGACATTCCTTCATTTTATCAGTCAGCCACCTATGCTGAAAGACAAAATGCATTCTCTCTCTAAAAGCCTCTCTCTGGGTGGCCTCTGCCCCAAGAAATAAAGGGACATTGACTCTGTGTAATAGTTTGCACAGGTACACTTTCAAATCCAAGGATGGACATTAAATGGTTCCCTTAGCAACAACTTTTATCAGCATTCTTTGAATAAAAAGAGAAGATTTTTTTATCCTGTAGAAAATTTCC
This sequence comes from Gymnorhina tibicen, assembly GCA_013399875.1. Taxonomy (NCBI): domain Eukaryota; kingdom Metazoa; phylum Chordata; class Aves; order Passeriformes; family Artamidae; genus Gymnorhina; species Gymnorhina tibicen. The sequence continues at coordinate 4,952,347 of VXAZ01006886.1, forward strand.
TTCTGCTTAACAACAGCAGACAATAATGTTTTGAAATTCCTCCTTTACATAGCGTTCTTTTTTTTTATTCCAGGCTACCTATTAGGCAAGTAATGGTACAGTTCAAGTACTCTGAAAGCAAAGATAGAAACTCAGCTACAGGTTACCAGACCCTTGCTGCACTACTGTTCCCATTTGTGGGGATGTCTCAAGCCACAGCATTTCACTCACCACTGTACAGCACAACCTCACAACAGCCTGCTAGGGTCATCCACACAGATAAAGAACAGAAGAGCAGAGGCAGGAATGACTGTGTGGAAGGAGGGAACCTTTCATGCTGCCTTGTTGTTGGAGACATTACAATGTCAAACTGCACCTTAATTAGTTCTGCCTGGTGAAGAAAAGCTTTGCATCAGACCGAAAGCCCAGAATTCACATCAAAACAGCATGCATCCTTTCAGCATCAACCTAATCTTAAAAACCCCTCAAAATACGGGTTCTTCCCAAACGGTACTGCACAAGTGCCATTCATCTTTAAATTCTTGACACATTCCATCCTTTTTTAGGGATTTGATCAAATAGCTCTCATCAGCAAGCCACTGCAGTGGCTTATAATTATACCTACTTCTGTTTCTTGAACTTAACTGTAATTGTGTCTTTTTGTTTCTAATGCACCACAGCCAAGCATATGGACATGTCCTTTAAGCAGCTGGGTTAATGTTGCTTTCACGTCTGTTTCATTCTTCCAAAACATCTCCCATTTATAACTTATGGAAATGTACCAAGATGCTCTTCTGAACACAAAGCCCTCTTCAAAGTTCACTGCCTAATGTTGTGCTGCTAAGTAGAAACTATTTGTGATAAAATAAAGACAGACTCTTAACTCCTGAATGCTAAGCCTCATGCTGGGTAGAAACACTCTGTGCATCTGTCAGCACGGGTGCTTTTGGCACGTTTTAATTCCAGAGCACTTCAGGTGCAAATCATACTTGCAGCTTCACTGTCCCAGTGCACAGACCCCTCAACCCAGAGGCTGTCACACCTGAAGCTGGGGGAGTGAACAAACTCATCGCCTGGCATCAGCACATCACTCCCATGTCTCCCTCTGGAGACATTTGCTCCCTTCTCTTAGACTAAGGATGACAACTGCTGCAAAGAATGGAAACAGCATTCTTCTGGACAGGTAGACAAGAAACCTGTTCTCTGACACTGAAAAATACTCTTTTTTTCCTATATTTAGTAGTTTTTGCTGCTGACAAGAACAAAACATACTGGCAGAATAGAGTAGGATCTGTATGAACTCATCATTGCCCAGAAACCAAAATACAGCTGGGAGGTTTAATTATAGCCCACTAGCCCTGACAGTGCCCTGTTAAACCACCCAGCTCTTGTGCCAAGGAAAGTAATGCAGAAAGGGCTTTTTCTAGAAGCTGGTAAGAGTTTTAAGTTGAAATAAAAAACGATGTGAAATGGTAGAAAGCTGGTTAAGCAGCTGCTGCTAACCTTGACAGTATTTAGTTAACAAATAAACAAATACCTCTTGACTAGCTACCTCTCAGCTGTGAAAACATTCATAGACCCTCTGTTTCCACTGGGGGGTGTTGGAAGTGAGAATTCTCTTCAACCCTCATCCCTGAACTTTAAGATACAGTTACAATACACATCATGCTTCATCAAAGCCTTACTACAGTATAGTAGCTACAGAGAAAAACAGGATAGAAAACTGAATGCTACAAATTAAGAGCAGTGCCCAACTTTCAGTTTGATCCTTTGACATGAGTTGACTCAACTCCCCTCTACACACACGTGCAGGACAGCAATCAGGCACAGAGATCCAGAGCTCAAAGAGCAGTACCAGTCTCTTAGCTGTATAAAATGCCTGGCTTTGACAAAAGTATCAAAAAGATCTTGTAGTACAGTAGAGTTCCTCAGAAACGGGAATTCAAACACATGCAAGTACCAGAGCAATTTCTCCTACCAGCTCAAGCAGAATTAAGTGCTCATAAACAAGGGCAGCCAGTCCTTCTTTCATTCCATCATATAACCACTAGAATTAGGACATTCCTGATGGGTCCTTGTCTAACTTGTCCTCAAAAATACCCATGATAGATCCTACAGCTTTCTTGAGCAAGACACTTCCTTGTGTCTTTCTTCTAGCATGAGGGATCATCTTCCATTAAGTTTTAAGATGCCCTTAAATAAATCCTATGCTGGACGACTACTTGACCTAGCTATCACAGAATAGACTTCTTCATAAATTTTGTAGCATACATCACTTATAATTAATCTAGTTTCAGAACCTGGCCTTTTCCACATTAAAAAGAGCTCTAACATACTTGATTAAACTAATCTGAAAATATACTCACTGCAAACATGACTGAGAGAAACATCCCTAACTTCCCAACCTCAGCTGCTTCCAAGACCACAAGCATGCCCCAGAACTTGGCAAAGAATCACGGCATTTCCAGTGCCTTAGCCATCTACAGGGAATATGAACTGGCTGATAATGAAAATGAAAATGCCCAGAGTAACCTACTGAGCTTTTAGGAGATTTGGTAGCTTTGCTCTAGCTATTGGCATGTTTTGCTTCACACAAGTCTTTAGAATACAATCTGAAAATACCTGTGCACATCTTTAGACCTCTTAGTGGTTTGACTTTATGTCTGAATGACTGGTTGTCTCCATGCCATGTGCAATTTGCCCTCTGCAGTTATACATCAGCACAAGGAGCTCAATCTTTACAGCAAGAGGCTAGCAGAGGGTACAGGCACCTACTAGGTGATAGTAGGTCTCCTCTTTCTCTTCAGGTTTCAATGCTCAAGAAGGAAGGAAAGTGCAAGTCAAAATTCTGAGCTAAAGGGACTTGATGCTGGTGGCAATCTAAGGACTCTGGACCTGAAGTACAAAAGAAGTATCAGGTATGAAGCACTTACAGTCACTTGTATCTTTTCCTTTTTTTTTTTGGTAAGAAAACTGAGGCAAATTTGCATCTTGAAATATCTGGAATTTCTCCTAACCACCCAGTGAAAGAGCTACTTAAAGCTTTACCCTGAAAACCAGACATGCATCTAACAGATGCAAATGGAAATTAACGTTTAACTGTAAAGATATTTTGCCACTTTCTTTTTAGGTAGCCTTTAACCAAGTGCAGACCTTAGCAAGCTTATCTTGCTTATAGAAAAGGTGCCCAACTCCCTCAGATATTGCAGCAATTATTGTATCTTTCAATTGACATAAAATAAACAGATTAACTTAGGGCTTGTTTGATCACTGTATTTGCATAAAAATCTAATAGGTTTAAGGGAATTCTGTATTATATTTATCATTTCCAAAGAAAAAATTCTTGGAGTACAGTCTGATTTTAAGAAAAATTCCTTGCAGGATGGTATATAAGGCACATTATTGGTGTTCATCAAGTTTCCATTAAAGTTCAATTAGAATAGTGTGGATAGACATGTCCACTCACCAACTGTTAGTCTATGTTCAAAACTAATATAATTATAAAATATTAAATCCTTATAGTAAATCTAATCCAAAATATCTGCTTTAGAAATTATATTTTTCATTAGGAAAACGTAACACTAGAAAAGATGTTATTTCTGCAAGGGTATATAAACAAAACAAAATTCCCTATAAAACTTCATGCTTCTTTACATGCATTGATTTTATTAGACCCCTTGGCTTTAAGAAAAATGCATTAGTAGGAATTAAATTTGCTTCACTTACAGTATAATTGATTTCAGAAAGCTATTGAATTCTATTTCATATGCTCTGACTTGTAGATAAATTAGTCCAAACTTCCAAAAAATGTGCAAATCACCATGCTGGTAGTAGTGGGGGCTCAGCAGAACACAGATAGCGGCAGGTCAATACAGAACTGCACTATTTAAATGAAAATCAAAACCCACGAAGCCTATGCATTTTTTTCCATATGCTGTTGCTGAAAATTCTGAGATACATAAAAGTCTTGCCCACATGCAAAAAGCATACTTAGCCTTAGATGAGTACTTATTCTGATGAATCAAACAGTTGCAGGCACCCCATCAGAAGCCTTATGTTTAAATTATTCAATTTAGGGGCAGTAAGCCTAAATGTCATTTGAGATACAGAGGCATCCATGTGCTTTCCTGGAAAGCACTACACTATGAACTTATTTGCAGACACATGAAATCACTTCAGAAAAAAAAAGAAAATTAAAAAAACGCACACAAAAATACTCCTCCCCCCACCCCTAATACTTATACAGAAATGGGATCTCTGTTTTCCTTACTTTCACATAATAACTGTATTATTAGCTCCATCCCTATGGAGGGACACCACAGGACCTACAGCATGGCAGTCTGTGCCTCCGAGAGCTCACAAGTGTGAAGGTGCCACTTCAACAGCTGTGTTCCAACACTGCTTTTACAAGGAATTGATCACAGTGAGTTTACAGCATTAATTTTAATGTCCTCTGGTTAGCAGCAGCAGGACATCACTGCTATCATGGCTATTCCATGTCTCAAAGTATTTCACTCTCACTGAGATATATATGCATTGGAAAACAATAGCTTCATTGAGTAAATGCCATTACTGTTGCAAGCAATACGCACTGTATTCCAACCATCATATTTATATGGAAATTAGACTTCGTTTCAAAAAGGCATGTTTCCATAAGCTCCAGTCACTGTCCACTGAACCTAGGCATTTCCCTTAAAATCAATGCATTTAAATTTGAGATAATATTTTTGGTTTTTACTTTTCCTCACAAGTTGTTTTACAAAAGCAGGGGCTGGTTAGGGATTACAGACTGACCTTTTCCCTGAAAACAAATTGAAGCAAGTGGAGTATTTTTCGATTTTACATCGGACAACATTCTACAATGAAAGAAGCTGATCAGAGTATGAGTGAAAGTATCACATCCAGCTGCTTGGCAGAGACTCTTGGCCAAGTGTCTCAGTAGGTGGGAACATAAACTATTGTTCTGGTCAACAGCTTCCTGCTTTGCGGACCTACATGAGGTCATAGGGAGAATTCTGACATTCACTACAGAAAAAAAACCCAAAAAAACCCAAAAACCAAACCAAACCAAGAAATCACTTATATTAACAGTATTTTACTATTACAAAGTACTTTGCATATCACACTCAGGGAAATTTTAATGTTCAAGTAGAAATTATATTGTGCTTTGAGCCTCATGATGACTTCCAGGATTCCTGCCATCTTTGTCATCCCTTTCATAATTCCCAAAATTGTCAGCATTTTCTACATACATGGAGCCACCACCCAAACTGGAGAGAAATTTTAAAATTCATTTGCTATGTTTTCCAACATGCTAAACTTCACAGGACATATACTGGACATAGCAGTGCCATATGACTTGTGCCAAAACATGACATAACACGCACACTTTCCACAATGCATATGCAAATTACAATCACGACATTTATGTAATTAGGCTGGAGAGAAACAATGAAAGAACATTATCAGAGACATTTACAAGCAGATTTAAATTATACCAAGACACACAAGCTAGTAATGCACACACAGCAGTGATAAAGGCTCTTAAGCAATGGGACAGCCCTTCCCAGTGGAGAGCCATAACTTCCATTTCAGTGAGTCCCTGTGTAGCAGGAATCTCCAGAAAAGGAGAAAATGTTCTCACTCAGGAAAATGGAAATCAAAGGGAAGAACAAAAATTGAAGGAATCAGAATTTAGAGATGTGCACCAAACAGAAAAGGCCTGAAGTCAACTAACTGCAAGAGTGGCTCTGGCAGGAGAGCATGGCAAGATACTCAAGGCAAAGCCAGAAGAAGACTGACTTTCTAGAAAAAGCTGAAAAGGTAGGAAGAAGCCTAGCATAAAGCCGAAGAAACCACTGAGTGGGGCTGAGAGCAGGTGTCTAGAATAGGGATGGAGTCAAAGGCAGGACACTAGGTTAAGACTCAAAACAGCATGAGGGACGAGGTAGCACTGAATGAAAAAATAAAGGTTTAGGCCCTGAACAGATAGAAATGTGAGTTAAACTTGAGATTTATCACCACTGCTCAGTGGTAGCCGTTCCAAAAATTCAGATTATCCACCAAGGAAAGTTTTAGTCATCGTACACAACTATTCCCCATCTGTGGACATTACCCAGCCAGACCGAAAACAACAGGCTCCTCTACTGTAATTTTCAACTACTGACTTCTTGTGACAACAGGGGGGAATGAGCAGCAGGAAGAGAAATCAATGAACAGTTTTTCTGGTGATAATACACAGGTCTTTTGTTCAGCTACCAGCAGGAGCATATACTGCAGGTACTACTTGAGTTTCTGGCCTTCTTAAACTACTCAGAGAGACCATACAACTAATTTGCATCGAAATAGCCCAAAATCTGGATTTTATGAAGGGCTGCATAAAACCCAGCTAAAGCCAATTCGTACTTGTTAAGAACAGGGAGATTGCTTCTGTTCTCAGGTCAGTGCCATTAGGCTGCTGGTTCTAACAAGAAAACACACTTCAAATCACAAGCAAACCATTAGAGAATAATCAGATGGTGGGGAAGGGAACACTTTTATACTTCTACCATTTTCATATGCTTTTCATTATGCCTAAGTACTTTTCATGACACTGACTTTAAATGGCCTTTCCAGAAGACAGCAGCCACTGGCCAATGACCCAACACTATCAAGCACATTAACATTCAGCTAATTCTACTTTGCAAGAAGGCACCTTATCTTTTTAGAAGCAGAACGCAAACCTTTCAAGCTTCATTATTCCAGAAATTGATGCTTCATTACGGTAAACTTGTTTAATGTTTTAATCCTTTGAAGAGATATTTTATTAAAGGGTAAGAAAGTATGCATAAGATAGTTTAAAACACTTCAACAGGCCTAATCCATAGGGTAGAAGCAATAAATTTGTCTTCAAAGTGACTCAGGCTTTTAAGAGAAAGACATGAATCTTACTCCTGCCCTTATCAGAGCATGGCTGGACAATCACCTGCGAGGTGTGTGCATTTGGCACATCCTGACACACAAGGGCTCACTGCCCACAAAGCCCTCCCCTGAAGCAGTCTTGTTTCCCATGCTCCAAAATGAGTCACTTTAAAGCAGTAACTATTGGAAATGCCTTCCTCCTAGCAAGGCATCATGACACTTCTCCTCATGTGGAGCTTCTTAAATATTTAGAGCTAAATTTGCAGGTTGGTTCTGCTATTGCAGAGCTCAGTATTTTTATACATTACACAAGCCCTCAGGCTAGTTTCTCAGCCTGTTTTGCTGAAACCTGTGCCCTCTTACACTCAAAGAAAAATTCTTTCTTTAAGCTAAGAGGAAATGCATGCTTCTTTACTTTTCTGCTCTTTGGCAATAGTACCAGTAAACAGTGAAGTCTTTGAAGAAGCTAACTGAATTTGGAGACAAAGTGTTAAAAAACCCCTGAGCCTTACATAAACGCTTGATAAAAGAAATCACTATTTTACTTCAGTGTCAAATTGGTCACCTAAATCACCCCTACTGTTTCATTCACTGGAGGACATTTTACAGAACAGCAAAAGAGAGTAAAATATCCTTCCAGTGTCAAGACTATCTAGATACACACCCAGAAGAATGGGTCCAAACTGACTCCTATGAGTCAGTACTGGTTTAATATTTAAGAATTCAAAGAAAGAACTCTTGAGCCTTGTATCCCTGGCTAAATAATTTGGTAGTAAATGAGGCAGAAGTAACTCTAGAGAGAAACAATTCATTTTCATATTACTTAGACCAGTGTTAATGGAGTACACACAACTGAGATTGTCAGACATTTGATTTCCACCTGAAAAGCCAGTATGACCTGTTCCAGTACTGATGAAAGGTCAAATAACCCACACGGGATAATGCTCCCAAACAAAATCAAGGATTCATCCCACAAAAATCAATGATCTTCATATATAGATCCTAGATAAGCAATGCATGTAGTCTGGAAAGTACAGAATACTGTGCTTTCAGCTGAGCTATGGCGAAAAATCAGGGTTCTGTACAATTACTTGCATTCAAACAAGAAATGCACAATATATGGATTTAGGTAAAACAAAAACAGTATTAATGACATTCATTTTTCTGGTTTTATCTTGGTTATAAATTAAGTCTACCTCTAGCAAAGAAATCACTACCAAGGTGATGATATATTGAAACAGGGGCCCAAGGAGGCTGTGTAACCTACAAAACCTGACTGCAGAAGTGGCTGAGCAGCCTGCTCTTACTGGCTCTGCCTAGAGCAGAGGGTCAGAGAAAAAAACAAGCAGACATCCCTACCAATGCCAGCTCCTCTACAGTTTCAGAACTGAACGTTACTGCAGCTCTAGATCAGTTCTAAGGATATTAATGCTTAGAAGCAAAGCACAGTCGAGGGTAAGAACCTTCTGTCTTTTCTTTCCAGTCCTTATAGGAGTTTAGAAAGTTCTACACACTAACACATACCTACTTGTGACAGACACTTATCTCCCTCAGACTCTAATACTCCAGTAAGATGACAGGGCCTTTGGCTTTAAAAAGTGGAAGTTGAATGCATGACTGCTTTCAGTGTCAAAACAGCAATTGTCTCACATGATCCAAAGGTTATATAAAAAAATTATTTCCTGCATTGTAGAAGAGAAATAAGGATCAGTCAGTGAAATGCTAATATCATTAGCTTGATCAGATGAGTAAGTGTCATGTGAATAAAGGCAACTTTCTTAGGCAAAACTAATACAAGCAACTTTACAACTTGCATGTCCCTTAAAGGATAGTGAAATAAGACACAATGAACACTGCAAGTTTGGGGTAAGTTCAGCATGAACTGAGACTAAGCGTTCCAAGGCACCTGCCCCCCAGCTCTATGCCCTAATATATAACCTGTCTTACATGTTCTTCATATTTCATTTGTGAGCTGTGGAGCTTTCAAAGTAATGCCATCACATCACTTTTATGTTTAGAGAGCAGATATGCTACAATTCAGATTTCAGACAAGGTGTCAAGTTTCAGTAGTAAGCAGAGCTATTTCTTTTCACCATCCCCATCCAGAAACTGGCTGCAGCTTTGCTCACTTCTTACCAATCAATTAAGGCTGCCTGACTTATGAAAACAATCCAGTTAGCAGTCACATAAAGAAATTTTTTTTTGGTTGTCCCTAATATTTCCCTTGTCCCTTCAGTGTTTATTACTTTCAAGTACCTGACAACAGCTACTATTAATACTGATTTGAAAAAATTACTTTTCTAGGGCAGCTTTTGAGAGGGGATTGAAATTGCCATTATGATACATCAAAGCTTTGATGTGGATACTAGGGTTGAATGAAACTCAAGCTGTGTTCATGACAGACCTTAAAGCTTCTGTTATACGAACTATAATGTTCACTATAAGGTGGCATTGTTCTTCAGTCATCTTTTTTATTTCTTTTCTTTTGTTTTTGGAGGGGGTAGGCATTGGTAGAGGATGAGGAGGGTGGTTTGGTTGTTTTGACAAAACCTATATGATTCCAGGAAATTTTTGCCTTCGTCCTAATACTATTTTTCTTTCATCAACTTGTCCATTGGATATGTCTGCTAACTCACCACCTTAATATCCTATTACCAGTGCTAACTTTGGACATCTACAAAACGCTCTGTAATATTCTAGTTTATATCATAGCAATGCCATCTCCTAATTAGTGCTTCAGAAGTCTTCTGAGAACCTGGAAGGACAGAACAAGAGTTGGACTAGAAGGGAACACTTGTCACTGACCTCTGCAACATTGAGTGCATCATTTCCCTTGTTCCTTTTCTTCCTCTGACATTTTGATTGCAACTTCTTCCAAACAAGTACCAAACCTTCACTAAATCGCTATATTAGTGTTAGCTGAGACTTCTAGAGCTGCAAGAAATACCATTCGTCTGAGACCTCTCTCTACTGCAACTGACAGACAGACCTTAAAGGCCATGAATTAATGCAGCATTTACATGGGCACTATTAAAGCCAAAATGTCTCTTGATGGGAATAATTAAGACAGTGTTAAAGGCCAATCAACCAGCGACCAGCTGCTGAATTTTCAGTGGAAGGAACAAATATATGTTACAAAATAGCTGGAAAAAAACCAACCAAGTCAATAACTGAAATCTTTCACAGCAGAACAGGATTACATCATGGTTCAGTATAAAAGGGGCAGTTTCACCAACAACTGGATAAGGACACGAAAGAACATCACATCACAGCATATCTTCAGGAAGCCCTTATCTCTCTGCTCAGAACTTAAAAACATTAATTTTCTGCACTCTCAGTAATCAGCTTATAGCTCTCTCTTTGCTATATAGTAGCTCAAATGTCCCAGTGATTAGTCAACTCTAGGGTAAATGAAGTAGCAGGGACTGCATTTTGCCTGAAATATCTTGATACAGCCAACTCCACTTAAAAGAAAAACAATAGCAGCTTGTTTATTATCAGAGGAATAATTAAATGCAAACTGGATTTAGCATTACAACTGAGAAATCAATTGGATCTTCTTGTTTTCTCTCAATTTACTTTATTACATGAGCATTCCTGACTCCAGGACATCAAGGTGAAGAATTAAAGGGCAATCAGCCTTCATTAGAGTGGTTTAGGTGAAATTCTTACTTCTAACATAAAAGAAAGAAAAATCAGACATGAGGCTGCTATTTGTTTTCTATCTCACCTTGTAGTGATGCAGTATGACAAACAGAACAATAAGGCAGACATGATGAGTACCCCTTACAACTATTTAATCTTAAACTGTAAGAGAAGACAAGCAAAGATGTTAAAGACAGTTCCAGAAGTATCCCAGTCTACTTGACCTTGGTATAGCACTTACCCCTCTCCCCCTTTCAGGAGGAACTGACAATTTTGAGATGTTTTAGAGCACTATAGTGTCACAGAAACACAAAAAATAATTTGAGAAATCAATACAAAGCTTGACAAAAAGATGACAGTAGGAAAGGGAGCAACAGCAATCCCACTGCTTGGGTAAGGAGGCAGGACAGACCTACATGTCTGCCTGTATCACAAGTCTTGGAGGATGGGGGAGGGCACAGAAGGTAGAAAGGGAGAAGAACACTCCCCCAACTCTGCTGTCTTAAGCTCCTTAGTTTCTCCTAAACTTCAACACTGTATCATTCCATAGCTACTAGTTTCCCTATTCCTATTCTCCTGACTTTGTCCTCTAGACTTCTCAGATCTACTCACTACATCTGCTTCTTTTCTTCCTTCTTTTAGAGTTGTGAAAATTTCATCCTGCATATCCCATGTTCTGAGTACCTCCAAAATTTCAACCTGCATGTCCCATGTTCTGAGTACCTGCTGTTCAGTACTGCCAACTAAGCTCAGCCCTGGGCTTGTCTGCCCTCTCCCAAAAGACCCGACATTGCTTTTGGGGAAGAACTGAAAAATCTGGACTCCAGCAGCCCCTGCCAAAAAATCTGCCCAGCAGAGCAGTTGCACAAGGAACCAGACATAATAGCTTTTAGAGTCTTTTTAAACACTTTTTCCTCTCTTTGAGTCAGATCAAAGCTGTTATGTAGAAGCAAGCTCTATTTTTAAGGAAAGAATTACTTTTATGCAGATGCAAACTAGATTCCATGGAGTTTTGAACAAAAATATTTATACTGAATGCATGCAACTTCATTTCTCCCCCTTTCAGGTCAGGCTATGTTAACAGAAGCATCTAAATGTTCATCTCAGATGGCCAGTTTCTATTTGCCTCAGCATTCTCTACAGGATCTCCTTGGTTTAAATTTTACACTACTTGCATTGTGTTACTCAAAATTGGCTTTATTTTCCCCTCTAACCTTAGATTTTGCTGCTTTTCTATCTTTCAGTATTGGAAAGTGGTTTTGATTTCCCATGGGAACAAAAATTTCCTGTAGCTTTTTGCATACTTACACAAAGGTTGATTTCATAAACTATATAGGACAGGTCCCCAGAGAGAAAATATTGCCTTTGTTACCATGCATATGGCTCTGTCTTTACTTGGAGACATGAGAATACACACATAGGCAATATCTGTCATGCATGTCATGTGAATTTTCTTTACCAAGTTTGGACAATTGGTCCATTTCCAGCTGAGGAAAAAGAAAGGTAGGAAAAAAGCTGATTCCTCTAACACAGCATGCCCTTTCAGCAGAGTTAACAGGCTGAGCAATAAGAGCTGCAGAATATCTAACTCATGTAATTCAAGCTCAAAAACAGACCCAAATTTTAAAAAGGGCTTCTTACCCAGAAGATCCTGTGCCTGCACAGAGCAGTTAGGTAAGCTTTGTCCAGGTGAGTGCTCACATTTGTGCTAGAAAGCCTGCATGAGTTTTCCCGAAGCAAACTATGCAGAAGAAAAGAGAAGAGGTAGCTCCACTAACAGAAACATGAGATGTCCTCTCTGGGGTCATAACCAGGCACCCAATGCTCTGGAGGCATTCTGCTGGTGCACAAAGCTTAAGAAAACAACGATTTCGTAACTTCACATAAGACTAGATAAAACAGGGCTTAAGTGCACTCTGCTGCCTGTATTATGCTTCATCTTGAGGGGCTGTCACATGGAACCATGGCATGAACTTCAGTTGTTGCTCCCCATCATGTGTTAGTATTTCCTTATGAGATGCCTCTCAATCCTGCTGCAAAAGGATTTCCAACCCAACTCCAACTGCCAGCTAAAAGGCACCGTAATAATCCAGTTGTAGATAAGATTGATAGATACCATACACATACCAAACCTAGAGCACTTTAACACATTTCAACTAACTAAAGCAATGGAAGGTAGCTAATCTCCTCTTACTGGCAATGACAAATATTTTCACACCTAAATGGAAGATTCAGCTCACTCATTCTCTTATCACAAGTGATCATAGACTGTGTCCTAGAAAAATCATTTAGTTAAAAAAAAAAAAATACTGGGCTTAATTGACTTGCAAGCCCTTACAATGCATCTGAGCTGTGCATTGGTAATTGGATGATGGACACTTAAGGACTCCAATAAAATGTGCTTTAGGAACTAAATTCACCATAAGATGCATAATTCTTCAATGGTTAGAATGATGTACAAGTAAAATCCTACCTCACTTTCCCCAGCATGCTCAGACAGCATTGTCAGGAGTGCTGCACAGTTACATAACTCATAGGTTAATAACCACACAGAGGAGGGATGGGGTTGATAAAGCCAGTGATGCCTTTGCATGTTTGGTAAAGCTACACTGAAAATGAAAGCTCTAATTTTTGAGGTCTTTCTCGCTGCTTCATTTTAACTAGGGCTGGGGGTGTTATTTCATGCTTCAGTAGTCGCACTAATAGAGCTGCTCTGTGCTAGCTGAATGAGATTTTCCTGGTTGTGAACACCAATGTCTTGAACAGTTGGGCTAATCTGAATTAACCTATACAGCAAAAATACACTTGAGTCCACAAATACAAGATGACATTAGCATAGATTCCTAGTGAGCTAACTCAAATTTAGACACTGTAAAAGCTTGGGGGGAGTAGGGAAGAGAGTTAATTCAAAAATTCAAATGGGAAAACCACCAAACCTACATTTATATTGAGAGACAGATGTAATTTGTGTGCATGAACGCTAGCTAATTCTCTGGTAAAATTCTCACAGGAAAATAAAAACCCAAAATAAGGAAAAAAAATTATCAACATAAGGATGCCAGCCTTCTTCAGGTGTAATTCTAGGTGAGGACTAAAATTTGCCAGAAGGAATTGAACCAAGTTTGCACTACGGTCTAAATTGGTTCATGTAATTGCTCAATATCCTAAGCTTGAACCTGAGGCAGAAACAAGAAGGAAACTGCACTTGCTGAAAAGAACAGCAACAATCCTTTTACTTGCAGTGAATAAGAAAAACAACAAAATTCTACTTTTACAATGGCTTCAGTAGCAGTCTATTACTGTTTCACAATGTATAAAACAAGGTAGATCAAGGTGGTGTAATTAACTACAGTCTCAAAAAACCACCATAAAACACCAACTCTGAGCAAGCTAACAATAAGCAATGTTCTTTGCTTCTTCCTTCACAGCCTGTCTTACTGAGATTTGTGACACAGCAGTTGACACATTACTTCTTCCAAAACTACACCTCTCTGGGAAAAGTGCAGGAGTACAAGCACTCCTCTGAGCTATATTTTTTGAACAAAAGCAACTCCTTCTTTAAACTGAGACCTTTTCCCTCCTCTTAAGAAGAAATTCATTGTTTGCTGCTCTGTGATGACCAAAATAAGAGTCTAGGATCTCCAGGGTGATATCCTACCAAAAATTGGCACTCTGATCTCTTAACCCCTTAAAGAGCCTTTCCTTCCATCCTCCCTTTGAGGAATGAACATTCATTTACTCAGCCCTCAGGTGACCTCTCTCCTTAGAACTGCACTTAAAATAATCTAAACCACCATTTTGGTAATTATATGCCTTTAAATTTAATTGATCTTTGAAAGATGGTTCCTCTTGTGCTGAAAAAGAAAGTCCAGAGTGTTCACCTAGTTCAAGGAGAACGTTTGGACATGCAGCTCTAAGCTGTCACTTAAGTTTTCACAGCAGAGAACACAGTAGATACTGAATGGGTTACTATCCACAGTCCTGTCATTAATGCATATTTACAACCTCATTAGCAGAGCCAAGCACCTTGTGTATTGGATACTTCACAAACACTCATTCAAATCGGTGCCCATATGAGGGATGGTCCATATAGGTATTTCAGGCTATGAATGTGTAAGTTTCAGCTGCAACTGCTTCTATTGCCACCTATGACCTGTGGGGCTTTTTTAAAAATTCTGCATTACTTACAGCAAATACAATTATTTTAGCCTTCCTGGATGACTCCTGACATTTCTAGGATGATTCTTACACTGTGATAACACAGTTCAGCATAAATCCTTGTAAACACAGTTGTAGAAATACTGCATTTATTTCAGCTGGTATGAAAAAAGTGGTTTCTTTGCTTCAGGGCAGTAGCTAACAGCTTTAGAGCCTGAGTGATCAGAATGCCCAGAAACTTGATCTTACCCCTAATATTAACCACATAAGTGGAACCAAAGAGGAAGGAGAAAGGTAGCAGATCTGCTGCCATCCTCTTTAGATACCTTTCAATATTAAAATGACTTTACACAGATGACATGAGAAGAACCTACTGCAAGGAAGAACCTATGTGTGCATTTTTTTCCTCTTGCTTTAAATTCAGGTCAGATCATCTGATAAACATTATGTAAACAGAAAAGGTGAGAAACCCATAAGTTGGAAACAAGAAAGGGTTTCAAGAGGTTCCATGTAGCAATTATAAAAATATGTGCTTTTAACTAAAGAGATTTTCTGAAAAGGAAGAACTTGATCACATTTAAGATACAAAGCAGGAAACTGATTAAGATTTGATATTTACTTCCTTAGCCCAAGGTCACCAATTAGATTAAACAACAATGAAGAAAAGAAAAAAGGGAAATTAAACAGAGCTATGAAAGAGGAAAAAGTTATAAAATGTAGAAATATGCAAATAGGTTACTGAAAGATATATTTGGATAGCATTAAAACTTAGAGCCAAGAATTCAGAAGTCTGAAAATATGCAGACTGAGTTACAACTACAAGTTATCCCTTGTCTATTTGTACTCAACAAGCTAGTCCATAATTAAATAATTTAATAAAGTTTAGGGTTTTTCCCCCCCTTACGGAGTGAACAATAGATATGAGTCTTAGACACTGTTCCACCCTAGTTTTCCATGACTCTGATCTTACTTAACAGTAACTACACTCAGCTCCATCCCTTTCAAAACACAAATTCTCCCTAACTTAGCACTTTGCTAATCAGGGTAGGTAGGATGTCTTGGTTTTTTCTGTATCACTGGGCAATGGTTTGCTGTACAGAGAACACAAACTGTCTGCAACTCAACTTATGCAACAGGCAGTCAAAACCACCACAGCTTCTGTGTTCATAATCAATAGAAATTGAATTCAGGGTTTTCTGCTGCTATGCTGAACAGGGCATTAAACTCCAGGCAGTGGAGTGGGGTTTCTCATTCACTTCCAGTAAGGAATACTTTGAAGAAGGGAACATTTACCTAGTGTGTCAGGAAAGCATGAACCTCAAAGTCATTTCAACCATCCTCCACCATTAGAAATTAGATATTCAGCATCTTCCAGAAGGAAGATTTCTAACATTAGTTACACAGGTTAGAGAACAGAAGACATACACTTGTTTCCATTCATAAATTGAGACGCAATCAGCACAAAAACCCTCAAATACACAAGAATACAGCATTTATCAACCTAAAAAGAATACTACTGTTCTATTTTGTTGCAAACCAATTACCCTTGAATTTCCATCTGCACTTTTAAGAAAGATTAAAACATGCTTATGAGAAGACTGGGAAGAGGTACAGTTGGAAATGGGATTACGCATGGATGAAGAGATGCAGTTTTCACACTGATACTTAGTAAGGCTTCCCAGATTTTTGTACAATGACAATTGTCCTCTACTTAAAGAGGTTCTGCACCTAAACAAAGAGCACTCACCCTAACTTATTTACCTTATTCTCATATCCCTTGTTTAAACCACAGCTCTTCAAAGCAAAGGCTGTAATGCATCCCTGTGACACTGAAATTTGAACTGTAATTCAACTTGAAGTCAAGGTATTATAGCCAAACAAGTTAATGTCTCCTACCTTGCACAGATGGAACAGCACAGTAAATCTCACTCTTGTTTGTACCAGAAAGAAGGGAAACTAGAAAGATGGCAAATCTTTGGCTTATTAAAAAGACGTTGAGAAGGGAACTAATAAAACCTTGTCATGCCTTTCAACAATATGGAAGTAAAAATAGTTTTAATAGCTAACAGACAGTGTTCAGGAAGATTGCCAGCACAGGTATTTAATCTTCTCTATAACTGTTTTACTAAATTACTGAGTGATCATGTGAGCCTTACCTCACAAATCAGGGTCACTTATAGAAAAGGAAGAAATAATGAATTAAAAGCAGATAACTTATGATGCCTCCTCTATTGATTCTTCCAGCACCTCGAGACTGACAACTTCAACAGTGCCTGGATCATGAGGCCATGAATCAGTCTCAGAGTAATTAAGGGATGTTTACCATCCATGACCATATATGTCCATCAGATTCCACTCACAATTTTTAATACTGTATTAACTCTTTACAAGCAGTTGATTTAATCTGTATGAATCAGGGGGACACAAAAATAAAATCCCTGATCAGTATTCTTCAGGAGAGTTAAAAAAACTCTTAGCCAAAGTAAATTGTTTGGCAACTGAGTCACAATCCCTCTTCAAAACAGATTGTCTAGAAACCTTAGGACAACGTATTCCCCAGATGAAAACGTCACCCTATTAGTAAATGAAAAGGAGCCACCTTCCTACAATAAAATATACATTTAAATTATGTAAGAAATTTTCATAATATTTGATACCAAAATACAGAAGCTCCTACTATCAGAAGAACATTCCTTTTGTTTCATGCAAAGTACAGTACACACCAAGAAATTCATTTTTAAGAGGACTGCATACAGAAATAACTTCTGAAGTGCCTGCCATCTCAGCAGGCAGGTAGGAGACTGGAGTATTTTGGTTTGAGTTGGCAATTGTGAGGTGCATGTGTGTTCAAGAACTCATGTCGAAATGAGACATCTAACCCCGGTTTATATTCCAAACAGCCAGTGTTCAAGTGCCACCATTTATCTCTCCAAGCTTTTCATACAGGCACTTCTTGAGCCTGGACTTGTACAACATCAAGTGTTTTATACTCACAGGTACAGTGTTCAAGCCTTGATTTATATCTCAGTATCTTATACTCCCTGGTTCACTACTCAAGCCTTGATTTATAGCTGGGTTGAGGGAATCAATTCAGATAAAATACTATTCGGCCAAACCTTCACCTTTTCTGTGAGCCAGTACAAAGACTAATCTTTACTATATCGTCTCAGAAAGCTATGCCCAACTTTTTGCTCCACTTTTGTGGAAGCTATTTCGTTCAGCAAAATCCCAGTTTTTCTCTAGTCTCCTCTCAAGAATCTCCACAAAAGAGTTGATTCAGCTCCTTAAAGTTTCAGCAAGTTCACTGAACATAGGTTGTTTGCTTTCTTCTTCTCACACAAAGGAGATCAGCAAATAAAGTGTCATCTCTGCAATTCCCTATTTCTTTGGGCTGTCATAAGAAACATAATTATAGACAATGTCTTCCAACACCAATAGTTACAGCTATCTTATGGTAAGACCATCTGGGTTTGCAAGAAAAGCTCAAAGCTTTGGAACATTATGGTATTTAAATAAAATTAAAAACCTGAATGTAGAAGTTAATTATACTTGTCATTAAGCCTTTGAATCAGAAATTTTACTCTCAGCCACAAGGAAAGAATCAGATAAAACCACAAAAAGTTGTGACCCAGATTTATTGCATTTGTCTAACCATGAAACCGTAACCATATAACCATTAGACCTAGAAGGAATTAATTTTGATTACCAGGAGAGCATTGGCACAGATACCAAAACCCTCACAGCCCCATGGCCACACACACAACCTATACTTACTTCCAGCACAGTTTCTCACTTCAAAACTCAGGTAAGGCAGGCTTCTAAGGGTGTGCAGTAGGAACTTGAAAATATAAAATGGTCAAGAATTTAGTTTCACCAGAAACTAGCTTTTACTTACAGAAACTGCTAATCTGAAGCCTCCAAATGCTTATTTTAAATGATGGGGTACTGAAGGGAGTGGTGTTAACCAACAAGTCCGATTGTTTTGTCAGCTTTTTTAAAACATTCTTCTCCGGATAGAGAGCCTTTGCTGAAGAGATTCTCACTGCAGTAAGACGATTACAACATCCTGAAACCTTGACACTACTTTTGCCCTTTTTTTTGCTTTAAGTAAAAAAAGCAGTTCCATATCCTGAGCACAGCCTCATTTAAAGAAAACGAGGACAAAGAAAATTAACTCCTGGAAAAATAAAGAGGGACTTGAGTCTGAAAAGAGCAAGGTCTAGCACAAACTTCCCTAGCTCTAAAATACAGCATAAAACCATCCCAGCAATCCTGAAACAGAAGTGCAGATATGCCTCT
Organism: Gymnorhina tibicen; assembly: GCA_013399875.1. NCBI lineage: Eukaryota > Metazoa > Chordata > Aves > Passeriformes > Artamidae > Gymnorhina > Gymnorhina tibicen. The sequence continues at coordinate 4,971,328 of VXAZ01006886.1, forward strand.
TTGGTCTTTCAGTTTTTCAGGAAAACTTGTCTTACACAACCATTCCATGTCAGCTCCTCATTGCTGACTTCTATTCCCATTGGGGAATTTCAGTCTGACAAAAGAGGAAAGGTCACCAAGAGATTATGTTCCTGCAAGCCTCAAGCCTCATGTACATAAGTAGCAATAGGGCAGATATTCCTGCTGAAGGAAAATGTGCAGCCTCAGCCAGCTCTTTACTCTCCACCAAATGTCTATTTCAGGACAAAAAAAAAAAACCAAGCAGGTTTTTCATTAAGCAGGATACAATCATGAGAACAAAGCCACAGGAAAGATTTCACCAGACCTGCTCTTCAGAGAAGTGCTTAAACAAAAGAGGTCTTAAATGAACTCCAGAAGACTGGGCAGTGGGGTGAAAGGTGTGGTGCCCATGAGTAAGTCAGAGGAATTTTCTTCCAAGTACTATTTCCACACAAAGCACCAAATTGACTCAACGTTGGTGCAACTGAGACATTAGAAGCCATCTTACACTAAATGGCCCCACCAAAACATACACTTTATCTCAGACCTGCCTTCAGAGCCTTCCATCCCTGTCCTTTCCCATGCATTACATATCGAAACAGAATTGCACTCCTCTGTACCAGAAAGGGAAGAATGACGGCAGAGACACTGACTGTGTTGCCTAAGTCACAAGAGATTGATAGCCTGGGACATGAACTATGCCCTCATAAATCCCAATACAAAATCTTAACTATAAGGCCATTTTATTGCCATTCTGATTTCTCTCTAGCAGCTTAGTTCTCCAATTATAAAAGCACCTTTCATGTTACAGCCTCCTCATCATTTTCTCCTCAAAGTGCTTCTGAAGTTATTTAAGCCTATATTCCATAAAAAAACCTCTGAATGAAATTCAGGTTATCACCATAGAATAGCACTCCACTCAGACAGCACTGTTTCCTCCAAGGTAATTTTCATACTTTAATTATCTCATTGCTTGAATCATCTTCCATAAGAAGCCCACAACAGAAGCAACTCAAAGCAGTGCACTTAAATAAAATAGAGAATAACACAAACTGTACTCACAGGAGTGTCCTTCACAAAACCTCGTTTACACAGACTCAAAGGATGAAAACCCCAAAATTTTACTTTTGTCTTCCCTAGTCGTGTTACCTCCTTTTAGACATAAACTGTTCATAATAACACATTTGCAAGATCCCTGAAGGCCATTTTATCTCAGTTTAAACATCTTAAAATACTTTCACTTACTGAAAGTTCTCAAAGTTGCACTTTGTTGGGGACAATTGTTGCAAAATGTATGGTCTGTTGTGCTTGCACGTTCTTCTTCTTGGAGCATACATTAACAGGGCCAGAGAAGGACACCACATACTAAGAACACAAGCCTGGAGTTAGACAGTCTACATGGGAAAATAAAAATAGCTGAAAATCTGCTTTCAGGTAGTTGACTGTCACTGACTGAAGGTAACTTGCAAGTTGATGCAGAGATACAGCAGCAAATAGAAAGGAAACAAGTACATAATCTTCTAGCTGGTCTGTTTCAACTGCCAGGTAATTAATAAGTAAAAGGAGAGTATAAGCCTAATCCCCACTTGTCTTGGGGATGGTTTATATCCCACATCCATTTTTGGTTTGTGTCCAGAATGGTCACTGCCTCCCCCATCTCCAGGAGTATCATGATGGCGAGGGGCAGCCCGGGATCCTGCGAGGGTTGGGGGGCCAGGGGCTGCTGCTTCCTTCTGGTGGGAGGAACAAGCCAGGAGCCACGCGGTGCAGGCATCGGACAGGATATCCTGTTGCCCTGTGGTTTTCGCTCATTTCTTTCTTTTCTTTTTCCTTCAGTGCTGTGACCAGGGCTTGCCAGCTTGCTCCTGTGGTGCTTGGGAGCCCAGGGCCGGTGCGTGCTGCGCCGGGAGCCAGGAGCCCTCCCTGCTGGGTCGCTCCCTCTGCGTGGCGGCCCGAGCCCGGGACCAGCCATTGCCGGTGAGCTATTCAGGGGAGCAATCCCATGCCGAGCCCTGCTGTTCTCTGCCGCTGCTTCAGGGCTTTTTGCTGAATTTTAACTCGACACGCCATGTCCACCCAGACCCCTGCGGCTCCTGCCACTGCTTCAGAGTTTTTGCTACACTTTGTTTGCCACCCTAGGTGTGCCCACCTCTGCCAGCTGCTGCTCCGAGGTTCCTGCTACAGTCCATTCAGCTTCCCGAGTGGCACTAAGACCGGCTGCTCCCCACGAGTTTTGCAAAACGGCGACACGTCCTCTCTCTGTCCCCTCACCCGAGCCGCCATTGCCGTGTGGGGAGAGGCGGCCGAGCTCACGCCACAGCGCCCCCTGCAGGCACGGGAATCAGCACCCCTGCCCTGCCCGGCCGGGAGCCAGCAGCGCCCCCTGCCGGCCGTGCCCGGAACTGCCCCGAGGGAAAGCGCCGGCGGCCGGGAGAGGCCGGCGCTGGGTTCCGGGTCCGTGAGGTGTTGCTGCCACTGCTGTTTGTCTGTCTCGTTATACACATACACACTAGTAAAGAACTGGTATTCCTTTTCCCATATCTTTGCCTAAAACCCCCATAATTTCAAAGTTATAATAACTTGGAGGGTAAGGGGTCATATTTTCCATTCCAAGGGAGGTTCCCGCCTTCCCTGGCAGGCACCATCTTTCAAACCAAGACACCACTACCCTTCATAATTGATATAGTGCAATATGAAAATGGGCATACCCTGTTTTTAGCAGTAACCTAGAGACTCACAGCATGTTAAAAGTACTACAGAATACAGATGCTGAAGATCACACCCACTAGCTTTTAGAACTATTTTCTGTAAGACATAACTGTTGTAGGCCAGAACCTCTCTGCCTTCACATATCTACACATTTTCCACAGAGCTGCATGCACCTGCCAGACAGCACATTCTGCATCCTCCACCACTAGTACATTGGTCACCTCTTGCTACCCCATTCCACCCTTCTCTACCATTTTGAAAGTCTAGTTCCATTTATGTAAGACCTTAATGCCCTACAGTACAAGTGACATGGTGGCTTCCAGGCCAGTATGGGGGGAATGGAACTGGGAATCTGGAAATTCAAAAGCCTGATTTACTACAATATCTGCAAAGATCTAACTAAGCGCCAAGTTGTATAGTGGAACTGCCAAGGTGCTCTGTGTCTAGGGTGCAGCAGGGACCTTCTGCAATTTCAACATCCCAGATGCGAAACTGGTTACGTACGGAGACCTGCAAAATACTTCTAAATGCAGTTTGCTAAGTCCAGTGCTTCTCTTCCCTAGAGGCAGATGTGCAGCTGCAGGGAAATGCACAGCTGTCACTGTCACTGGCTTCAGCAGGGCTAGGACACTGCAGCAGCTGCTGCTGCAGGGGGAGGAATAGGGGGACAAAAGACCAAGGTGGCATCCACAGGGAGACTGGATCGTTCTTCTCCCACTCACACCACAAGCACGTTTCAAAGCTCCCTGAGCATATGGCTGTCTTCAGGAGCTTATTTAACTGCTTCAAGTGAGAGTGCCAGAGGTGATCTTCGTATCTGACAGGTAACTACATTACATTTCTCTCTGATGCTGCAGTTTACCACCAGGTAGAAAAGGGCTCAGCCAAAGACTTCTGACCAGTGCCTCTGACAATGCAATGCACTCGAGGGCTGGAACCTGGCAGTTGTATGGCACAGAGACACATACAAAAGTATGAGTAACAGTCATGGTTTTTCAGAACTGCACAGAATGCCTAGATTTTCTAGATTCTAGATATTTTGACACATTTTTGCTATAGACCATTCCAAAATTCCAGAGACCAAGCAGTCAACAGGTCATTAGATCTACAGAAAGGACTGAACCTTGCTGACACCAATTTTAATGTTAGTAAAGTGTCCTCAACTTCCCTGCCATATAAGTAGGAAAATTTACTATATAGTATTCTATAAAATATTTTAGGTGGAACAACTCATTTTCTAAGCACTCAACAGAAGCAGAGGCATGAAGGAATACACAGAATTCAATATCAAGAAAATTAATAACCTAAATTTTTTTTTTTTACTTTGATGTTAGCAAACAGACCATTTACACTTTGCTTTGCACATAGATCTCTGAGAACAATGATTTTCACGACAATGAATAAACACATCTGCAAAACAAACTGAAAACTGAAGATAAAAAAAACATACCATCAGAGAAATAAAATACTGTAGTGCATGATTTAACAGCAGGAAACTATTTCACCCTGTGGTTTGTCTTTAGTTTTTCTGTATAAATTGACCAGATACTAAAACATCAGAAAGCAAGCCCCAGGGCCAAAAATTTCCAGATCAAAGATGCAATGGAATACTCCAGGGATCCCATCTTGCTAGGAACAAGGGAATTTGAAAGGGCAGCTAATAGCATAGGTTTAAAGAGGCTGATAGCTGAATATTTATCTATATGAAAGCATGAAGTGAATCAACTTTGGCTGCAGCCTGTTTGTACCATACCAGAAGTGCAAGGCAATAGTGATAACCTCTTTACAAAGCTGAACCCAAGAAACTGTTTAGCCCACTTGGCATATTTAGGTTGTTTACAGAACACCTGATTATGCATGGTGCAAGTGATAGAAGCTAGACTTGTGTATGTGTGCATGGGGAAAAATATTGTACAAACTGGTCCAACACTGAAAAAACAAGGCTTGTATAGATTCACATCCATATATTCTCCCACCTGCACCAAACTTCATCTTGAAACTTTCTGCTCCTCTTCTAGTCTAGGGGAGAAGCCAGTAACAACACACAGATGTCACCATGAAGAAGTAACAGGTTTCAACTCCAATCTTAGTGTCCCTCTGCTGTCTTAGATCAGTCCTAGATCATGCCCCATATTTCAACAGCAGCTATTTCTTCTCATACATTCATTAGAGCCCCTTCCAAAACAATCCCCGTGAATACTGTTCAAGCTATTGTTCAACAGGCAGCTTCTAATTAACCCTTAACCTTCATCAAGCTAAGGAAGCATTTTTTCTGAACCAGAGCCCAGCCTCCCTGGTGTGTCTCTGCAACCAGCATGTTAATGCACACCACTGTACAGCCACTGTGCTTCCTGGGGGCTCAGTTCACCTAGCTCATCTACATCAGCTTTTCTGCTGCAGGAACCTCTTACAGAAAAAGGCAGAGTAGAATGTAATGGCAAACTTCAGTCTCACTTGTTTCTTAGTCTTTCTGTAGAAGACTCCCTCTAATACACAGCTCATGCAATGCATGGATTGAGAGCCAAGTATCCAAGTCACAGCCAAAGCAGGCTGGTTGGCAAATCACATTTGGCAAGCCAGCAAGACACGGAGGTACAAGCCCTTGCCACACCAGGTTCCCTATGCTACGTGCCTATCATAGCCCAAACTGCCAGCACTAATAGCTAAAGCAACCTAACATTTTCTGTGTTTAAGACCTCATATAATCACTTTCCCCTGTCCCAAATAATTTTGGATGACATTTCCCGTAAAGACTGTCTCAGACTTGGGATTTTTCTTCCAGCCATGCAGAAAGAGTTTATTTGCTCAATGCAAAAACACTGTTTTGTCAACATTTTTAAACAACTGTTAAGTCTAAAAGCTTTTATATCCATCTGCTTTTGAGCACAGACTGAAAATTATCAAGCTGTCAGAAATGTTTCTTATTTAGCCCTATAAAATCTTTCAAATTTGGCAGTGTTAAGCCTCTATAAAGCTGCAGCTTGCCCATGCTCCGAACTGACAGGTTAGAATCTGGCAGCTCAAGTTCCTGAAGTTACCATCTGCCCTGATCATTCTACAATCCAAGACTGAGTAGCACTTCCTTCACAGTTGCTGCTTTCAGTGCCTATCAAGCTGGACAAAGGAAAGCAGACTGGATTCATGTATTTTTATACTCATATCAAAGTTCTGGCTGTTTCTGCACAGGAGAAAAAGTGCAAGTCATTTCAAAAACAGACTTCATGAGCCGTAAATCAGAGTCCGAGTGCAAAGCTGACTTTCTCAATCACATCTTCCTATTCCTTTGTACATTCAAATAGCTTGAAATTCCTCCAAGGACCAGCTGTTACTTGCAAATTCACTGTTACTTGTTCTCCTGCTCTTATGGAATGGACACTGACTTCCAAGGCTGTAAGTCAGCAAGTAAATTCTAACATAGCTATTTTAAGTGTTCTTGGTACACAGATGCCAGAGCTTTGAAAGCATGGTAAGAGTTCTACAACAAAAGGAGCAACAGTCAGTCTTTTTATTTCCATGCATGCAATTAAACCCAGTTACATGCACACATAGTTTCATGCACAGAATTACTGATGAAAATAACACTCATTCCTATCTACACAATTGTTTTAATTGACTCTTGTCAGTTTATGTTTGCATTGTTCAGCAAGTCTGATGGCTGAGTATCAGTTTAAAATAACAATCTATATCATTTGTACCTATCTTTACTGGAGAGAAAAGGAAGATACAGGCCAGATATTCAAACTCCTGTACTTAACAGGAGTTAGGGAACTATTACTTGCTAGTTATTCACCTGACCTCAAACGTGAAAGTGTGAAACTTTCTGCTTCATGGAAAGATGGAGTATTGTGCTGGCCAATGACTACAAACAACATTCATATTGCATATATGTAACACGAAGGAAAAAATATCAACCTATATCCATCATGATTCAGCATTAGGCACTGTGAGAATTCTCAGCAAAACAGGTTCCCCCAGAGCAAGGCTCCATTACCTGCAACCAGCAGAGCTGTAAATAGCACAAACTGCTTCCAGCACAAGAGACTAAAATATCCAGAGAGTCAGCAGTTGAGTTAGCAAACACTTCACCACCATCCCTCTTCCTCGGGGGCTCTCTGATCACTTGCTCAGGAAGAGCCCAGCCGCTTCAGGAGCAGGACCTGTGGGCAAGCCAAGGGGAGAACCCAAGCAGCCATCAGACCTCTCCTTTCTCCCAGAGCTGTTTTGTGTTCAAGACTTACTACACTGTGGTGTGACCAGATAGCTTCACTTCTAGGTTCAGTAAACTCAGTAACAGGTTGGGGTTTTTTCCCCCCTCCAAACTTTCAACACGGTGTTTAGGATGAATAATTTGCAAGTTCCTTCTTGTTTAATCACATATACTGACAAAATTAGCAAGGTCTCATTGTGTAAAATGAAATACAGCACTTCACCATTCCAGAGCAAGTCTTCAGAAAATGCAGTATTTAAAGAGAGTTCAGTTATTTTATTTTAGCTCAAGTCTCAAATGTGTCTTCTTCACACCCTTAATACGGCTAGTCACATCTTGTCCTCAGACACCTCTAAGAACATGGTTTTCAGTTTCAGAAAGAAAAAGGCAGCAGAGAAGAATAATAAAAAGTACATCTTAATCTACTAGAAAGAAAGGACAAAACCTAAACTGAAAGCCTGGATTTCAGATGTAGAATCTATTGATTTTTAGTAGAGACTATAAATGAGTGCCCTCATTCCTTTTTACTGCTATAGAATTCCCCTATAGTCAATAGTGAATCCAGGTAGAATACACCAAAAAAACCCCCAAAAGTAATTTTTCAAGTCAGCTGTTCCTGTGACTTTACTGCTAGGACCTATGCCTTCAGCTCCTTTGAAATGAGAGCTCAATGGTTCCACATCAGCCCCTTCCAGGCAGCAGTTATCTGCCACCATGAAAACATTGCACAAAACTGAGCGGAGTTTGAGGAACATCTGCTCATGAAAGAAACATCTATCTCAGCTAATCAAAACGCTTCAATAAAATGTTTCACGGTTATCATCTTTTGGCTCTGAATAAATGGGATTTTCTATCACACGTCTTCCCTCTCCCACAAGGATTCAGGGACACAAAATGCACATGAAATCTATCCAACCTAAGTCTGGATCAGCATCCAGAACTGAAACGTTCTCTTTGCATCATTCTGTGTGTGCTGTAAGATGTGTACTTAGGTCTTGACAAAAGACATAGAGCTTTTAACAACACTTACTCATATCTGTTCAGAACAGGAAAGAACTCAGGGAATGTATAAGGTTTAACAGTCAGCATGAAGCATTTTTTGGCCTTTGCTTATGACCAGACCAGGAAACAGTTTGAATTCAGTGTTGTCCACTGAAGACAAATTCCCTGTTGTTCTTTTGAATTCAGAAGCTAAATCCATGATCCCATACCCATAATATTTAAAGTTAATCTAAGATCCCTTCATTCCTTCCCCATGATAATTTACCCAAAAAGTAATCAGAAAGTGTAGATTAAATGCTCCTCCACCACTTAGGGCCATAGTAAATCTTCTTGGAAGCTGCAGAAGAATAAACACAAATGCAAGCCCAGATTCCTGCGACATGGCTGGCTGGAGTGCTAGCACTGATGGTAAGAGCAGTTAGTTGACCCATACATATGGAGAAGTTTCACACTTCTGATTTGTCTTTTCTGAAAATAAAAAAGTGATAAAAGTCCAAACCCCCGAAATTTTCTGAACATGTCTCAGCTTGATCATTTCTGGATTGGAGCTCAAGAAATGCCAAGTTTGGCATGGCAACCGACAAGTTCTGCGACCTCTGGCAAGTCAATCCACTTTTACAGCTTTGTCTCACTCACAGACCTTTTTTTAACTGTTGTGTTCTTGAGACAGAACTTGTCTTTTAATATGCCTGTATACAATGTCCCAATAAAGAAAAGTCAGGCCATCATCAAGCTCTAAGACAAGTTTCAGCCTTAAGGCATTCTAACACTATTTTTATTGAGACAAATTCATTTTTACTTTGAGAGTACTGGAAGACTGCTGAGACCAATTGAACTGCAAGAAAATGCAAACTTGCTTTACTGAGAAACACCTGAAGTTTTATGAGCTGAGTATAGAGTGGTAAGAAATCCCCCAGCTACAGTGAGTTGTAAAATTAAATGTTTCTTTCATTTGTACATATGCTTAAGCACGTTGTCTGTTAGTTGTTGCAGTTTAAACTGTTTCGTAAAATAACAGATTATTTTTATTATCCCTTCGGAATGTTCCATAATTATTCTATAAAGGCAAAAGCATTTATCAATCATACATAATTACTTTTAGTGCAAAGATGTATCGGTGAAAATTAAGATATAACGGTTCAGAGAACATATTTCTTTTATTCTCTTGCTATCACACTTCCAGATGAATCATACCTAGAATAAATGAATACATTTGAAGAACAGGTACTTGCATAGGTTATCACAGGTACCTCATGTTTTCATGTCAAAAATCCTTAAACTTTTACTGGATCTCTGTCCCAAATCTTTCTGAAGCAAGAAAGTTTTGTCAGTTTTAAAGGTCAGAATATGAGGCAAATAAACTAAATTAGCATGTCCTACCCTGGCCATCCCAGTCTGATGCCCTGAACAGGATGGAAAATCCCCTTCTGCTTTTTAGCTAGTACATTTGCACAGAACACTAAGTCTGCTTGCCAAATTTCATTTGCAAATCAGGGCCTTCAGCTGACATAATGAAAAAACTACATGTATTTAGAATACCTGTATACTTACATACAGACACTCTTTCCTACAGTGGCAATTTCTACTCCTGGTTCTGACTGATTGAACACCCAGAGATCAAAGAATTCCACCATTACACTCTTTCTCTGGGTTTTGCATTGATTATTTCATTACTTCATAAGTTCAGGGTGAACCCTGAAAGTGTTTGAGATGAAGGAAGAAAATACATAGCAAGAATACTGGGGGATACACTACTCTAATTCCTGCTAGAATCTGTTCATCAGAAAGTTTGCAGTAAGCATTACTTTTACCGAGGTAGTTACTGCTGATACCACAGTATGTCCCCAACAGCTTATTATGGAATTTCAAAGAGCTTGCTGTTCATTAACTCCCCTATCTGCAGCATCAGGCAACACCTGGAGGACTGGCCTTAAGATACATACTTAAGGTCAAACAAGATTTCTAAGAACTCAGCTCAGATCCCCTCTGATTCCAGGATCACAGGTCTGGGTCTTAGGATGGCACTTCTAGAAAATTTGGCTATCAAGGTATATCTTCTCAACAGCTTGGAAGGTATCTAACTAAAACTCTTGACGTATTTTAGATACACCATGGGCAAGGAGCCTTTGCACCATAACCCAGGATGTTAGACCTCATGCAGTCAGTAGAAAAAAGATACTGCAGAGAACTAATTAAGGTGTTGAAAACCATTCTCTGAAGAATCTCTCACTGAGATTTACAGACACCCCAGGGCAGGAGTCTCATTCCAGTTGTCCCTTCCTGCAACTAGGAAAATGAGTGCACAGAGAAAGCATGCCTGTAGTCTACAGGGGGAACAAGCAGCATAATCAATCCCACAATTTCAGTGCCTGGAATATTCAGCTTCATTTTGCTTAACTGACAAGAATCAGCACTGATTCAAAAAAGTAGATTCAAGCATTAAGTTTGATTTCCACTGAAATGGGCAAAGTGGTAGTGAATGAAAAAACTGAGAAGCAGCACAGAAGGAAAACATACAAATAGGGAAGTACTTGATCTCTGTGTCTTCACACTACCCTCAAATAACAGAGTGCAGAGCACCTCAAAGTGTTAGTCATGGTCACACAAGTGATGAAATTTCATCAGGCACCATTGATCTTCTTTTCCCCTAAGGCTTAGAACTCATGGAGATCCTAATCATTTGCCCTGCTCCTCTTTCTTTTGGGGGTATGAGCAGCAGTGCAAAATTCCTGCGCCTCTCTGCCAGTGCAATACTGTTCTCGCTTTTTATAAAAAATCGGCCAATAAATGTCAGCATAATAGAGCAAGTCCTCAGTGAATTGGTGACTTTCAGCAAACGCTTATGTTGCATAGATTCATTTATCTAACTTGAAACAGCTTCATGCCTCACTGGGAGAATATTACCTGGTAGAAGACAAAGCAAAATAGTCTCACCCGCCTCCACGTACTCCAAGTCAGATTTGAGCTCTAAATAAAGAGGCAAACTACAGTTCCTTTAGAAATCAGAGACCAGTACCTTGGCACCTCCACTGTGCACCAGGACCTGAAGCACTTCATGTAGATGAGCCCCTGTCTGTTGGCTTGCAAACATTCTCCAGGAAGATCAGTATATTGCTTTGTTCACTATTTCTGTAACAGCTCGGAGTTTTTGAGCTTTTCTTTGGTCAATTACAACAAAAGCAAAACCCCTCAGTTGCAGCAGGGGTTTCCAGACCACTTTACAGAACAAGTCTGAAGAGTTCCACTGGTTATTTTGATCAGCCTTGTCTATATAATTTGAAGAGTGAAAGCCTGAAGCTGTTTCACAGCTTGGCTTAGTGTTCACTAGTAAAGGTAATTCAATAAGATAACACAATCTGATTATCATTTTGACCAGGGTAGTTTTTATAGCTTAATTAGTTTTTATCTAGTTATTATTACTCCTCCTCCTAGCAATAGCAGCAAGGATGATTTTTTATTTGATAAGCAATAGGCATATTTCAGTGCCTTATATTTTCTCATTAGTGAACAAATGCTTTATCACTTCAGAAATTCAAATATTATTAGAAGGACCATTTAGTATTTAGACCAAAATCTAAAAATTAAACAAAACAGCAGCTAGAATCAGTAAGCTTACAACAAAAGTAAAGCCCCTTTTACATGCAGTCAGAAAGGCATTCAAGGGGAATAAAAGACAAGCTATAAAAGCCTGACTTACATTAGAACTTGCAAGAGATTTATCTTCAGCAGTAGTTATTCAGAGGCTGACTTAGCCAAAGTGTTTTTCATTTCTGAAATAGAATGCAGCTATGGGTTACTAAATGGAGCTCTGCCATTAGTATAGTATTAATGAAATTCCACTTTTTTAAATGCTGGCTAGGACAGGCATTGTAGAGAAGTGATAAAATCCGAACCACCACTTCGTTTTTCAATTGCTTAGAGATGTATATCTCAGAAACAACCAAAATTTTCAGAACTTCCTCAAAAGTCAGGATGTAGGATCCACTTCTCACATCCTTCCCCGCATTCAGAAGTTTCATATTAGTTTCATACCATTGCAATGAGAAGTCAAACTCACATTATCTGATTCTGTTTGTCAGAACATCATCTTATTGCTTTGAGATTGCTAAAAGGGCAAGAACACTAAGAACAGACTGTACCAGGTAGAACATATTGCAATTTTAATGATAAACATACTTGTGCACAAATACTTCACTCTTTGCTTTATTCCAACTAGACTATTTAGATGGTACATTAATGCTTTCATTTTCATGTGTAGTTAAAAGCTGGAGGACCACTGCTGCGAATTGAAAAACATTCAACCACTTTGTTCTTCTTTTACTTGTACTTGAAATGGATGCCTCTGCTGCCTCTGAGTCTCCATGCCAACAATTACAGCTCACTTGGAGGTGGGAGGGGGTGTGAATTGTTGGGAGCAGAGGAAAGTGAGGACTGAACCTACTTGTCTCAATAGCTCTAGCAGCTTCTGTTCGCCTGCTGAGTCAAACTCTAGACCTGACTTTTCTCTCTTCAAGGTGATGTTTATAAACAGCCTACCCCTTACAGTGCTATCAGCTTGCCATATGCTGGTTTTGACTTTACAGTTCTTATCTTCAAATTTCTTCTAAATTTTAGGGTAGCAGGGGTTTCACATATCAGACAACATTCTATTTTACATGTTTCCTCTCCTTCCTCCCCTAGTACTGTGGGATAACCTGCATGCTAGGGCTGTTCACTTGTTTTGGAATATGTTGGTGTCAAAATAAAGGCAAACTAAACAATTTAAATAATATAAATAAACCAGCAAAGAAAATTTTACTTTGATGATCCAAGAAGGGTTTATACCAGAACTCACCACTGCTCCCCATCTTTTTTGTTTAGAAGAAAAAGGACCTGCATCACAGGCATAGTTCTGTCTTCTCATGATGGCTGACAACAGCTTGTTAACATTAACCTGGAAGAATGTCACAGAGCTGTTAAGCATTAAGGCAGGGAACTCCCAAAGACAAATTCTAAAACAAAGCTATGGATGAATGACCACATATTGTACTAGATAGTTTTCCTTCATATTAAAACTTCCCAGCTTATCCTTACTTCTCAGCTCCTCCTTTTCAACAGCTCTGTCAGATGTCATGCGTCTCATCTCAGACAGTTTTAGCAATCCTTTGTAGACCTATATTGTAAACACTTATCAAGTGTTGCCCAGTCGTCCCTAACAAAACACTCTTTTCTTCAGAAGGAAAACAAAATAGACATGGGTAGTTTATAGCTGCCCACAGGACTGGGACTTCTGTGCTGTCCTGGGATAGTCAACAAGTGAGCCCTGAGAGAGACTGAATTCCGCACATTGTAAACCGTTTACCAAACCTGTTTCAAAAAATAATCAGAAGTATTTAGAATCCTGATGCTGCTCCTCTGATACATTACAATGCTGTAGAAGCTGTCGTATCAAAATCTTCACACATCCACATACTCAACATCTTGCTGTTGGCCTGCAAGCTCTCACTTGTGCCGTGCAAGCCACAGCAGGGCACTAAGCACAAACAGAAGGCTTAGACTCCCTCCCTTGCTCTTACTTCCACGTGACTGGCCACTCTAACTGGCTCTGTATCAGTGAAGAACATTCACAGCAGTGAGTAGCACCATGCTACTGGCTTGCCAGGGTTTGCCCAAGCACTGGAAACACTAATTTTCATTCCAGAACAAAACCCCATAGTTTTCGATTCCTATGGAAAATCCCCTATTTATTTCCCTTGAAACTGTACACAAAATAAAGCCATAGATACTAAAATCAAGCAAGAGATCAAACTCCAATTTTTATCCCATTACCACCACTTTCCTAGAAAATCAGAAGGGAATCTTAAACTCCACACTAATCAATCTATTTGAAAATCATGAAAAAACACTTCTCTGCCTGCAAAGATCAATTTTTAACTAGCTTTGACTTCTAAATCTTATGGGAGCAGAAGGCTAAAGCTAGGATCAGGTTCAAGAATGTGTGTCACATTCCTTTGTTACCAGAACTCTGCAATCCTACAGCCAGCCAGGTTACCCTCAAGACAGCATGATTTCCTTGGGGGAGTCAAAACCAACAGATTTAGCAACAGCTACATCCCACATTTAAAAAGCTATTCCTCCCAACTCCTGTCTAGCTACAGAAAGGACTACTGCCTTCAGAAGATTTTTCTATGAAGGAATAATGTGTTTTAATACACAGGTAAAAAATCCTAAAATTGTGATTTAAGTGGCAGAACTGTGTCAGATTCCAGATCACTCAGCTTGCTTCGACTGATACCGATGTATACTAAGTTACCCTCACCTTTGACATATTAGCTCAGCATAGGAGACTGGGTTTCAGTCAAAATGACATTCTTGTGTAAAAAGAATGACTTGAGAATTTATATGAGACTCTCTGTCTAGTTGCTAGGAAGGAGGAAGTTGATAAAGATTTAATACCACAAGGGTATTCTGAAATTGTAAACAATGTTGTTTACCATCCAGCAAATGAAAAGGATGATATTTCAGAGCTGTGGTAAGCTCTGTCCCCAGGCCTTCTTCACTTCTAAGCTGAAACAATGGTTTGACTTTACACATATGAAAGTTAACAATCTTCCTTTCCAAGCACACACAAGCTGTAACAACAGTCATCACATTTTAATGGTAGGTATATCAGGAAGTGGAGCTGTAAACCCCTGACTTGGAGTAGCAGCCCCAGCACAAGCCTGCAGCATGGTCCTGACTGCAGAGCTCCAAAAAAACTCCACCGGTCTTCGCAAGGGTTTCCTCTAATTACACAGGCACAGTGGCTCAGGTGCATGCCTGACAACTGCAAAAGTCAAGGCCCACATTCACTAAGGGCTACTATCCTAAGCAATACCTGGCTTTACAGAATCATCATTAAATAAAAGCTTGGCGATTCCATTAAATAAACGATCTTGTCAAAATAGCTTTTCATATCCTCTCTTCACTCTGTACAGGAAGACCCAACCCTACTTTCTGTAGCATGACATTCCTGATTCAGCACAATTACATCTCACATACATAAAGAATAACACTCCTGATGCAAGTACATTTTTACAAGATTCTTCCTTTTTTCAAAGCTGATTAGGTCCACTGCATCCAAAAGAGCTTACCATACACAATTACCACAGCATAGCATGCTTCTCAGATCATCCCTCAAGTCACAAATGTTTTCTGAAAAAGGAAGTTTGGCCCTGGTCCTGTGAAGCCAACCTAATTCAGCTAATCAGAGGTAGCACTGTTAATCTGCTTTCTGATTTGCCACAGACTTGTTTCTAGTAATTTGACAGCTGATAACAGAATCATGCACATACTTGAACACAATTTGAGCTTTCCTCCAACTGCTGCCAAAAATGAAGTTAACATATCTGAATCCCACTCATGTAGCAGCAGCGCAGAGGGAGCTCGCAGGTATCATTAGTCTGTGTACAGCCCAGGTTGTTGTGAATAACACCTTCCCTGGATATCTGCTGAAGGATATCTGCATTATATTTGACCTGCAGGCCTAGGAGGGAAAAGGTATTAGAGCAGCAAGCATTATACTTGCGAGTCACAAGGTATTTCAAGTGTTCAGAATTTACAGTCTTTCATATAACCTGTGTGCAAACTGGAAAGCACACCTGGTAAATGTGCTAATGCTCACCTTTTCAAGGGGAAGGGCAGAAATGGCCTGGACCTCAAAAATATTTGCTACAGTTACATAATAGTACAAAGTCTGGTGTAAAAGTGAGAATCTTCCATTCACTTAGGATGCAATCCTCATTTCTTGATTAATTTTTGCTGTAGTTCCTGTATCGGCTACTAACTATGCCCTTTCCATCTCATCTCACTACAGCAAAACCACAGCAGATTGGTCAGCTTCAGAGCTCTGTAATTTGACATAGAACACAGGGCCTTCAGGGATCACATGCATTTTATAGGAACAACGACTGATTTTTGGATGCAGTATCTGCTTACTCAGAGCTAACTATTTAGATTTCTCCTTGAAGCTAAGCTTTGTGTTCGGTGAAAGCATCTCCAGCTTTCAGGTACAGCCATCATGTTGTCCCTTTCTGAAAGGGAAGAATGCAGAAGTACTTGCAGAGAAAAAAAAAAACAAAACCAAAAATCCACAAAAAAAACCAACCAACCAACCAAACCCCAAACCAAAACAAAAAAAACCAAAATAACAAGCTCATCAGAACAGTAGCATAGTCTAATCAAGTTGTTGGTGAATTGAGGGGGCGGTATGAGACACTGGACAATTCTCACCTATGTAAATTTCTAAGCACTTTTCCACATGGTCAAAATGCATCATTTTGGGGACGGACCTAAACTGTAGTACACAAAAAAAGTTGCTGACTGAAACAAAGCCCAATAATTTCATCAGGTTATTTGAACTGATACAGTAGAGATCAAAGTAGATGAGTTAATGCTTTCCCTGGCTTTGATCCAGGTAAGGTAAGATCTTAATTAAGATGCTCCACTCCTTTGGTCTAACAAATTACAGACAGACCAGCTTATCTAGAGAACAGGTGACAAGGCTAATAACAGATATCATAGGATCGCAATTACTAAAACTGATAGAGGTCTTATTTCAATGATCATGAAGTTCTACACCTGTAGTCACCCAAGTAGTCAGTGATTGAGGAGACAGGAAGGCAGAGTTGAGAATGCTTAAGGCTCAATAATCATGAAAGTTTAAGGTGTCAGGGTATAAGCATAGGATGTTGATGTAATTCTGAGGACAGTTCAACCTAGATGTTGGAAGAAAGCTTATGGTGATGAGGAAATCTCAGTTCAAATGCTGAAATTTTGACCTCTTTCACAGGTGTTAGTTGCTCTGCAGCCAACTCTGTCACAGCTCTACAGACTAAAGAGTTGTTTCAGAAAAATATCCTTGACAGATGGCTAAAGAGGGTATATAGTGTATTGACAGCATTTGAAATAGCAAGGCAAATACAAGTTAACTACAAAAATTAACAAAGGAAGAGAATCTGTCAGTAAAAGGAAAAAATCTGCTAGGTATTTACAATGGATCATCAAAATATTTCAATATGATCTGTGCAGGAAAAAAAGCAGCGAAATACCAGCAAATTCCACACGGTCTGAGTGGACAAGGGAGGTGCAAACCCACTAAAAGCACACGCACAATAGGCATGAACTGCTGTGATTCCTAGGTCTGAAGAAGGAGCATACAAACCCAGAAGGTAGTAGGCAAGCAAGGATTAGTCAAGTACATCTTTTATTACTGCAGCAACGCAGTCCAAGAATCTAGCAGACCCTACAGTAAGGGGAGGAGGAGCAGCTGCATGAATTGGGATCTTACTGGGCTTCAAGTTCCTCTTGCTCACAAAAGCAGATCAACATAATACCGGGCGAGTGCCCAATATTCATATCAGAGCACCCTTCTCTAGTCCTTATTTCCATCCTGAATGTAGAAGATAAAGAAGTTCACCCTCTCCTTAGCTTCACTTCTCCTGGAAAGAAGTCAGGGGAAACAGAAACTTGTAAGCTCTTCCTTTCTAAAAGGAGAAAAGTACAATGCAACTACTGAAACAGCTTTTCCTGCAGTATTTGAGAGGTGTATTAAGCCTTGATATAACAGGGTATCAGTCTGCCTATGTCTTAAATATTATGCTTGCTACAAGATACACTAAACTCTTCCTTCTTTTACTGCTTATACAACAAAACTATCTGTAGTCTAGACAACCGACAGCTACCATTTTTAAGCTAATGAAGTAAGACTCCTAGTCAAGAGCCACTGATAAAGTGAAACTACTATGAGTGCCTGCTGGATCACTAGTCCTGCTGTTTCAGGCAACCATGCTTCTCTAAATGTTCCATACTACAACCAGCTGGTTTGGTACCATTTTGCTATACAAAAAGCATTACAAAAAATCAGCCATTAGGCAGGAGTCTTCTAATTTGGCACCAGATGCTTCTTCACACTTATTTGCATCTACATGCTCTTGGGCCATCTCTTACCCGTTCCCTTAATTTTCTTCCTTTCTCAGTTATTCTTAATGATTTACAGTCCACAATCCAGCATTCATTGCACTAAACTAAATATTCTCAACAAGACTAGCTTCTCTTCATTAATCAGATATGTTGCCTAGAATACCTTAACAGCTTTTCTCCTCATTTATCCTTACTCTGTTTGAACTTTTGGAAATAGTTTACCAAAACTTACACACCATATTCAAGATGACAATCTCAGATGTTAATAAAACTGCACTAATTCTTTCCACACTACTCTAAAAGCATCACTTAGATTCAACGATCAGATCAAGTCTTTCCCTAAGTTTTCATTGAAAAATTGCGTGGTGGGAGATGTTCCCATCCCAAAAATCCATCAGGTCGCTTGGATCATTTAGCAAAATGCTCTACATTTATGCCTACAGCCCTCCAGCTCAATAAGGTTTTTTCTATCTCCCTCAGTACACAGCCATACATAGTGGCAGCAACCCTGGTGCTGAACGGAGCTCTTTGCATTGACAGCACAGCTGTCCCAGGCTCACTGCACGGCCAACTGGCACTTTCAGTGGGCTGAATGAAGACAACATTTGGTGCTGTGGGACAGGAGGATGTGCTGGCTGATGTGGTACAATATGAGAACTGCATGATGTTGGACATAGAGGGAGAAAAATACACAGCTTTCTTTCCTACACAATCAGTACCAGATAATTATTCAGAATGAAGATAAAGGGCCAGTGGCACAGCAGCAATTTCTGCCTGTGATCAAGACTCTCTGTCCTGAAAATAATCATCATTGCTCTCCAGAAACAGGGGAAATGTTTCTTTAATTCATGTAAGAACAGTGACTTATCACAATCAATAAGCTTTTTTTCACAAGTGAAAGAGATAAATGTGACTCTATGCCTACAGCCAAATCTCCTGTTCTTGTTATATTTTGTGCATGTTTCAACTTGGTTTCACAGAGGAAGAAAAACTCACCCTATTACCAGAACTTCTTTTAATCCCATGTAGCTGTGCCACGATTAAGTGTCCTGATTTTGGCTAGGGTAGAATTAGTGTGTTCTTAGTAGCTGGTGCAGCACCATGTTTCTTGGATTACAGTGTGAGAATAATGTTGGTAACACACCAGTGTTTTGGTTGTTGCTAAGTAGTGCTTACCCTGAGTCAGTTTCCCATGCTCTGCTGGAGAAGAAGTGCACAAGGAGCTGGGGGGAAGCACGGACTGGACAGCTGATTCGAGCTGGCCAAAGGCATATTCCACACCATAAAACTCATGCTCACTATATAAAATGGGAGGAGTTGTCCAGAAGGAGTGAATTGCAGAAGAATCCAAAAGGAGAGCATTGTGGCTGGTAAGCATTTCTATTGTACATCACTATTTTTATTGTTTTGTTCTCCTTTTTCACATTTTCATTGTAATTTTTATTGTTAGCAGTAGCAGTGCCATATTTACTTTACTTCAGTTATTAAACTCTTCCTATCTCAACCCACAGATTTTACCCTTTTTCTGATTCTCCTCCCCCTCCCAAGGAGAGAGAGTGAGCAGCTTCGAGGTACTTAGTTGCCAGCTAGGGCTAAACCACAACACTAAGGGTACAAGGATTCCTATCCATTTTATGTGCAAGGAAGTGGTTCTGTAGCTTGGGCTCTCACACTGGTCACGTGCAGAGGCACAGCCACCTCACAAGAAACTAGTCCAGGAACTTCAATTCCTGCCCCTCTGTCAGAAATAGACCACTACCACAACCAGTGCCAACTTGTGAAGTACAAGAGAATTTCAACAAACAGCAGCAGAAAAGTCTACCTTTAGTAGGCTTGATGACAGTGCACTTTCAATTCCTTTGCTGGCAGAACTGGGGGAAAGCAAGGAGTAAAGTGGTCTGTATGCCTCAGCACCGTGTTTCTGCAAATGACAAGAAGAATTAGACATGCTGGAGCCAGAAAAGGCTGCCTACACATATATCTGTTATTGGGGAAAAAGAAACTTTCAGTGCACCAGAAGGCAGTTTTAAATCTTCCAGTTACAGTTCCAATAAATTGAGGAGGAAGCAGAACACTAACCAGAGCATTAGTATTTGGAATACAATTTCCCAAGGAAACGCAGTTTTTTACTACCTCATTGTCTCAGTTTGAAAGACAGGTATCTACTAAGAAAGGCAGAAGCCCCCTTGGACTGAAAAATGTAACCCCCTTCCATCCAAATTATTATAGTTTTGAAATTAAGGGGCTTTCAGGCCAAGATATGAGGAATAGGAATAACAGTTCTTTACTAATATGTATGTGTATATATATACATAGCAAGGCAAACAAAACACCAATAACTATGACAGTAACACCAAACAGAACAGAACCCAGTGACACCTTCCCGGCTGTCAGGCCCTTTCCCCTTGGGTGCAGGGGCGCTCACGGCCGGCAGGGGCGCTGGCGGCTCCCGCTGGGCAGGGCGGGTGCGATGGTTCCCCCGCGGCTGCAGGGGGCGCTCCGAGGCGAGCTCGGGGAGCACGCGGCAATGGTGGGTGCAAGCCGGGAAGGGATGGGAGAAAGAAGCTCACAAACCCCCTGGGCAGCCGATCCTGGTGCCCCAGCAGGACCCTCGGGATCAGCAGCTGGAACAGCAGGGATAAACACAAAATCCCGGGTGGTGGATGAGATATATCAAACTCCGAAGCAGTGGCAGGAACCCCAGGAGGAGGTCTCGGCAGGCAGGGGGTGCAGTGCTGGCAGCCCCGCAGTGTAGCGAAGGCTCAAAACAGCAACGAAGAAACAGCGGAGGCAGGGCAGCTGCCTCCCGGCAGCGCGGTGAAAGAAGGACTTGGGGTCCCAGGCCCCCTGAGGTACCCGAGCAGATAGTGATAGGGTCCCTCTCCTTCTTTTAGTGAGGTAGGGCGTTAAGGATGGGGTCCCAGCGCAGCGGCGGCTCCAGCCAGCAGAACCCCCACTCACAGCAGGAATAAGGTAGCAGAAGGCAGAACTCTGCAGTGATGACGACCTCCTCCCCACACTGACTGCAGCCTCTCTCCCCTCTGAATGCCGAGAGGGCTAGAAAACTCTAGGCCCTGTACCCAAGTAAAAGAGGGCAGTTAGTCCCCTCCCCCCTTTGGCCAGACCTTTTGTCTCTCTTAAGCACCCAGCAATTATCCCTTAGTATGGGGAAAAAAGTACTTCAAGAGGAAAAGAACAAAAGAAAGGAGCTTCCAAACCCCAACACTCATGTAAGCAGATACTACAGTATCCAACCTGGTTGGTAGCAAGTATGTAGCAGTTGCTAAACAGTGACAAAAAATTCACTATTCCTGTATATCCACTTGTGTAACAGTGATTCTACAAGAGCATCAAAAGCATCAGAAACAGCTACCAGCTGTTGCCTCAGTCTGGGTGCCAGGATTTTGATAGACCATGACATACATCCATTTAGTTCAAGTTAATGCTGGGAGTAAAGGCAACTATTGAATGCAGATAAAATAGCATCCGCTTCACAGAGGGAAGACTCAAGGCATGCTATCTTGAAATTAACTATCAGCCACTTCAGAATGTGTTTCCTCAAAAACAAGCTCTAGACAGCTTTACATGGTTATGTTCTAACCTGGGTTGGTAGGACTTCCAGGTCCAGCTGGCTAAAATTCAGTGCAATGAATTTACCAAAAATATTAAAGGTCAGTTCATGCATAGGTGCAATATCTGTAAAGGCAAAATTGCTTCATCCCTCTGAAGTTTTTATACAAGCAGTTTAGAGTAAAATATTTCTGCACAGATGTCTGTTAATCATTTGGTTAAGCTCCCAGCTGGTACAAAGCAGAGGGACACCAAACAAGCAAGCTGCAGACACTGCTCATTTGCCACTTGGTGTATCAAGTGAAACTCTAAAATCCAAGAATTTTAGTAAACAGTTCTAAACTTTAACAGGAAGCAGGCTTCTCCTCTAAATTTACAAGAGCACACTTTCAACAAAACAGCAGCAAATATAGTTTAGGAGATACAGTGAATAATAGAGTTCTCACAGACTATCTAGCTGTTCACTCCTGCAAGTACAGACTCTGCTTTGGTACTGATCCAGACAGGAAGAGACCAGGATGGATTGACTTTGACAAATGTAAGCTATTCAACATATGCTGGCAGGAAATGTTTACATCAGTCAACCACAATTCTGCCAGGACCGCTAAACATCTTGTCAGTCTACACCACGAATGTAGCTAACACAAGGCAAAACAGAATACTGAGGAACAAATTTGAATAGATGGCTCTAATTGGAACTAACAGTATTTTCAAAACATAGGCAACAAATGCTCAGGCAGTTGACGTTCCCTCATTGCTCACACCTTCCTGTCTGTACCACCATCCTCTCTCACAGTGAGTCAGTAATGTGGATGTCAGCCTCTAAGCAAATCTTTCTAAATAAAAGAGACCTAAGCTTTTCTACCTTAAAAATCTATTCAACCAGTTACATTAGCCTATTAGCCTCACACAGCGGGACAGAAGGCCTCAACGTAGATCTTGCCTAGCCTGCAGAGATGATTATGCTATGGGAGTGCTTCCATTGTCCAGTGGCAAGTATGCTACATTAGTCAGGAGCACTATGACCTCTCTGCCAAGGGCACTCTGCCTGAGGGGTGCAGATCTATTCCCACCACCACTTGATCTACTGCTTTATGTACGAGTCCCCTCTTCCTCTCCTTGTTACTCAGAAAGGAAATACTGAAAATTCTCACTGCAGCACTGAGAACAGGAAGATCCCGGCTGCCCTGGTTTCATCGCAGTTGCCAAAGGGGAGAAGCCTAGAGCCACATGAGCATGGCTGGGTCACTATTCCATTCCACTCTCATCATCGCTGGAGGCGTGGCTTCTGGGAAGGGAAAAATAGAACACATAGAAGCGGTGCCATTTCATTCCTCTCTTTTTTTGGGGATGTTGCCAGTGGCCAGTGCTGTGGACTCTGCTCCTCTCACACTGCTGCCCATCCCTCGAGGGAGTTTGTCCATCACTCTTCTTCATCAGCTTAGGGAAGGGGAGCGCCAGCCGCAGGAACATCCACCATCTTGACTTTGTCCCGGGAATAACCCCGTGTCACTGCCAGGCTGTGGGAACATCCACCATCTTGTCTTTGTTCTAGGAATAACCATGTGTCACTGCCAGGCTGTGGGAACCATCTTGTCTTTGTCCTGGGAATAACCGTGTGTCACCGCCAGGCTGTGGGAACATCCACCATCTTGTCTTTGTCTCATCAGCCATGTGAAACTGGGTTGGTGTGCTGAGCACCTTCTTGTGTGCAAATTGCCCTGTCTTTTCTATCCTTTCATTATTAATATTGTTGCTGTTATTTTTTGTTTCTTATGCCTTTGCTGTTTGTTTTCATTAAGTTATCTCAACCCATAGTATCTGCCTTTGTCCCTCTCTCACCAGAGGGGGTGGGGATAAAGGGAAGCTTTCTCTTTAGAGTTTCCCAGCTGATTTTAAATCACCACACTGACCAAAGCAGATTCCAGATATATGGAGCTACAATCTCTCAAACGGGACAGGATGCAAAATGCTGACATGCCATTTCAGGATCAGGCCTCTGCCATCATCAGCAAGTGACCTAAGGCCCCTGTCCCACACAATTGAATGAACTGACTACAGGTGCTATCTTTAAATAGGAAGTACTTGAGGTTAATGGCTGGCTGTATCTGCTGACAGCATTTAAAAAAAAAAAAATGCATAATGCATGATAAGCAGTGTTCAGAGGAAGACAAAAATAGCTCTGTATCAAAGAGGCTGGTTCCTTATTTGCCTCCAAGGGCAAAGGAACATGCTGGTCTTGCATGTAAGCAAATCACTTTTTCTTCTGAAAAGATGTTTCATCAAGTCTCCTACAGATAAACATCTGCCAACATCAATATTCACTGCAAAACAACAAAACCTCCTTAACCTGAAGGTATAATATAACTTATTTCCAGTTAAAGGTCTCTCTTTGAAATAATAACATATTTCCTGGGCAGATGTGACTATTTGCTGAGACTCCAAAAGACATTAAAGGTTGACATCCAGCTGTTCTACATTTGATGAAATGTATGCGACAAGGTGGTGCCACAGTGTGATATGAGCTCATGAGATGAGTAAGGGAAGTCACCAGAGCTCTGGCCAGTTGTAAGATGGAAAATTCAAGAAATATAGCAAGCAGGTAAGCTCGGTCCTCTGGCTGCTGTCTCTTAGGGAAGAATGATCATACTCAGGATCTGAAGGTGATTTGGAAATTAAGATAAACAGTAGTAAGAATCTGACCAGAAAACAAGACTTATCCAACCCAAAGCAGACAAGGACAGAGTCAACTTTTGGAGTCTCCAGGGAAATGGTGCATTATGCCAAAAAATATAGACATGATCTGTGTGGCAAGTCTGATAAGGAACCATATATACTGCTAGGCCCGTACCACCAGGAAGTGATGAACTAAGGGATAAAAATCCACAGAGCAATAAATCTGAGTTACAACCCTTTGAAAACGATCCTCAAATGCCTTGCTTTCTGCATCCAGTTGTCTTACCCAGCCAGACATTTAGATTGAATTTAAACTTCCAGCTGAAGCCTGGTGCTGTTGAGGGTCAGATCCACTCTTCAACAGCCCACTTAAAATGACAAGCTGGAAAGGATTAGGTACAAAACTAGGTCCTGCTTTTAAGAGTGACTAGTTTTCAGGTCTTGGGATTCTGTTGGTCTGACCGAGTATGTCATTCAGTAAGGGCAGTGATTTTTATTAAGGCTATGTGTAACCACAACCCATGGCTTTACATCCTGGTAACAGCACCCAAGACAAGACCTCCTCCAAGTCCCTTGAATTAACTCTGGTTATTTATTCAGTTTGCATAGAACACACCACTATGAAAGCAGGTGTTTCTTTAGCATTACAGTGTTCCTCAAAAGCTCTTCGGGGGCTACCCCAGGAACATTACAGCAAGGCAGCTAGTAGTTGACAAGGACTTGGGTAAGTATAGAGAAGCCCAGAAAAAAATACTTTCCTTGAATGGCTTGGCTGTCTCACAGATGGAAGGAAAACATGATATGACTAGCAAGATGTCCCAAGTAAAGGTGCTAGCAGAACCAAAGCTGCAAATCACAGTGATAAGGGGTAAAAGGAAAGTGGATCAGTCATGTTCTGGTTGCTTTTGCAAAGACTTTTACCATAAATGTAGTTCTAAGGGTAACACTCCCCACCCTATCACCTACACCAAACGATGACATAACACCATAACCCTTTATGTAGTAATTCTGCATTATATCAGATATGTTGGCTAAAACAACTGTGGAAAAAAAGCCATATCTCTGCCAAAGGAAGAAAACAAACTTTATTGGGATTTTTTGAGGAAGGAGGACAGCTGTGGACCAGGGCAAAAGCAAACTCAACTTTTGAAAGAGTTGTGTCAAGGTATCTCAAAGGCTCTTAAAGAAGTATGGCTGTTACAAATAAAAGGCAACAGCCTTCAAGCATTAATAACCCACTGAAAGATAAACAACAAAGGAGGAAGGAAAGCATCTTTTCATGATAAAAGAAGTTCACTAGTGCGGTCCCAGACAGACCTGTATTGGAACATGCATTATTCAAGGTATTCAGAAGTGATCTGAAAAATGCTGTGAGGAATAAAGAACAACTAAGAATAGAGTGTTATATTTTCTGTATAAATTCATGGAGCAAATCTTATCTTGAGGCTTTCCAGTTCTCCTTATTTCAAAATTAGTGTAACGGAACTAAGCCAGCACAGGAAAGGCAACAAGAATGAAAGATATGTATCAATTCCTGTATGAGGCTAGATTATAGACTAGAAACATATCATCTAGAGAGAAAAGGATATGAGAATTTTACACCATGAACAGCTTCGACAAGGCACAACTAGTTTTTTCTAATTTTACTGTATGCATTTTATCTATTATCACAGAAGGCTTAAAAATTCAGAAATTGCTTTTTGATACTATTTATAACATCACTAAAATGTATTGTTGTAAAAGGTTACAAATATCAACGACTTACTCTTTTTTCTCTTCCATGACTGCCTAAATACCATCTCTGCATATTCAGTCTTGACAAGCAGTTTAAAGAAACTTGTCTTTTACCATGGTCCAATATAGCTTGGTCTAAATGACCAAAATCACCAGAGTTAACATCCATAAAGCGATATTGCTGGAAGCTTTCTAGTTCCTACATTAAATCTAGCAGTGAAAACTGAGGTTCACAAACAACCTCCCTAAGAGGTCAGCACAAATACACCAGAGCCTCACCTTAAGGCTGTGGGTTTCTGTAAGAAGTCCATATGGATGGCTGCTTGCAAGGTCACCTCGGCTCTGACTTGGACACTACACACTATTTTCAAAGGCTCACTGAACAATAGAAATGCCTACATTTAACAGTTATTTCTCATTTTTCCCCTAATCTTTAACAAATACTTCAGGATCTAGCTGCAATTAGATGAGAAATTACTTGGGGAGGAGACATAGGTGATTACTATAGAAAAGAACATACTTACCTTCACAACAACTTCACCTAGAAATGCACCTTCTCCAGGAACACTACACAGTTCCAAGATGTACTTGCTTCTGCTGCTGCAAATATTAATAAGCTAGGAACCAAAAGTGTTTTCACTACTTTGTTCCTGGAGCATGGTAGAGGTATGATAAATGTAACAGGAGGAATAGTGCTTTTATCTTTTTCAGCTGAGCGGGCTACGATATCTCTATTCAGCCTAATAGGAAACACATGGGCTTGATGCAGATGAGCCTCTTATCTCAAGAGCTTTTCTCCAGAAGTGAGGTAGTCCAAGCAGAAAAGTCTCCTCTATTCTGTTCTCAAAGACAGAAGGAAAGAGGTAAAAAAGTCACACTGTTCCTAGGTCAACAGCACGATACTTGAATATCACCACTTACCTCTTGAATGAGGAACGTGAAACAGTTACGATTGTTTCATTTCTTTCACTACCCAAGTGGTTTGACACAAATAGCTAGAAATATTTCAGTCCACCTGGGGACCACCTCTGCCCTTGACTCTTTATTGTTCAGCTTATGTCAATATTTCCTCTTTCTTCAGCAAATAAATCCACTTGCCTTGGTGCAATGTAGAATTTGGTAAAACACTGCATAGTTCAATATCCTTTTCAGCACAAAGTGTGTTGAGAAGGCTTTACAAATCTGACATGCTCCCTTCAGAACACTGCCAGCCAGCCTTTAGGCCAGGCCCACTAACACAACTAAATTCTGTTAGCAAATGTAATTTCTATAGTGGGTAAGAAGTCACTTGTCAAGAGCTTTTCATCCTTCTCACTGCCATTTTTCAAGCTGCTTTTCCACAAATTCTATTTTTTATATATACACACACTGCAGTCCTTCAATCAACTTCGGACAAGCTCCATGGGGTATTTGTGCAGACTTCTGAGCTGGATACTTTGCCTCACTTCCAGTGTCCTTCCTGTTACAAGTCCTGTACATCCAGAGAAAGCTGTTCATAGACCTTGTAACTAAATTACAGTAGCATTAACAAACCACACTAACCTAAGAACTCGTGTATAAACAAAATCCCTCAGATGGAATCTAAAGCAGTACAACACAGAAGATAAGGATTGCAAACCGGGTGACCCTTATGGCTTGGTATGACCACATCAAATTTGACACTTGTCATTGCAAGACACATCAAGCCACACTAACAGAGTAACCTTTCTCCTCCCAGCTGACACAAAGCATGTGCAGCTGTGACCTCTTTTACCCAGAGGTGTCCTGACTGAAGGAATTCAGCACGTCTGGCCACAGGGGAGTGACTGCTGGAAGCAATGATCTTCTAGATTTGTCTAGATTTAGACAAGACTGTCTCCTGTTAAGTTATGGGCTATATGACCACTCTGAACAGTCTGTTATCTACTGCAATGCAAAAGGTACATCACACCTTTCCTCCTTGAACAGCCAGCTGAAAGCACCAGTATCTACACAAATTATCAATACAAAGTTTCTAATTCACCGATTACTCTCCCCTCCTGCCCTAGTCAGTACTTCATATGTCTGACACTTAGGAAGATTATTCTTTCCTCTGTGAATATTTGTCTGTGGCCTCTAAAGACACTTAATGAGCACTGCAGAAAGTTGCCCCAAAGGCCAATCAGCGCTGGTTCCTACTTCCAGCAGTCAGCTTAGAACAATTAACTCCTGACACCTGAGATGATTCATTGGCTTGTTCTTTAAAACACCACAGTTTCAGGTTATTGGTCATCAATATACAAGGCATAACACACGAGCTTTCAAAACCACGAGTTAGATTACAAATATAGATGCTCAAGACAAACCTTGTGAGGGCTGCACACCACTTTGGGGGTTAAGAGGGGCAGCATTTCTGGGTTTCAGTTCATTTTGTGAGCACGTGCTCAGCCTCCAACTCTGGTAGCAGCCTCACAGAGAATCCTTCACAGAGACCAGGCCTACTGGGCAGGAGCTGTTAGAGATTGTTACCTGATGCCATGAAATAATATTTTAAAATTACAGCAGCAGCCACTTATGCTATGGAAACAATAAAATTTCCACCTAATGCATGTTAATTGGATTATTATTTTAAAGTCATACTCACTGCCCCCACATTAATAACAAATGAGCTCTCTCTAATTATTATTGGAGTAACTCCCATGCAAATTAATGATTAGGCCATTAACACCGTACAGCTGAATTGCCATTAATTCTCACATTGGAGCAAATCAGCTAATAAAGTGACAATAAAAAAGGGAAATTCCTTTATGCATTACTGAATTCCTTCACTCATACCAAAGGCATGCAGCGAAGGACTGTTAAGCACTTTTTCCTCTTATGAAATGTTGAACTGAAATTATTCATCATAATCTGGAAAAAAATGAGTACGAAAAGCTACATTTGTAAGTCTCGTGTGTTTGTAGGTAGTGCTAAAGTGCAATATTTTAGCCACTGCTCATAGGGTATAGTGTAACACAGACAGTCACAGACATAACATAATCAGAATAACTCAAAAATTTAAAAATAGTTGTTCTACATGCAACAGCACCAAATAATAGTTGTCACCTGGTAACCATTGCAGGGTTTTTTACATGTGTAGGACTTCTAAATCAACACAAACTATGATTTTCAAATGGATGTAAGCTAATCACTCTTTATAATATATTGAGACTATACTACTGCACATTTATGAGCAGAGGAATTGAGTTTCTAAAATTGCATGAATACATGATATTAAAAGTAGAAAACCTCTTCTTTGCTAGGCCCCCCACACCTTTCTGACACATTTAAAAATCATTTACCCACTCTGTAATCATTCAGTTATTCAGTAAAACCCAAGCATAGCTCACAGTCATCATATAAACCTTTGAGCTTCTCAAACTTTTTTTAGACTGAGCTTTCCTAGCTTCCTAATCACAGGCATTCGAAAATATAATGCACTCATAGATAAGGGAGACCTTTCCCTCCCACCCTCACTTTCAACCCGTTTCTTTCTAATCTCAGGTTTGCATCATAATTTTTGTATTCTGAATATAGTTGCTTTCATTACCAAACACACCCTATTATCTTTATATTTCTACATTATGAAAATTAGAATTTGCCAGAAAAATGCAAGTTGCACTGCAGAAACCAATATCCATTAGTTTTCCAGGCAGAATACCCATGAACAAGAACATATAAAAGATGCATAGCTGTGGATATGATTACGGTGCTCTTTGGTGCAGAAGGAGTAAAGATCTCCCTGATTAACTTAAATGATCATGTTGCTCACAGTAGCAAAACTACATCATTTGATATTAATACCCTTGATGTTGATATTAAAACCACCCAACTGATGTAATTGAAAATGTTCAGTACCTCCTTCAAGAATGATGAGTAGCAGTGGTCAACATTTCCTACTGATTTTCTAAGAGCTGTGTTTCTGTGTGGATTACCCAGTATTGCAATTTCAGTTTAGCAGACTCTACAAATGCATACAGAACCGTAGCCAGATGGGTAAATCGGTGAACCCTATGCACGCTTTATTAAATTTAGCACACTCAGCAGTTTGCAAGACCAGGAATAAAACATGCAGACCAGCTTCCTAACTAGGCACCACACC
Source organism: Gymnorhina tibicen (assembly GCA_013399875.1). NCBI lineage: Eukaryota > Metazoa > Chordata > Aves > Passeriformes > Artamidae > Gymnorhina > Gymnorhina tibicen. The sequence goes on from VXAZ01006886.1 coordinate 5,001,264, forward strand.
AGCAGAATAATAGATGTGCTTTATAGACTCCATCTGGGTACAAAAAAAAAATAGCAGGAAAACAACCCCTACAACATTAAGTGGAAACATATAAATGTCTTATTTGTGTGACATACAGGAATACATTCAAATCATACAGTGGCAACTGTGGTTTAGTCCATTTATCCATGTTTAATAAAGGCACTTCAGAAGACCTTTAGCCCTCAAGGAGTTCAGATTAGTGCTAAATAAAAACATCCTTGTTATCTGGTTTACATGTTATTGCTCATTTAAGGTTCTATTTCTTCCCTTTTCAGACAGCACTGACCAAAATATACTGCAAGTACCACACCCTTTTAGTCACACAGCTCCAACAGTATCTTCTGCTATTCTTCACGATCTGAGCAAGACAAGCTTAGGAACTCTGGTCCAAGTACAACTTGAATGCTCAAACCTGCAAATAAGTCAAAACAATGGCAGCTCTTCATTGTTGTAACTTCCTTTCTTCACCCGGGAAGAAGTAACAGTCACTGTGACATTAAGTGTCATACACTGCTAGGTATACAACACTTTACTGCTTCACAAGAGCGGAAAAGCTGAAAAGCATCAAGCGCTGTATTTGGAAAGCACCAAACAATACAGAGCTTCAGCCACAGCTCCTTGTTACCCTGCCTGTAACAAGGATGTTCAGGGTACAGGAAATATCACCTGTTCAGCCCTCTCCCATCACCCAGGCAGAACACTGCAATTTGCCCTGGGACAAGCCAAACCACACCACTGACTCCAGGAGGACTCACTTCAAACACTGAAAAAGGGCAGCCCACACCTCAGCCCTGCCCTCTCCCACAGGGATAACTTAGCAATAGCCTCGAGACAACTGATACTCCTCTTCCTCTTGAGCCTCTCTGCCACACCACCAGAAGTGTGACGTTGAGAGTTTCCAGCCTCACAGCTGTGGCCGGCATGAGGACATGGGCCCCTCAGGGCTCAGCAGCCACATAGCCCCCAGTGATACCAAGATCAGCCAGGCTAAAATGTATTTATAGCTGTCTTTATGTAGAAGTCCTGTAAAGTCAATTTGTCGATAAAATTCCAGGGAGTTACCAGATTTGATAGCCCCTATTACCACTTTATTTCCAGTATTTGGGTTATTTCTTTCACATGGGCCATAATTTTAAGTGTTTGAATATAGAGCCTCAGTCATCTTGGAGCTAATTACTGCCTTTCTTAAGTGTTTTAACAACTTTTCTGCATTCCAGTGTGTAGACCGGTGTTCTTTGTCTCTCGTAATTGCTTCTGGAACTATTACGTGTCCATTAGGGGTGACTGCCCATCCACAGGGGTGAAATCTAGCTTCTAATGCTTCAATTAATTGGCAATCTTTTGCACTATATTCTGACTTAATATCTGGTACGTTAATCTCTCACTGTGGAACCAAAACGTGGATGCCTTTTTCTGCAGCCTCTTCAGCTGCCCTGTCAGCTAAGACATGTTCTCATTTTGGCCCTATTTTGTCTGGTGTGCTCTACAGTGTATAATTGCAATTTCACTGGTTTTTGTACCGCTTCCAAAAAATGTAGTATTTGTGTCCCATGTTTGATTGACGTACCATGTGCTGATAACGAACCTCCCTCCTTCTAAATTGCCCCATGGGATGCACACTACACCAAAAGCAAATTTAGAATCTGTCCAGATGTTTACTTTCTTCTTTTCACTCAGTTCCAGTGCCCGGGTGAGAGCAACCAGTTCGGGCTTCTGCGCTGATACATCTGACATTAGAGCCTCAGATTCAATTACCTCGCTCTGGGTAGTTACCACATATCCTGACGTGTTTTCCACTGCAAACAAGGCTACTTCTGTCTGTGTATAGTCCCCAGTCTGGGTTCTCTATCGGGCTGTCCTTTAAATCCAGTCAGCTGGAATAAACTTCTCCTATCGTTTGCAGACAGTCATGTTCTGGAGTACTTCCTACTTTGGTGGCCAACAGAAACATAGCAGGATCAGCAATAGAGGGGGTTTTGAGGGTAATGTCATCCTGTTCCATTAGTACCCCTTGGTACTAAAGCACTGGGCTGGGGGACAGCCAGTGGCCCCCTTTTGTTGCAAGCCTGTCTGTACCACATGCAGCACACAGACTGTCATGCTTTGTCCTAGAGTCAATTTAGGAGCTTTCTGAGTCAACAGCACCATGGCTGTGACTGCTCTCAAACAGCTCAGCCACCCTTGGCTCACATCACTGAGCTGTTTAGAAAGGTGTGCACCGGCTGGTCTCTGTTCCCCTGGGAATTCTGCTGGAACTCCCAGGGTAATATTTTGTCGCTCATAAGTGAATAATTCAGAAGATCTCATGCAATCTGGCAAGTCTAAAACTGGAGCCCTCATTAGTGCTGTCTTAAGTTGTTTAAAGGTGGCCCAAGCATGATCAATCCATTTAATAAAACCTTAATAGGCGGTTTTTAAAAGTCCAGACGAAGGTCGGACTGGTAATCCATAATTACCAATCCACCACCTGACCATTCCAAGAAAGGCGCACAATTCTCTTACACTTTGTCGCTCTGGGATTTGGCAGACACCTGTTTTTCTTCCTGTGCTTAGTTTCATTTGGCCTCAGAGAATTTCAAAACCCAGAAAGGTCACAGTCTTCTTCATCACTTGGGCGTTCTTCCTCGGTACCCTGTGACCATCTAATCCTAAAAAGTTTAACGATTCAACAGTCAGGTCTCAGCACTGTTCTTTAGTTTCGGTGGCTATCAGGATGTCATCAACATATTGTAACCAAGCCCCTTGCAGATTAAAGGACTTCCATTCCTCTAATTCCTTTTCCAGTTGATTCCCAAAAATTGTGGGGCTCTTTTTAAATTCTTCTGGTAGTACAGTCCAAGTCAGTTGAGTCTTTCTTCCTATCTGTAGCTTTTCCCACTCAAACACAAACCGTTCCTGGATGTCACGGCTTAGAGGAATGCAGAAAAAGACGTATCATCTTTCCATTGAACTTCTTATGCAAAATTTACATTCAAAAATACAGTCTCTCAGATCAGAGAGAGCCAGCTAGTCTTAAGTAAATGCTTTGCTTTGTTAAGGTGTTTTTCAAAAAGAATTCTTTAGCACTTTTACAAAAGGCTAAAACTGGGTTTGGTGAATCTATACTTATCTGCATCTTATCTGGTTTTAAAACAGTTGTCTTGATTAAAGATCATGTCTTTTACTGTGCTAACATATGGTATGATTATTTTAAACTCAGACAGAAACTATTAGGAATAGGAGCCTGATTTCTTATCCCTAATGAGAGCTGAACTTCTGAATCACTTGTCTTCCGACTGCAGTTCCATTGGTGTATAACCTCAGTGAGTATTTCATCTTCCTTGTATAAGCTCTATATAATGTAAAACACACCTCGTGTTTAACTTCTCATAGTAAGAATCTTACATGCTTGAAAAGACATGTAATCTTGTTTTAACCATTTGCATGGTAAAGTTCAAGGAAAAATACTTAGAAATAGCATGGCCTTAATAGTGATTTTCCATAATAGATTCATGGGAGGAGATTTTAGTACAGCATTCAAATCTGGAAACACTTGTCTTAAGGGCAAAGCAAATTGTTGGTAGTTGACAGTTATCAATAATCAAGGCAAAATTTGACTTGAACTCCTGTCAAAATCAAATCAGCTTCACAGTCAAATGGTTATCTGTGGCAAGAAAAGTCAAACTGATGCTGAAGCAGCTTTGTGGGTGGATGCTGCCTTCTCTGGGCTTTGGCTTATAGAAATTTTGGCCAGATTTTAAGCCTTTTAATAGAGATTGTTGGGAGGTTGGGGTGTGGCAGAGTTCAGTGCTCCCAAACTGAATACAATAAAACCCCTTTTAAATATATTTCTTAAGTGCTCATTAAATATTGCGCAAGGGTGTTCGTACTCAGTATAAATAAGATGTAACTTGACTGGCACCTTTATTTGCAAGTATCGTGTAAGTATGAGCAAACTCTTTTTCTTGTCCAAAAGTAAAAATTAAAAATAAATTTTAAAAAATATGCAAGAAGCTGACATCTTAAAGAATGGTAAAACTGAAAAACAGGGGAATGGAATTGTTTTGAACTGCAGAGTAGAACATGAAATATTAGCTGCCTCTATTCTGAGAACTGCATTAAAATCTGGTCTGCCCTTGCATCCAATCCACCTTAGTTGCTGCACTCCTGTAATTTTTTGGAGATCAGGATTTTCATGTTGCCTTATGTTATATTCCTTGCATGCCTTTGTTGTGTTGGTGAGAAAAGAAGATGATGCTTGAGAAAGGAGTGTTCAGGAAGTTCATTTGCAACAGTATTAACTAAGCCTTTGCTGGTGTCAGAGCAAACAAATTCTGTTAAACTGGCCTATAGTCTTCTGTATTATAAAAGTCATACCTTTATTCTAAGTGTACAAGCAAATGTTTTGTTTAAGACAGATGTTTCTCTAAAGAGAGCTTTTCTGAGAAATAAGAGAAAGCATGTTTGGGGAACAAAAAGTCAGCTGAAAAGAGTTCTGAATGCCAGAAATGGGATATTGATTTTTTTTTCTATGTAAAATCATTCATAATGTGTTCTTTCCAACCACTGACAAGGCTTATTCTAATCACTGTCTGAAGAAAATGAATGGGAGGCTACAAAGAATCTGTAATATGGAAAAAAAAAATTCTTCCTTCAGGGAAGAAAAGGTTTTGATTGTGATTGAAGGTGCTTTTACTGACTGACTGTTCAAGTAGGTGTAATTTCTAATTACTTTAATTATCTCATCAGTATTATAAAGCTGGAGCTATTTTAATCATGTGTATAACTGATAAAATTATTTTTTAAGATCCATTATTAAGCTTATATCCAGAAATATAAAGCTATAGTTCTTCTTTATTGTATGTAGCTATCTTTTTGACATTAAACTTCATTGACTCCGTGCGGAACACTGAAAACACAAGCTTGTCACATGAAGAAATCTTTTGGGCTTTTCTTTTTTTTACGTAATAAGTGTGATTTATGGTCTTTTAAGTTCATAATGAGGCCATTCTCATTTTGCTAACACAGTGCTGCCCTTCACCAAGTGGCTCCTGACCCAAACAAGCACTATTTGGTCTTGGACTTTGCAACTATTTGGTTTGATTATTAAAAAAAAAAAAGCTACAGACAGGATCGAGCATTTATGTAATTGAGAATATAACATTCATACTGAATATTCTGTAGAAGAACACAGACCATTTATGTGGATAATTAAAGGGTTCATCATGATTAATAACACTTCCACGAAGGGCAGCCAGTTTCATGGGTTAGGCTAAGACATTCTTGGGCTGCAAGAGTAATTATTGGTGTTTTGCCACATTTGAATAGGTCTGGGGTACTCTGACAAAGAAAAACATGAATCCCTGCTTTAATGGGATCCATTGTATGTCTGGAAGCTGTCAGAATCCTGGTGAATTATGTTTGCAAGAAGAGGAAGTGATTCACTATCAATGAATTACAGAATGTTATATTGATTCTAGTGCCAGCATATAGAATCTATACAGCTGCAGTAGATATGGAAATCTGCATTGCAGATGAAGATTTAATAACAGTTGTGCAGCTATCACAAGTGAATTAAGCTGCTCCTAAAATGATTTTAATTCTAAATTGACTTCTGCTTTCTCCATAGCAAGGTTCAGGCTGTCTAGTATTCCAAATACCAATTTATGTCTCCCCTTTATTACAGATGGTTCATATCCATTGCAAATTTGGCAAATATTTCTTTAAATTATTTTGCATTAATACCTGTGGCTTTGGGAAGGAAAGAAATCTGAAATTACTAGATAAAGCAAACACAAGTAGTTAAATATCCACTGTAAAACGATGTTTTGAAATGACCTTAAAACTTGAACAATCAATGCTTCTCTACATTTTATGTAGGCACACTGAAATACCTGTGGCTTCTTGAAACAATCAGACATAGCCTTATAGTCTTAAAAACAGAAATGGAGAAAGTATACTGAAAAAGATGTGCAAGTGATTGATGGAACATAAGTAGGTATTGGTAGACATCCCTTGAATGATCTTAGGGACTATGGGATTTTTCTACACCGTTCTTTCTTCCATGTTAAGCAGAGGTAGGACCATTCACTGGTTCCTTACATTTCATGTTTAGAGGTGAAACATCACGAGATGCAGAATCTTGCTGCTGACAGAGTCGTGGGGTTTGCACCTGAGTCACCTTGTTACGTAATATGAATGATATCAAAGGTTTAGGTGATAGAACCAACTTGAAGATGCCAATAAGACCCAAGAACCATTTCTTTCTAAGCTTTGAACAGTAGAGCCTTGTGTGCCTTTGTAAACACACATTCTTCTGTATCTAATTTTGATACTAGATAAGATTTATTCTAGCAAATAAAAGTCCCATGCTTAATGGTGTGCATTCTACTAACTGTAATGTCTGAAAATTACTCATTTTTTCGAATCTGCCAATTTCCTCTTTCTACTTTGTCACTCTTTTATAACAGAAGTCCTCTAACTGTGCATGTTTATAGACTGAGTATTTTAGTCAATAAATGTTTTTATTGACTTGCAGCGAGTTCAATATTTGGTTAACATTAAAATGACTGGCTTATGGGAGAGCTCTTGGAAGTGACTGAACCCTATAAAATGGGCAGATAAATGTTTACAAACTCAGAATTGTTGACAGAACAACAGAATGAGAAGTTTAGTCTGCTGTGTCCTGACTCTCCTTTTGCCCCTGATGTAAGACATCTCTCTACCCTGCTCTTTTATTAAATGGATAAGGATTTTCAATTCAGTATTTTTCTGTCATTAACTCTTCTGGAGTGAGTTTAGGTATGACAGTTTGTGGTAGTTTGAGCATGAGGTTGTAAAGATATTAATCTGGGTTACTTTGGGTCTGCAATATAAACTCTCTCAAGCAAGACTGTTCTCTAGAAAAAGCAATGATCTTGGATTTAAGCTCAGGGCAAACTCTTGAAGAAACTGTTCCATGAGACAGCAGTGAAAATATTTTTAAGTCCTTTCTGCAGAACATGGTATTTTCAGAAAGCACGGGAAACTAAATTAGAATTTCTAGTGTTATGCTAATAAATTTTCCAGGTTAAATTTATTAATATAACTGGCTGGTTAAAAACAGCTTAGAAAAATGTATAGCAGATTTGGAAAACAAAATTTTAATTTTTTTTTTTTCTTATCTTGGCTGCTTTTGTACAGTACAGTGGCATAGTCAAAAATATCCTGTTAAATATTTGGATCTGGAACGCATGAAGAACAAATGCTACTTCATCCTGTTTTTCAGGACGGTCTTTGGAAAACTAGCTATTGTCTCCGTGAAGCTTTTTTAAAGCAGGGCTTGGGCCGATACACCAGGAAAGCTTTTGCCCTGGAATCCTTGAGTTGGCTTGCAACTTACAAATTTTCCTTGAACCTGACACATCAGGTATATTCTCTGACTTTCTGTAAAATCCCCAATGCATCCTGAGTCTAGGCCTCTGCCGTTTGGTAAAATATTAATAGATCCAGTTCAGCATTTACCACTTAAATATTAAAGGAAAACGAATCTGAAAATCCTGTGCATCATTCTGAATATTCTTAATAGGATGTTTTTCCTCATGGGATTTGCAGTGCGGATAAAATAGTTCTACTTGTGAGCCATGAGTTGCGTTTTGAATTCTCTCCCAATTTTTTGCTGAATTTTTGGAACGAAATAGCTGAAGAAAATTACTCTGTTTCTAGATTTTATTTTAAAAAAATATTTTCATCCTGAGGTCTGCGCTCAACAAGTCTTCTGCTTGCAAGCTGGCTTAGTAGGGAAGGAGTGTCTTTAGATGTTGTAAGTTAAAGCAGCTGTTGATGATTCTTGCAGAATCAATACTCAAATAAGGAAGATTGTTATAAATGTCATGGAATTCTCCCAGTTCCCAAAGAATAAATTCAGTCTAGCTGAGAATCTTATCTACATGAAGGCTTCTCTTACCATTACCCAACAAACGAGCTGCCTGAGTCTGAGCAGAGAATATTGCTGTACAGGTAGCTGGGGTGGTGTCACAGACAAGGAAAAGTGTAGAACAGAGCTTGAAAAGAAAATTGCCATGTAACAAGCCACTGTACCAAGAGTGGTCACACCGTGCTTGAAATAAGGATTTCATTTAAACTTAATGAGTTTTCTGCATGCTGGTTACAACTTGATTAGATTGATTAGAAATATATGTTTCCGTTTAACAGCTGTGCTGCAGGAGAAGCATTTATTACATAGCTGCTGAAGTGGCTGTATTCCTGATCATTTGGTATTTCATGTCCAATAATAAAAATGGATGTAATCTAAATGCAGAATCCATCCTACTTAGGGCTCATAATTAAAAGCTTTCCAAAAATGTTTATCATAACTTCCCACTGTAGCTTGTGGCTAATTTAATCAAATGGTAAGATCCTGCTCCTCTCACCTGTGTCTGCAGCAGATAAAATCGTGGGAGGGATATGTTGCTTAATTAACCCTGTAATTCTTACATTTGGGTTAATTAGCATCTAAATTAAGGTTTCTTGTGTATCATATGCTTGGTGCTGTAGTCTATTCTACACAATTTATTCCTCTGCAGATAAGGTATTTCTGCTTGCTTACATGGTTTGATTGTTTTCATATGAAAGTATTCAATTTTTCTTCTGCCTTATGTGCACCTCCTCGGATACTAGTTACAAAACTCGTCACCTGATAACTAAAACAGCTGACTGCACGAAGAATGAACAAGATCTCGATTGCCCTTGGTATGTGAACAATTTTGGAATCCTGATTTGCTCACCATATACATTACAGCGAATGTGACCACATTCAGTTGCGGTTGGTAGGATTTCAATGTGTCCAAATGTTATATTAATTTGGATGCCTTTGCTGGATACATTCAGCTGTTCACACCTGCTGTCTCTACTTACTCATGAGGTATCAGTTTATTTATGATTTGCAGAAAAGCTGACTGGAAAATGGCTGAATTATTCAGAAGCATCTGTATTCATAACAGAGATGACCAAAAAAATGAAGACATCAAAAATTAAGTTGTAGCTTTCCCACCATATTAGAGTAGGAAAGCTACAGATTGCAGTTTCTCACTCTGAGACCATCATAAAGAGACATAGCCTCTGTCCTCCTTCATTCATTTGGTCTGAGCTTCCTACCACCCCTCTGATGGATGGTCTGGGGATGTCCAAGCTAAAAGGGTTAAATAAAAATCAGAGAGAAGTATAGAACAAAACGGTATTATGTGGTTTGAATTTCCAGGAAGGAGCTTTGCTTTGAAGGAAAACAACCATTTGCAAGGCTCTGCACTGTGAATGTAGGGCCCAAGAACCTTAGACTCTGTTGTCAGTGGGATGGCTGCAAAGAATGCAGCTGTTCATTGAAACACAGAAAGTCTCTGGCTGGTCCAGAGCCAGTCTGGAGAAACAGCTTTATTCAAAGGACTTGTAAATCAAATGCTCATTACAACTCTGAGGAGTGCCTTTGAGAATGGCCAGCCCACACACCTTGCAAGCTCTAGCTCTCCCTGAGCAGATACGAAAAAGAGCAGGAATTTAAATATTGAGCATAAGCTGAGAAATGTGGGGTTTAATCTTTTTTCATTCTGAACAATGTGTCAGTTTCAGGTCAAACCTAACTGAGATGAGCAGTTTCCCTGTAAAGGAAAAACCCTTATCAGAAAGGCTCCTTAAAATAGCTTATGAATTATTTCATAAGGAAAATAGCTCTTTTCAGAGCATGCTTCAGAAACAGGATGGCCAAATACGTGTCCTGGGTTTCCAGCAATAGCGAGGCACAGCCGTGCTCTGCGTGAGCAGAGTGATTTTATGAGTTACAGGATTTCATGCACAGAGTCCATGATTAGAACCCTCTACAGTCAATTCTTAGGAGCTTACCAGGAGTGTATACTTTTCAATTCACAAAGTTTTAGACTGATTAAACTGAGCTCAGTGTGTCGTCATCTTGCAACACAGATTTTTCTTTTGGCTTGTTCATGCTGTAATAATACCAAAAAAACCCCCAAAATCCCAGACAACCAACAATATAAAAACTTGACTCTGAAATTATACTGAAAAATCTGAAACAGTGATGATATGGAGTTAAAATTACTTCCTTATTTTATCTGTGAAAAATACCCTTTCCTAATATGTTATTCATTATGGACACAAATACTCTGGGTGACATCAGACCAATTGAGGAGCAATTTGAAGAAAATATTTTCTAGGGAAGCATATGCTATTCCCCTTAACCACTGAAATGAAATAAGCTAGCAGATAAATATTCAACACTGGTATTTCATCTACTTTTCCTTAACCAATCAGAACCAAGCTGTGAAGCATGGGAAAACTGAAATTAGTCTATTGTGCAGGAAGTCTGTGCACAGTATGAAAATAGATGTGAATGTGTGCATATGCTCAGCACTAATGTTGTACTTACTGTTACTGAGCTTGACAGAATTGCTTATTACTGCTGAAACTTCCCACTGTGAACAATTAAAGATAAGGTCTTTGCCAAAATGTAACTGAACTGAATTTTCCATACCTGAGAATCTGCTGGAGTCTGTGGTTTTGGTTTGTTTGGGGTTTTTTTTGTTGTTTCTGAGGCTAAACTTGGCAACCTTACTGTTCTTGTAAGGTAGTGCTGAGAAGGGGGGAGGGATGCAGGTGAAAGAAGGACAGAAGAGGAAGGGAGAGTTAACTCAGTCGTGTCCAGACCAACTGAACAGCTCATTCAGACTCGGAGGAGCAAGCTGTGGATCCAAAACATGACAGATTATTCTGACTTCCGCACCTTAGTCCTGTCTTAGCTTGTGTGTGTTCAGAGGGTTACAAAGCCACCTGAAATACAGAGCTAAGAGTTCCTGCCAATGTGAGGGGAATCCCAGATGACGAACAGCTGGTTATGATGATGCCCCAGGTTTCACTACCTTTTCAGAGAGGAAAAGAGCTAAAGGATTGTTACCAGCTGTTGTTACTGGGAGCAGCTGACAAAGTGTTTTTTCAATGTATATTTTCAGTTTTGCCCTGAATATAGCTGAGATGCAAGAATCAGGTTAAACACCTCTCTCAGCATTTTTATTGTAACTGTGAATCACAACACATTGCATTTATCACAGGATGAGAAAACACACATTGTTGGTTCCTGATAGAGAAGTTCCTGTGTCAGAGCCTTAGCAGGGATAAATTGCTGTGGTACCAGTGAGCCAGGCTGCATCAGCACATGTACATAACTGCTTGAGTCAGATGAATTGGCCCAAGTGAAGGATAGTGGGATGCAGAGAGCTTATTGAGTGTTTCTGCATAAAGCCAGCTTTTTCACACTGTGGTTCACCACATTTTGGTGTAGCTCCGGTGCTAGCAGCCAAGACTGTTGTAAGTTGCCAGCATGATTAGTTCATCTGTCTTAATGCACCTGGAAATCAGAGCGTGGTGATAAATGATCCCCTTAAGCAGATTGAACCTACAGTCAATAATGATGAGCCAAAAAAATTATCTTACGCCTGAAGCTTGAATTAGAAATGCAGGTGTTTCTGCAGGGGAGCTCCTGTAAGGCTGAGCCACAGGCACTACTACTGTACTTGGTACAGAATGTTTGGGAAGATAAGAAAGTGTGACGCTTTTTAAGGCTGATGCTGGGTACTGTGGTTTCTAGGGACATAGGATTTTCTGAAGAGTCAAGGGTGATAACTAAAAAAAGCTGATAAATGGTGTTAAAATGTTTAACAAACAGCTGCATCCTGCAGTATTTTGTAGCCTTTATGTTTATAATGTTATTGCAAAGTTGAAGTAAGGATGAAAATTACAGTGCATATTATAAAAAGCATGGACCAGTACAGTGAAGTACAGAATAACACAGCATAGCTGGAATGAAAATGGTCACAAAAACCTGACACTGTGCAAAGCTTGCCCAGGAGGCAATAAGAAATCTGAAATCACTGCTACTATGCAGAGTGTTGCCTTATCACATAAAGCAGCAGGTGAAAATGACTATCAGGATTTACCTATCTTGTTTCCAATGTGAGATTGGTCATCCAGACCAGGCACCATGAAATGGCAGCTTAGTTGTCTACTGACTGAGGAAATTCCCCTCAGAGCATTCATTTAGACCTAGAACTTTCACAGAACATAAAATCAAAGGTGATGAACAAGGAACTGACTTATTTTCTAAGAATATCAACAGATCTGGTCAAAGTAAATGCAAGACTGTAAAACCTTTGCCACTCGTGTCTCTTTACTGTGTAATTACTGTGATTTGCAGTGTATTCAGCACATTTGGAGGAATCAGATAAAGTGGTTAGTGTTGGGGTTTAGGTGTTTAAATATTACCCAAGGAAAGCTTTGGTCCACTGACAATTCTTTTGTACTGAATTGGTAGCTGTAGAAGGATTCTTGGTGAATCCTCCAAGATGAAGCTAAATATGCCTGTGATGCAGACCTTTCCCTTGACCACTTCTTGATGCATTAATTAATCTGATTCAGTATCCTCACACCTGGCTGGTAGCTGTGCACTTGACAGCATTGGTCAGAGAGGATTCCAGCAGTGGCAATGAGATGCTCAGGCATGGCAAAGTGCTTCTGAATGGATGTCAGCAGGATGGCTTCTCCCCTGGGATTTTGTTTCCCCCAGCTTTTACCTCCATAGCTTTCTTAATATAAACCTGGAAAAAGACTTGGAGAAAAGATGCAGAGGTTTTAACAGGACAACGTCACTCACATTTGAAACAACTGTAGGGGACCCCAAATGATGCAGAACTAATGAACTGGCCAAGCTCTGCTTATCAACCCAGTCATAGAAGACTGATTACAGAAGCTGATGCCATTACATTGGCATAGATGTGAGAATTACCACTTTTAAAGTAATACTTGTCAAGAAATGAGTGTCACTGGTTTAAATTTTCATTTCGGAGAAAAGCATTGTTATCTTGCAGTGAAACTATAGAGAAAATTCCAAAACTGGTGTTTTGTGCAGGGATTCATGGTATGTATTCTTGACTAAAACATGAACACCCTATTTACTAGAAAGGCTTTTTTACTTTATCTTTATACCCAGGGTAGAATAATTTAAAAGCTTTATTATTATTGGGAATAGATGCAAATTCCTCCATCTGATAGGAAAACTTCATAACAAAGGAAGATTCCTGGTTTTGATTTTGGCAAGTTAGGTATGCATCATTTATTCAAAGCCATTTTATTTGCTGACTTTTCTTGTAGAGTAGTTAAATTCTGAAAATTGTTAAACATTGGAGATATTGAAGATTATTTTTGAAGCTTGTTGAAGCAGTTTAAAATATTCCATATATCTAGGTAATACCAGTAGGCTCTCATTTATTTTAAACTTTGCATGTTAAGTATTCCAATAGGCTTTAATTATAAAATCAAAACTATTAGAAGTTACCTGCACAAACAGATTGGTTCTTTTTTATTTAAGTTCAGGTGAGAGGATTTGCTTTTGTGGCTTAGATTCTGGGATGAGTTCTAATGATTAATACCAGGGAAACATGAATTCTGAACGTACTTACATAAATAGATGCATGACCTGATGCCAAGCTCTGATACAGCTTCATTGCAGTATTTAAGTAGCCAAAAGGGATGATAAAATACCCTAACTAGGCACTTACAGGATTTACCTCTCCAGAAACCCTCTTTTACCTAATGCCGTGCAAAGTTAGGAGAAGGGGTAAAAAAGGGGGAAAGGAAGCAGAATTTCAAAAGGAAAGTGCAGCAGGAAGTATTGCTGGAAATTTGCTTTACCTTGATAAGAAATTTGGCAGAAATGTTCCCATTTGAAGTGAAACATTTACCTGTCTTAACAAATTTAGTGTTAAAAGTGGTCCTGTGGGGTGCATGCAAATCAGAAGTTGACCTCTGATGAGGCCTGGGGGAGTGTCTAGCCTCAGGCAAGCTTCATGACAAAAAAAACCCCAAAATGTACAGGCCAGTGGAAGTGCTCGAAAGTGCCTCCTCCTCCACACCATTCCATAGCTGCATGACACTCAGATCCTGAGACAGCCATACCTCCTTTTGCATGGAAAAGTTATTTGGGTGCTGTTTTGTTTACCTTAGATGGAGAGGCTAATGTAAAAGGGATGCTAGCCAGTACCTGGAGACAGGAAAGAAATGTAGATCACCTAGCAGGGACTGTGTTCCTGCAACAGGAGGCACTACCAGACAGTCAGCCCCATTTTACCTACAGCCTTGTGCTGTCAGGTTCATCAGAATTCACCTGTTAGCAGCATCATGTTCACAGCTCATTTCCACTTGCCCTTTAGCAGCCACAGAAGGGCCAGCACTTCCCCTCATGTTGGCATCCCTACGAGATACTTGAGTAGGACATGACACATCCCTTGCAGGTTTTTCCCTTCGTTGCTTTTTCTGCAGTGGCACAAGCAGGCCCCTGTCCAGGAAAGTACGGAGAGACGTGCCCAGCCAGCTACCAGAGTTAAGAGGGATACTTGAAAACATGTCTGGAACACCTCCCTGAATTAGGACATTTAACAACCCTGCTTAGGCTGCGAAAGGTAAATTTAGGGAACAGTGATAAAGGTAGCTGGATACCTGTTCACTTTTGAGGGAAGTTAAAGTGAATTATTCTTGTACTGTGTTGGTAACATAGCCTGTTCTGCTGCCCAAAATTCCATTATAGCACTGACACAAAATGCAGTATGTTCTACACACACATTTGCAAAATATTATGTACACAGCTAAACAAAACAAAGACATAATTGTCACAGCGTATTCAGGCTTTTTCTTAACAAGCACAGATATATTTTTTAATGCTAGGTGAACGCTGTGTGCAAATGTTGCGGTGATACTTCATCCTTAGAAGCAGTAACAGAGCCAGGGGATAAACTAAGTGAAGTCACAGCATAAAGATTAATTTTGTGCATTTCTTTTAGAGAATAATGGAACTTTAAGAAAGTAATTGAGTTTCCTACCTACTGAATAGTCTTAAGGGACAGACAGCCAAAAATCAAAGTATCAGCTGTTTTGATATTTGTGCTGGCACAAAGTCCCAATTAATTAGATCTAGTGTTACAGTTATGACTCAGTAGCATTCCCTTAAAGGAAATAGAGGAAATGGATTTTAAGACAATTGAGATTTCATTCTTGCAATGGGATGTCTAAATGGAGATCAATGAATATGAGAGTTAATAAAGAGATGTATTAGTAGTGTTCTCCATTTGTCCAGGGCCTTCGAACAGAAATACACCAAATTTATTGCACTGTTTTCTATATCAATTTAGCTGATTTCAAAAGTACTGCAACAAAACAAATATGGCTGAGCAATTTTCTTGTGCTTTGGATTTCACTTGTGTTATTAGTTCCTGATTCTGACATCCTGCAACAAGTTTGAGTTGCATTCCACCCTAAAAAAAAAAAACC
Organism: Gymnorhina tibicen; assembly: GCA_013399875.1. Classification (NCBI taxonomy): domain Eukaryota; kingdom Metazoa; phylum Chordata; class Aves; order Passeriformes; family Artamidae; genus Gymnorhina; species Gymnorhina tibicen. The sequence goes on from VXAZ01006886.1 coordinate 5,016,624, forward strand.
TTTTTCAAGTTTTTTGAATGCAGGCTTTTTGACTCTATCTAAAAAAAAAAAAATAAAAAAGAGCGTACACTCAAAATTACTGAATGAATATCCATTACCAGGTTTCTCAGCTTTCTGTAGCTCATTAAGACATTACTGTGTTGTACTGCTTCAGGGAAGTTTTCTGTGGCAGTGATTCTGTCCCACGAGGAATTCCTCCCACCTGAGTTCTGTCAACGTCCCAGTAAGACATTTTCCCACATTTTGCAGCCACCTTCAGCCTGAGACCCTTCTAGCCACTTTGAAAATGAAGCTGTGTTGTCTCTAGTCAGTGAGTACATAGCTGGAGGGCACAAAGATGACTTTTCAGGCCTTTTCTGATTCTGACAGTCGTGGAAGGCAGTGGGGAGTGCTGATCTGCACTGGCCCTTATGTCACTGACCTCAGGCTGCTTGGCTGTGACCTGCCTGAAGACCTGCCACAGTCTGGCCATGTTTTTGTGCTGCATACCTTTGGTCATGCCCACATCTATTTATACAGTGACAAAGGTTGGAAGCAATTAGAGAAAAGGGCTACTGGAGCCCAAGGCCCCAGCCATCACCCTTGTAAATTCATCTTTAAACAATGTTGCTCCACCATCTGCCAAAGTCCTGGATGAAGACTTAATATTTTCCCAAAGGGATCCAAGTTTAGTTGGGACTACACAGCTTAACCACCCACTAGCTTTGACATCATCAACTACTTTTCCAGGAATTATGTGGTTCTTTGATTATGCAAAGCAAGTGGAGCAGATATTCCTGCTCCTCAAAATCAGCTTGAAGTGTCCTGGTATCCACAGTTTAAGGCACAGACCACAGCTCAGCATACAGAGTGCTCTCTGCCTTTCTGACAGACATTTGTGGAAGGTCATCTTGGGATTTGCAAAACACATTTTAGTAGTAAACTGCTGATTGAGATGAATTATGGATTTTCTCATTTCAATGTCTTCATAGCTTAGTGTTTTAAACAATTATTGTTAGCCAGCAATGGGCAACAGTAGTTTCCTTGAAGTAGCAGGGAATTCTTGAGCAGCAAAAGCACAGCTGCCTAGCATAGCCTTTCCTTGTGGTGTGAACTCTTGAGAACATTTTTAAGCGATAAAGATTTCTGTAACAGTGTAAAACCCCAAACCCTTCATTTCTGGAGCTGACAGGGCTGGTGAACACCAAGTCAACACAGTGTGTTTTGTTTAGAGTGTCTGGTTATTGTTAGAAGTTAATCAAATGGACACAGTCTTTCTCCCCATATATTTCTTACTATTACTTCTATAGAGTTAGAGTCTTTGGCAGCCTGGGAGGATTCCTACCTGGAAGTGCTTAATAATTGTTAAAAATCTGGCTACCATAATAAATAGGATGCATTTCCAGTGTAAGTGGACATGGGGATTTTCTCAATCACCAACTGTATGGTACAAAAGCCACAGATTTGGCACTCGGGTTCTCTTTTTGAAATTTTTTTGTGAATCCTCATCCAGTGAACGAACTTTAAAGTTCATGTTAGTTCAAGTTTCTAAATCCAGCTGCCAGTATTTACAGTAACTCAGTAAGAATGATTAGCAGTGGTATTTTCTTTCTTGTGAAAACAGAGCTTTCCGAATGCATTTAGTGCAATTCTTGTCCAAGAGCCAGATTTGCCCTTACTGCAAAAGCAAATTAGTCTTGTCATTCTTAGGGTTTGATTGTTTTGGGTTTTTCTGGTTTTGTGGATTTGTGTGTGTGTGTGTTTAGGGTTTTCTTCTGTGTCTTAGTTTATAAGACTATAGAACCGATCCTCTTATCTTACTGATGACTTTGGTCTGCTAGACTGTTCTAGAACATGCTGTGAGAAACTCTCATGCCCTCTTTCCTCTTTCCTGTACAGCTAGAGTATAACCTGAGGAAGACTGAAGAGGATTGAAATGTTTTTACCATAACTTGGAAGGAAGAGAAAAGAGCTGCCTAGTTTATTTGAAACCCTGTCTGCTTGGAAAACAAATGTACTAGCAGATTACAAATATTCCTGCTGTAAAATGAAAATATTTTCTGAATTAGATGGCTATAAACTGGGTCACCTGGGAGTAATTCAACTGTGTATATGCCATGAGAGAATGTACCAGAAATCCTCTGACCAGTTTCTGCTGTAGCTCTAAGTCCTTTAAAAATGATCACTTTTACACAGAGCTCCCCCTGTATACTGCAAACCAAGGTTGAATTGTGGACCTGTTTGGCATTTAACTGATATATGGTCTTAGAATTCTTTAAATAATAACTAAAACCTAAAATGCTTAAATTTTTATTCATCCTGCTGAATAAAGATCTCTGGAAGTTGTTATTTTATTAATAACTTCAGCTTTCATTTGTTTCTGCACTATAATGCATAGCCTGGCTAGAAATAAATATTCTTCATTTGAACTCCCATCAAGTAATTACAGTTTGAAATTGATGGAGATCTGTCATGTAACTCAAAAATCTGTATTTTTCCTAATTGTTAGCCTAAAATTTCTTACAGAGAAAATTCACACTATCAAATTGACTGGCCAGCATTAGTGTCTTCTCAGGCTGTGCATACAGCATATTCAGAAATGCTGTTCCCCCGTGGGACCCGTTACAATGTTCTTATTGTGTTCTGCTCAAATATGAAATTCCTCTCCATTCCCAGGCTCTGTGCTGAAGGGCTGAGCAGCAGAGGTCGTGCAGCTGTGAAAGGGACAGCAGCCAACCTTCACTCTGTGCTCGTGCTGATTAAATTCTGCTGCCTTCGGAGCGCTCACACCCTGGCTCTGAGACCTATTTGTCCAAGTGGCTGTTTCTGGAGACCTTTAAAGGCCTTTTAGTTGCATGCATGGAGAAGAAGTATTAAGAAAGTAATGTATCAGAACATCTGGAAGCTAACCAGCTGTTGGAGCGAGCCTCCTTTGGTCCTGGCCCTTCTACTCCACAAGCAAAGCAAGAAGCTGCTCTTTGGTAGTCTCCAGTGTAGGCCACCACTGGGAGACACCCCTTGTATAACTCTTCCTTTAGGACTGAACAAAGAGAAATGGCAAACAAGCTTCCATTTCTTTTCAAATTCCTCATTTTTCTGGAATTTGAAGAGAAACACAATACATTTCTTATCTGAGATCACGTGCCCAACCTGGCAGTTTCTGCATGCAAAGACCTTTCTCCATTTTCACTAAACATCAAGAAGTCTCTCTATCTGGCCTGCAATTATAGTTGTTATAGTTCACTAACTTACCAAAGTAGAAACTTTGGGAGAGATTTAAACAAGAGAAGAACTTACTTTTGTATCTCTTCATTAGAAACACCTTGAAGAATGTGTTTCCCTTTTCATGGTGCATAAAAGATTTTTGCCCTAAATTAATGAAAATGTTTCAGTGGGGTATATAGTCTTTTGGAAACTATTAAATGCAGACATGACACAAAATTAAGATTCAGGAGATTCACTGAGAGAAGAATCAGTTTTGTGTGCACGTTGTTTTTGAATGACAGATAGGTGGGGACAAGAGTTGGCAGGGCAAAATCTTTTTTTCCATGTTTTCTTAAACAGTGCCTGGTAACTTTGGCTGAATTAACAAGCAATCAGAAATTTAGACACCCTCAATTAGCACCCAAATTTAGACGCCTTCAAATGAAACATTTTAGCAGCATGGTTCAACTAGCATGCTTTTCCTTCACAATTGATAAATTCAGCTGTCTCTGTACTATCTGCGCTTTCCCGTGAAACATGTTTTCCTTTAATTTTCTTTAACGTCCCTGAAGACCATTGTGAGCTATTGTTATGGTCTCAGAGTAAAATAGAACCAGAATATAGCTCTTGGTACAACAAATAACAGCAAGGCTGCATAATAGTCTGCATGAGGGAACCAAGTTTTCCTCTCATCCAAGGGCTGGAGTAGATTGCCTTGGAGATAACCCCGAACAAGTGAGTACAGTAAAAAACCTACACACAGAGAACTGGATCACACTCATCAGTCTTGCTTACATGCCTGCTTGGTATGTCCTCATGGTTCTTTAAGATCATGCCTTTAATTCAACTTGCCATCAGGAAGCAATTTTTTTTCCCAGTTTAAGGTATGAGAGTCTCTCCTACAAAGGTGCAAGGATACAGACTGGAAAGATATGGACACTCTCAGTACACCCTGCTCTGTGCACTGTCCAACCTTGCCCTCCCCTGCTCACTCCTTGTGCTAGAAACTTGGTAGGCTACTGAGGACTGGCTGACTGTATTGAATTCCTACACTGAATACAAGAATGTGTGAGAGGATTTGTGCTGCACGAAGTTGTTAGATTTATTGCCTCGTTTCAACCTCAAAATCTATGAAATTAACTCATGTCTCTCTGATTAAAAATTGTGCATGGAAATACTTTATCTGACTCTGTCTTCTCAGCTGTGTTCACTTAGGACTTTTGGAGTCAAACTGCTGCTGAATGAAGGCGTGTTCATCTCTTGTTGGCATTAGGCTGTATCTGCAGCTACCACCCTTTCTGAACGAACACAAGTACCTTTCAAAGTGTCATTAATCATCTTTCTTTAGGAACTGCTCACTCCTAGCTCTGCAAAAGAGGAATTTGAAATTAACGCTTAAATCAGAGCAGTAGGTATTTTTGGCTAACAGTTACTTCAGAGTAGCAGGTAGGACTCCCCAAATTCATCACATCCCTGTTGGTTTGTGTTCATTTCCGAAACACTGACAATAAAAAAAGAAACAATAAAGCAGTACTGACTTTTCTGAAGTGCTTGTTGGAATGTAGAGAGCCTACAAATGTAGTGAACTTGGGGATGCTGGACGTTGTGACTTCTTTCAACTTGACTGTGCACACGTTGCCAAGAAAGGTATCTCTTGTTCCCTGGTGACATTTGGGATTTTGGCAGGTACAGAAAAATAATCAGAACCACAAGGACCGAGTTTAGCCGACTGACTTACTGTTTTGGGGAGCTGCCTGAGGGTTTCATAGAGAGAGGGGTAGTCTAGCAAATGACCTGGTGAAGTAGCATGAGGTCCCACGACTATCTTAACATTTTCTTCCATGATATTCAGCTGTGCTGGAAAACCTTTCTCTGTACAAAAAACTTAGCTGTCATAAAGATGCTAGTTATGTTTTTAAACATTTAAAATGGTAAAATTTAAAAATTTAGAATGTTATATGAGGCAGAGACAATGAACATTTCTGAGCTGTCTGATTCCTGTTTGGCTCAAAAACGTACTGCACATTACTCTAAAGACATATGCCGACTAAGAGCTAAGGTTGCATCAGTTTCTTCTGCACATCAAGTGTATAGATACTGACCTGCTAAAATAGATTGATGTTCAGATGGGATGTGAAGCTGTGTGTAAATGCAGTAAGACAATTCATTGCTGAGCTTTTTTTCCCTACTGAGACGAACACCCTAAAAGGAGGGGAAGAAAAACCTGGTGTTGTGCGCTTCGTGGAAGGTGAACTGGAGCAGAAACCCAGGGGTGCACTCAGATCCCACCACCACTGGGATCAAATTTCCAAGATGCAACGGAGAGCTTTGTGTAGGGTCTCCTCAAATCTGCTGAACGTGTGCATGGTGGCAGCTTTTAACCAGCAGAACTTGTAAAGCCTCTGCTGATTCGAGACCTCGATTGCAAGTGCAGTTGTGGGCTGATTTGGCCCACGTAAACAAAGTTGTGCATGCAGTCTGCAATCAAGTGAGCACATGTGCACAGCTGTGTTTATCTGACACTTTGCAAATCAGGATTTTATTTCTAGATAGCATGCTGACAAGAACAAGGTCATGGAAGTCTTCCTATTAGCACTCAGAAATAAATAAATATTTTCAGAATGTTGCCTTAAGAGCTTAGAAATTATGATTCTAATTTCTCACGAAAGACTGGAGGGTTCTTTAGTGTTTTAACCTTCACTTAAATATACCCAGCTACAGGACCTCTAAAATATAACTAGGAAAAAGCCTTATTTAGTTAATGAACTGGCTTTTAGTAAATAAAAACTTGTCTAACACTCACCTTATACTTGCAAAGCAAACTGTTACCAGAAAAATATGTGGGATTGACTATGACATGTCCAGTTTGTTGAGGTGGACTTCTATTTCCCACTGACTTGACTAGAATTGAAAGGCTGCACTCTGTTGAAGGTGAAAACCTTGAACACTGGATTTCATTCACGGCAATAGAGGGTATGTAAGGGTGTCTTAAGGGTTCTGTTGTGAAGTCAATTCTTAATTGGCTTTTCTGAATGCACTGTGGAACGAAAGATGGGCCGTGAGTTTTTGGAAGTTGGTTTTTAAAACACGCGGTTCCTCTAGCTGGCAGCGTATCAGCAGTACAGCTGCTGGGTGGCAGATATGAGGACTTCTGACAGCCTGAAAAACTGGGGTAATTCCTGACTGCAAAGTTGCCTCCATAACTGTTACACATAGGACACAGCCACGAATAATCAGGAATCTTTGGAAAAGCTGTGTTGATGTACAATACGCTAAATGCTACTGTTATGTGCTTTTTCACAGAATCCCAGAATATTTAGGGTTGGGAGGGATCTCTGCACATCTTCAACCACCTGCCAAGGCAGGGTCACCTGGAACAGGCTGCACAGGAACACGTCCAGGTGGGTGTTGAATGTCTCCAAAGAGGGAGACTCCAGGAACTCCCTGGGCAGCCTGTAAGAATTATTATAGGATTATACTGACTGAAGAAGTTGTTTGTAAAGCATCTAGGAAATGCCTGAATATTTATTATGAACTTGTGGTTTTGGGGAACTTGGCTGGGGAGACCACCCAGAAGAATGAGAACCAGGCAGGCAGACCGAAACCAAGACACTGGATAATCATAACTGCCTTACTTGGAACCTAAAAGAAAAAATATGGACTCTTAAAATAAAAACAAATGGTCTGTATGGCTCTTAAATTCTTCTCCCTCCCTTACACATATTGGTCATGTTGTAGCTTCATATCTGTGCTATAAAAAGTTCTATTTCTGCTCTTTTAGGTGGTCACATAACAGGACAGAGAAGGTCCTTTAGACTGAAGGGAATGAAAACCATATGGAATGGCTGGTTGCCACTTCACTACATAGCACAATTCCCAAAAGACGAAAAGATTACCCAAGCTCATCTAGTTGCAGAGAAATGAGTTACCAAGCAGGAAGAAAAGAGGTGATATTATTGAGAAAACACAGCCCATGAATCCTCATTTCTTAAAACGGGATTCCATTTGCCTGGAGGTATTGAAAATTATGCATTATGTAAAGATTTCCAACATAATAAACAAATGTTTGCATCTGTCTCTCCTGGGCAACTGACTGTGAAAGAAGATGTTTTTTATTCTATCAAGTAAAGAATCTTTCATAGAGAACTCTCACAGGTAACTACATTTACCTTCTACCTATACTTGAGAAAAGGTGAACATTTGTTTCCTATTTTAATGTACTTTTGTGCTATAAATGGGTTTTCCAGTCTCTTCCTTTCTCCAAAATACCTCCTAACTGAATTAGAAGTTAAGAAAAATGCTAAGAAAAGGTTAAAATTAGTAAATTAGTAACTTTTAATCACAACTGTGAGTTTCCAACTCAATCCTAGCTGTGCAGCAGCTGATTTAGTACACTCCCAACATATTAGTGATCACATCATTCAAGAGGCCTTCTTGTGCTGGGAAAGTCTGTGCTGAAATTCAGGTTCTGTTCTTCCTCCCAGTTCTTGCCCCAGCCAGTAGAACCCAATGTAATTTCAAAGGGTGGAGCCCTGAGCCAAGTCTGTCGAGGGAGCAGTTTATGGAAGTTACAGCTGGTCTTTGGTGCGAATGTTTTAACCACGCTATTAAATTTAAAGGATGTAACTCCACAAAGAAAACTTAATATTTCAAGGCCCCATATTGTAAAAGCACCTTTATGCAAGCTTCCAGTGTTTGTGTTCCGTGTAAGGAGTTTGCTCGTAATCTGAGATAAGTTAGAGGACTTGAGAACAAGCTGAAAGAAAAACATCCTGAATTAACTCAGTGTTAGGTTCCCCCCATGAAATGGGTATGCAGATGTGTTAGAGCACTTCTTCAGCTCATTTCTGCCTTTGTGTTTGCAAAGCTGTAGCTGGTGCAGGTTGGAGCCTGAGATGGTGGAACTTACCCTGCTTCAGCAGGATGGTCTGAGATCATACAAAACGAACATTTCCATCCATCTCTCCTAGGCTTACAGGAAGAAAAATATATTAACGTAAGGACTAGAAATATTCATGATTGCACTTGCTCTTTTAAGGGGAACTATTTTAGATTACTTTTTAAAATTCAGTTTCTCATTCTTTGCAGGTTGAATGCGGTGTCTTTTGATGGGGAACTGTGAATCTCCCCACTTTTTGATAGTGAAGTGTGTAGCTCCACAGGTTGCAAACTAGTGACAATTAAATTGGATTTTAAAATATCTGTCCCACATGCATATTTTCAGCTTGATTAAATATTTCAGCTTAAAATAGTAATACTCTCAGTAACTGCATGAGAGGGCTACTCACTGTGTCAGACTGGATTCCTGGAAGTGAAGTTGGCCCAGAAATGTCAGAGTGATGCCAAATGGAAAAGTGAAACTCCTGGCTTTTGGAGAATGTACTGAGCTATTGCTATGAAGCACAGTGATATTCTTTTATACAGAATAAAAACTTTCTGGAAGACAGGAATGCATTGTGGGACCTCTAGCTCTAAGCCTGAGAAAGCTCTTGTGATCTTTGCATCTCTTATTTCCATGTCCTTTGCCAAAGTTTCATTATTCAGATGCAGCTTCTCTGCTATTTCTCCCTCCCACCCCTTTTGCAGTCATGATGCAGGCCAGCCACACCAGAGACTGCTGCAAAGGGGCAGCAGCTCAACCTTTCTTTTCGGCTGATTTACAGAATTCCACCTCTCCCACTCACAGCCAGTTCCCAGTCATGCAGAGAACAGCACTTTGGTTCTTTGCTGCTGTGCCTGTGAGGCTGAATCCCTCCGTGTCCTCACACTGACCAAGAATGAAGGGCCCTACTTTTGCCCCCATTTCCACTGCTGACCTTAGAAGAGGGGAATGTGTGTAATTTTGAGATTTCTGACATACCCGCTTTGACTGGCCCCTGGATAAGAGTTTAACAATCTCAGGAGGCCCTTCAGACTGCAGGGTCCGTGAAAAAAGAGTGGGAAGATCCCCTTTGGTTCAGAGCCCCTGCCCTAAGACAAAGAAGCTCTATTGCCTTCTTGGGCAAGGATAGTTGAGTATTTAATACTAGATAAACAGAGTACCGGCTTGGTCTTAAAAATAGCGCAACCCCTTTTTTAAAATAATTCAATAATATTAACTGAGGAGAATAGGGGGAAAAAATAGCAAGAAAACTTCAGCTGTGCTGTTTGAAGTCCAGTTAACTTTTATAAGGAAGGTGATAGCTCTTCAGTGCAAACTTTTGAGCAAAATCATGCTAAGTGTCCTTCACATAACAGAGAAATCCCTACTGTGTCACCTGGAAACTTCAAATGCTGTGGTTTGTGTCTTCTCAACTCTGCAGCTGTGCACCAGACCTGTCAGTACTCTAATTGCAGTTCCATAATTAATGTTTGAGCTGCAAGCTGCTGCTGCTTTTAGGGGTTAATACACAGAAGCAGGAAGCAAAGAAACGTTTGCATCAGGGTGGGCAGAAGGTGAATGCACACTGAACACCCAGGAAAATGGGTTTGTGTAAGCCACGCTGTGGCTGGAAAACAATATTCCTTTAAAGTAGCTCTGTCACACTGGATGGGTGCTCTAAAGATCGAATATCTGCAGCCCCTGCTTTGAATGAGAATTCATGCAGTTTTCATACCTCTTCAGTGAAGTTTGTGCCTCCTTTCCTGACCCTATATTGTCAAGTGCATGAGAAATGCCAGAGTGAACTTTGAAGGTACATAGTTAATAGAAAAAAGGATTATTGTAGTCCACACAGACCTCTCTAACATATACTGTAAAAAACCAGAAAATATCACAAGTTGCCCTTATTCAATATTAAAAAAAAAAAAAATCAAAGCTTAAATGCTTTGAGTAGCCTACTCTGTTCCCTTATAGCTAATTAATAATACTGAATTTTAGTAAATCAAGGTTTTTTTGGCATTTCTACCCACATAGAAATACAGATCAAATACGGACTAAAATACCAGCTACCAGAAAAAAAATTAATGTTTTTAAATACCATTTTCCCCTTATATTTATTCTGCAGCTGTGCCTATATTTAGCAGTAATCCAGTGCATCTTGCATATGGTGAATGATGTTTTGAGCCAGGATTTTTCTGATTTAGAGACTAAAGGGGCATTCCTGTAAACCCCATTGTGATGCTTCCAGCACCTGAATTAGAGATCCTGTTTTATGTCAAAGTAATTAACCTTTCAATTTAGAACTATCTGCATTTTCTGTATTTCTTATGAGGAGCAGCAAGTAGAAAAATATGCCTGGTAGTTTAATAAGAACTTCATTGTCGTACCTTTCCAAATAAGTTCTGAGAAACGAAGTCAGGAAATTCAAGGGAACTGAATGACAGATAAACCACACCTCCCAATCCCTTCTGCTTCTTCAGAAACCCACAGCTTCATACTGCAAAAACTCAATGCAAAATATTATTTAAAAAAAAAACCAAAAACAAAACTCTAAAGATATTTCAATGTCTCTATCTTTAAAGCAGAGGATTTTTAAACAATGCCCAGGAAATTAGGCATAAATGTCAAGTAAATGTAGCTGCATTTTTTGGTCCATGGTCTCTTGTATAGCTTCCGAGGCTGAACTACTTATGAGAAACTAATCTGGGGACGTATAAAAAGAGGACAATTCAGGGGATTTCAAAGGAGGTGCCTGGAAATTTGGGCGGATAAATGTGTGTTCTGTAATTTCTGTATGAAAGAACAGAAAGGCAAATATCAGACCATCATTAGTGCAGTTCCCCTCGAAAGGGTAGAGGGTCATAAACAGTTGGAGCCATGAGCTCAGCAAGAGGAGCAGGAGTTTGAGTGACCAGAGGTTTAGGATGAGCAGAGAATCTTCTAGAGAAAGCACTTTAGCATTGCCTTCAACTTTTCCTCCTACTCTCAGAAAAAGTGTCACGTTTTTTATAAAATTTAAATCAAATTTTTGCTAACCTACACAACAAATATTGCACAGGTTAGTGGAAGTAAGTGAATCGTCATTCACAATGCTTGGATTGACCAAGAGCTTTTGAAAGGTCAATTCAGCTTTTCCCTCCTTTCAGTTCAGCTCACCTGGGCCTTCCTATGCTCTAAAGAACACTTTAAAATCAAGGTGACTAGAAGGACCCTGTAAAATTTTCCAGGTTGCTTGCTGTGCAGTCAAAAAGTAGAACGATGAAAAATAAATCACTCACTGAGGCAGATGTTAAAACAATTTGCAAACAATTTCCAGAGCTCAAGAAGCATTTGGACGATGTTCTCAGGCACGTGGTGTGGTGCTGGGGGTTGTCCCGTGCCAGGTTGGGAATTGGATTAGATGATCCTCGTGGGTGCCTTCCAACTTGTGATATTCTGTGGTTCTACAGACATTTCCTTATGTCCTGAGCAAACCAGCCCTGCTCCTCCTCATGCCAGTGAATGCACACGCTCGTGTAGGGCCGAAGCTGGGTGAAAAAGCAAAACTGTGACATTGATCACTGTTTGTTTCTGTGTGAGTAATGGCAGAGCAGTTTAGCCCAGCACACGAGGAATTCAGGTCAGCAAGTGTCCAAAATGGGTTAAAGCATCCTGAGTGCTACACAAACAAAAAAAAACTATGAAAAATGCCCAATTTTCTTATCTGTAAATCCCAGAATATAATGAAAAGTGACTCCCATGTGAATTAAAATCAAAAATCCCCATGAAAATCAGGCAGACGGCAGAGGAAAGATTATACCAAACTGTCACGGGGCACTGAAAGATGTCTGGGACCAGCAGTAATATTTACCAGCTAATCCTTAGCTCCATATTCTCTTTCAAACCATGAAGAGTGGTTTATTACAATACAGAAATGTACATGCTGCCGTGAACTGTAGAAGTTGCTGAAACAAGAATACTGATAAGTAAAACCTATCAGGAAGAAATAAATTAAACTTTAATCCAAATTTCTTGTAGAATATTAACTTTCTTGGTACTGGGCCTTGTTAGAAAAAAGGGAAAATGTTCTTCAGGAAACTTTGGTGAAGAAGAATAGTGAAGAGAAGGAATTACTTAGGAGTTGCAACTTGAAGTCTTCTTCCCAGAGCCTCAGGTGCCACAGGTAAGTAATAACAACTTTTCCTAAGTAATCAAAGTTTGGCTGTTTTGGGCCACAATTTGCCAGTACCTGCTGGACTGCATGTCCTCATCTTGCAGTCAATGCAAAGTAATCTCCTATAAAAATGTTAGGACAGTGGGTACCTCAGGGTAATTAAGCACTGGTGTGGGTTTATAGGTTTTCTTTTTCCTGATCTAGAACCTAGATATTTAAAAATGAAGGCAGTTTGTTAAGTATTGATAGGGTTTCTCACATGCACATTGCTTGTACTTTCCCCTGTAGGACAAAGCACTTGGTAAACATACCAGTCTGCTAAACAAGGTAGAAAAACATCTCAGAAGAACAGCACTTCTCATAATAATACCCCATAACGGACAGAGTGTTTCATTTAGTCCTCTCTGCTGTGTATTAAATAATTGTTCTCTGTCTTTTGCAATTTATTTTGTTTAAACTGCTTAGGAATACTTGCTTTTATTTTAATTTACTTTATGATTCAAGCAGAAAGGACAGAACCTTTGTGTTCTGTCACAGGCATCAGTGCCTTAATGTGTATCTAATGTAGGAACTTCTCAAATAACAGGGTTAGAGAAAGCACTTGTTTGGCTGCTGAAGTCTGAAGGATATTGCATATTGCTTTTTGCTGAAAGCTTCTCTTCCAGCAGGCTGTCTGCAACTTCTATAGCCTAGGTGCTTGAGAAAATGGCCTGAACTTGTTCTTCTGGTTACTGCCAGAGAACATGAGGAAGGCTTTTAATTAAAAATCCAGTTTCTTCTAATGCTGGTGCCTAAAGAAAAAAGGCATTCCATAAAGAGTTTTATTTCTTACAAATGGGGGAAGGGAAAAACAATGTTGCTGATTAACATGAAACACTTTTCTGACCATAAATAGTTCTGGGTTTTTTTCCTGCTCTTCTTTGGCCTGTCATTTATTCTGTGTCTGATCAGTGGAAGTTCCAAACACCCACAGTGATTTGTGAACTGTGAGATGGCTTTTGAAGCCTGAGGATGAAGGAAGAAATCTGCTTGAGCCTGTTTCCAAAATCAGTACCCCTGTCAGTGCTGTCCTATGCTGATTCTTTGCACTTTATGTGTAACTTTACTAACTAATAAGAACTAACTAATAAGAAAGGTAGTGATAGCAATGCAAGTTTTTTCTTAATCCTTTGCTCAGCGCCATTCTTCAGCATGTTCTAGACACTGCTTGCTTTAGAGCAAACATGTCAGCACCATTCTGCAGCCAGCCAAAGAGTTTTGTGCTGGGAATAAGTTTTATCCAATACAGTCTCATCAGACAGTGCACTGCCACTCAAACAAGGTGAATTTAACAGGACCACAGCATCAGAGCAGTAGCCTACCTTTCCCCTTCCAGTGGTAAATTTTCACAGTAAGAGTGGTCCCTAAATCACAATTTAACTACACTGTCAAAGTCCTGATTCTGCCAGACACATTCTGTCTCCTCTGGGGGCATTGCCAGTGTAATCCTACTGGCTTTTGCCCTGAGATGTGCACTTTGCTTTTCCTCAGGTAAAGGACCCAGGCAGACCTCTAAGTTTCTGGTAGCAAGGGCTGCACAGCAGGTAAAGCTGCTCAGACAGAAGTAAGCAGTTATCTTCTGGGGTTTCCTTCCCTCCTTAGTACTTCCTGCCCCTGCACAATGGGAAGCAAATTTCGTATAATACTGTTATCTTATTTGGCCAGATGCTGGTACTTCCTCATGAGTAAAATCAGTATCAGTGAGACAAGGAATCCAAGAGCTTCATCACGTCTGCTCAGGGAGCTGGAATTGCCTCCTGTAACTATCACGGACCAGCGTGGGATTAGGGAGGAGCACGCAGGCAGTGTGTGAATTTGACCACTCTGTTGCTATTAATGTATGGACAGAGGTCACAGACCTGGCTGTTTACAGACAGAGTGACAGCAAATGTCTTGCTCACGGTGATTTCTGGGAGAAATTCTGTTTTGAATTTCCTTGGAGCTAAGTTGTTTAGAACATCGTATCATTCTGGAAACCACTTTAATAGCACAAAATATGGTTCGGGGCATACATGTAGCTGAGTGAATCAGGGGCAAGCAACAAGAAAAATCAGTCCACAGATGGGAAGTCCCAGCTTGTGTAAGTGATGCTAGACAATGCACATAATGCAATTCTCCATTTCCACAGTCACTCTGTTGGTAAAAAGAAGGATCCTGATCCTGGGGATGCTGAGACCCCTATGGGATATTGCAGGAGAACTTAGATCAAACTGGGTTGGTTAAGGAATCTCAAGTCTCACAACACACCTACAGAGGAAACTTCAGAAATGTGGTAAATTATGGTTTAGGTTCTGGGTAGAGGACTTCTTATGTTTTACTCTTGTTTTGACATTAGAAAGGCCTAACTGTGACCTAACATCTTACCAGAAGGAACAGCTCTCAGTAAGCTTTATTCTTTACAAGAACCACAGTAGTGAAAAACCCGACTTTGCAGTACTTATTCTTTTGCCAAAATTTCCTCTGAAATATGGTAATTTCCTGAAAGAGTGATCGTTTACATGGAGGTTCTGCATGCTAGTGACGTGATTAAGAAGAATATTTTAGATGGGTGGGATTTTCTAACAAGGCCCAACATGTCAAACCTAAAATCCATTAATAGCATTCACATCATCTTTGTGTTTCTACCAAATGGCAGAGAGAATCCAATTTAGCCACTTTCATATAATTTTTTTTTTTTTAATTCATAAAAACTGGAGTCCTGCCATTATTCATAAACAAGGCTGGAAAAATCAGAGTAAACTGCTGAATACCATCAAATACTTGGCTCAAATTCATTTTGGAAAATAAACAGCTCCAACTCAACTGCCAGCACTAACTAAAATCCTGCTCTTTTTTAGCTGAAAACATGAAGTTGATCCATCTGAACCAGTAGTCAGCTCCCTTGCACAAAATTTCTCACACCATTACGGCTTCTGGTCTGCACACACCTACTCACAGATAAGCCTGTGTCATTTAGTTTTGCTCTGAGGAGAAGTGATAGCAGAAGCACAGTTTAGCAAATTTTCCTGGTTTCTCTGTTCCTCAAATTTTCGTGTTTTTCCAGTGGAAAGTTGAAAACGTGAAGATGATTTTATTGCACCTGTACTGAATGGGTCACCCTTAAATACAAATTTGATAAACTGATAAAGATTAAATTGTTTAATTAATTACATCTTGCCAGAATGTGCAGGTATTTACTGTCTCAGACACTTCCATTAAATTCTGATATTACGAAATATTTTCACAGGTTTCACCACCATGGGATCAGGCTGTTTGTACAATTGCTTGGATAGGAACAACATGCTGGGTAGGATTTTTCTTTTCAGGGTTATCCAGGCTTTTCTAAGGTTTTTTTAAATGCAATTTTGGAGGGTGTAATTGCTGTCTCTGTGCATATTGCACCAGTGGCTTGGCCTGTGACTCCGTGTGCGAGCAATACTCGGCTGGGGTGTCGTGTCAACACTGCATGCAAGGAGAAATATGCTAAGCAAATAAAAATGGCAATAAGGAATAAGCTTCTCCAAAGAACAAGCCAGCAGCATATTAAAGGTAAGTGTTCAGGGGTTACTCAGTGTGGTGCCATGCACATACCTGTTCTGGGGTGGGAGGGGGAAGAAGGCTTTGTGATAACCCACGGGCAGTGCTGTAACATCACTTGTGCATTTAATTATTTCCTGTTAACCATCAAGCTCTTTGCATTTTTGATTCTGCAAAATGCCTCCAGCATTCCAAAAACAGCTTTGAAGATTTCTCCCTGGCTAATAATCCATCGGTTTAATTAGTACACAAGATAGCTGACGAGATGAGCAAGTACCTTCCCAAATAACTGATGTGCCAGATTTGCAGCAATAAAATCCTCCCAATCATCCTCCTCCCCACTATTTACTGTAAATCAGAAAATCTGAAATTTGTTTCTCAATCTAAAGGAAGAGGGAAAAGCAAACAAAACTAATAAGTTGTTTTACTACAAGACTCAGGACATTAAAAAAGTAATGGAACAAACTATAGTCATTTAGAACTTGATAGGAAGTTGATCTTGACCATATATGACCAGTTTATTGCCGAAATATTTTCAGAAATTCTGACCTCGGCTGTCAGTGCTCTGGTCATTTTTCATGTCTTGTATTTGCAACGACCATTTTTTTATTTTCCTTTCCTTAAAGTGTAATCTTGCATATGCACACGACTGATTCCAACTTAGCTGTGTGGCTTCAGCGTCCCTCGTGCCAACCAACTGCGCAGTAATTAAATCATTTTGCAAACTGCGCACGTACCGCTTTTGCCTTCGGTAAAATTTCAACATCTTTCATGCCTGGAGGAGAGTTCAACAGCAACATCTGAAGTGTGTAAACAAAGCAAGATGGCTAAGTATAATTCAACAGTAGACATGGTTCTCCAGGTGCTTGGGCTGCCTTTTGGAAAAAGCTGCTGGCAATAAACTTTAGGCATGTAGGACACCTCATTCTCATGTTGAAATTGCTTTTTTCACTTTCTGTGTTCAATTTTACCTAGTTTGTGTCTCAGAACTGATCTCAGCTGTGGAACATTCCAGATCTCTTAGCACCCCACTTAATGATGAACAGAAGATGACTAAGCACATGGAAGATTTACAGTATCTTTATCAAAAGTGACAGATTTTGATAATACATGTCAAAGTAATATTGGTTAGACATGGAAATATAATGATACAATGTCTGCAATGCCACTTTCTGAACTGAGTGTGAATGAGAGTATTGGAGAGATCAGGTGAATGTTATGATGAGGCAGACTTACTTCCTAGTCCCTTATGAACTCTTGTCTATGTAACCCAGGAATATCTAATGGCTTCTACTGGTTCAAGCACTGCAATATTTGTTGGGGGAATTTGGTGTTGCAGCTTTGCAACTGTGTAGGCCTGGAAGAACTCCAGGTAAACGTGTTACTCTATGCCCTTCTCCACTGTCTGTGCTTCTCTCACAGGCACTGGCAGCCTTTTTGCTTTTAACCATGTTCATGTGTGAAACAGCAAAATTTCTGTTTGTAGGAAATCACTCGTCTGAGGTGAAAGTGATAGCTTAAGGAATTGATGCAAAAGAGCAACTTTAAAAAGAAAAAAAAATGCTGTAGTCATGTCCCAGCCTCAGTTACTGTAGAACTGCATTTTAGGGAACTCACCACTTTGTCAGACTAAGCCTTTCTTGAGGTACCTTAATCCAGGAGCTGCTTTTTATCACAGTTTTTATCTGCTCTGGAGTATAAAAATGGAATATCAGTATAAAATAGCATCAAGAACATTTTCAACCACTTCCTGACATTGTTTTGTAAGGCAAACATTCCTCGGCCACTGTTTCTCTTCAGCCATTGCTCAGTTTCTTAAGAGTTTGTGGAGATTTTTACCACAGAGGATCCTGTTTCAGGTGCCTGGAACAGAAATCTCTTTCTGATCCAGATACTTTCTGATTCAAGCACTGCATCAGCCTGAAAGAGATTGCCACAGAACCCCACTTATTTCCCTCTTGTCCTTCTCTTGGCCCTCTGCTCACTTCTTCCTCATCTCCATTCCAAGCCAACAAAATGTTTGGATAGCTGGGAGATGAAGTTCATTTGCCATTTCCTTGGCTGGGATCATAACTCTCCATAAGTTCAAAAACAAACTTGTGGCACAGTAGCAACAGAAGAGAACAGCACACAGTGGAATTGCTTGCAAGTCCTTAAGCAGAAAACAGATTTAACAAATTCCCAAGGGCATGGGCCAGTTTCGCTGCCTCAGTCTGTCAGGAGCAAGTGCAACAGCATTAGACCTGTCAAGGGATGGCTGGGCAAACAAGGAGATCACTCATCAGTGCCGATGACAAGATTCTGAATTTGACAGCAAAGCAACAAGAAGAATAAGGATGAGTTGATAATGGAACTGCATAAGCAGCACCTCTGGTGATGGGAAAAGCACATGGGAATGACAATGAGCTGCTGTCAGAATCTCTCCTCTATGGTGATGGGAGGGAGTGGGACTTGGAGTTTTATAATGACAGGTTAGGGAATGTTCCAGGCTACGAGCTGCAGAGAGTCAAATCCCCTGGAAATACAAACACCATTAAATCACCTTCATGGTACTATGTATCCAAACAATATTTGGAACAGTTTCTGCGAGAAGAAGGAACGCATGAACCACAGGCCACCCCATAAGCAGCAACATGGACCTTCCCATGCAGCTAATCTTTTCAATTCCAGGAGCAAACTCACCAACTTTTACAGGTCCTACCTTTAATATTGATCTTACCTGGCCAACAAACACATAAATGTAATAAACTCATTTTAGCATCAGAGAATTTTATTAAAGTGAAGAGAAATCAATTTAAAGGTCTACAGTTCAGCGCAATACATTCAGCTAAACAAATTCAGCAGAAGTGATGCTGTCCCATCAAAATGAAAACCTCCTCCACAGAATATTTTTAAAAGAAATCGTGGTAGTAATTTTATGATTTGAAGAGCCTATCTGGTATATAAAACCACCAGATTTAAGAGCTGCTTCAACCACAGCCTAATAGACAGCAAACTCCAGTCCTGAGCAGGGACACAAATCTTTTTTCTTTTTTTTTCTTGCTCTGGATAAGGCTAGTTTCCACAGAACTATACTTCCCTATGTGTAAACCATACTACAACAACAAGAAGATTCAGGTTTCAATCTGTTAGATCAGAGCCCTCAGAATGAACAAGTTCATTACAACCCAGGAGTCTACAGGGAAAAATTGATTTACTGATGGATTACAAATAGTTGCTGTCAACCTGTTTTTCATCAGTTTGTGGAAAAATCATTTTGGAATGCAAGGCCGCACCCTGTGTATAAATTTTTCTGTAGGCTCAAGACTCCTGCAACTTCTTTATTTTGTAACTGCAGACTGAAAGGGGCACGGCTCAATGTTAACTTGCTAGAGATCTTTGTATTTCTTGCAGTGATAATATCTTTATACCATTTAATTGCAAGTTGTATAACATTATATGCCGTGACATTTTTGGCAGTGTGTCTGTCCGGTGTCCTAGATATAAGTGCCAGGATTCATGACTTTATCTTTAAAGCTACATGTGTAATTCTAGAGACAACCTTCAGTTATAGATGTGTCATATGAGAAAGTGTTTCTGCATGTAGACTAACAACCAAATACCCCTGAAAGGTGAGTGACAGGAGGAGCTGATGCTGCTGGGAAATGCTCAAGGAAGAGCCACAAAACCCAACACTATTTCTTGCATTTAATCCCGAGGTCAAGTGAATTTGTGTAACTTCTGAGCAGTTGGGTTACGTGGTCTTGAATGTCAAGTTTTACATGGGACAGTGCAGATGGGACCTTCTGCATACCAATTCCAGGTCTAAAAGCAGTTGGAATGAAGATCAAGACTGATGTAGCATTACTAAGTCCACTCCTGGCAGATTACCCAGCTGATGTTATGCTGCTGCCAATGAGACTTGATCAGAAGAATATTTATTGCTAAAAAGACAAGGAATTATAAAGTAGAGTTAGGTTAAGGATTGTTTTAATGTTGTCTTACTACCCTTACCCTTACCCTCACCCTTACCCTTACCCTTACCCTTGCCCTTGCCCTTACCCTTACCCTCACCCTTACCCTTACCCTCACCCTTGCCCTCACCCTTACCCTTATCCTTCCCAACTGTGAATTGGCATTAAAAGTTTCAAGGCTTCTGGTTATGGGTGAGAATCTTGGCTCCTTGCATCCAAGATCTGGAACTCTTTTAACCACAGTTAAATTGATGTCTTGGGTTGTGGTCCTCAGAATCACCCCTGGTGTTTCCTACAGTTTGGAATCCACACGGTTCAGGATTGTTTCATGCTCTGGAGCAATGGCTGAGCTGACTGACTTTGCCTTACTCCGATGTGAGGTGATGTACGGGTACCATGACTGTCCCAAGAGACAAAATGTTGTGCCAGCTCATAGTGAGCCACCTCCAGCCTTCTCGTCCCATCTCTTTTGGAATGAGTCACGGTGCTTGGGTCCCTCCAGTGTGTCTGTCAGCTGCGCTCTGGCGCTCAGAGAAAATTTTAAGGGAAGAGTGGAAAAAGTTCCATTGAAGATGATGATGGCAGGAGACAGCATGGCTCTGTAGACAGAAAATAAGAGAAGAAGTGACAATTTGTCTTAATGGCAGATTTACCAATGCGTGACAAAGGACCTTGGACAAGTTGAGGCATCTGAAAAAAGAAACTGATAAGAAGCCAGAAGGTGGGGCATGGCTCACAGAAACTCTGCCTTTCAGTCTCTACTGCATTCCTTTTCAGTGACTTGGATGGCATGGGTGATACTCACGGGTAGTAAATTAGAAATAATTGGATTGTGGACTAATGATGTATCTGTATAGCTGCCAGAGGCTCCCTGCAGTGACAGGTAAGACCTGGACGTGCTGATAGTGACATCTTAAAAGATTAAAATGAAGAAGTGAGTAAGACTTCACATAGGCTGTTGGAAGGGAAGGAGGAATTGTCATGAATCTTTCCAAGGTGCCAAAAAGTCCCACACTTGTGGTGTGTTTGTACTAGGACTGAGTCTGAGCTCAGCTCAGCTTAATGACAAAGCTGCCACTTGCCTAACGTGTAATCTGTAAGTAGGAAGTAAATGTCAGGGAATTGTAAGCAAGGTGGGTGATTTCAAAACAACATTTGTGCCATAGTTTCTTCCCATTCCCTTTTCTCTCAGTGTAGTTATGAAACACCTGCTGTGTTTTCAATGCCTAAAATGGAAGGGTTGTTGTCATCTCCAAGTCCTGTGTGCATTTTTAGCGTGTCTTGTTTCTGCCTCGGGCACTCCTTACGCATCTGTGCTAACAACTGTGAGGGAGCTTTGCTGTAACAGCTGTGGGATCCACTGGAGCTGCACCCCTGTGTGTGTGTGCATGGAACAGGACGCCTACTGCAGATACCTGAGGCATGTCTGCCTACCTCCCACAGCTCCCAGGTCTTGGCTGGAGTAGTTGCTGCTTTGACAATGAGATCATCTTTTGTGTTTCTCAACTTCTGGTGCCTTGCTGGTTCTTCAGTCCAACTCTCTTTCAGCACTTAATGCTTGTACTGTTTTCAGAGTTCTGTTTCATTTCTGGGTCTTCTGTTTCCTGCTTTCCAAAGTGGAAGTGTGTATTTCTTTATTGAAAGTAACTCATTAAACTCTTCTGAAAAACATAGAAGTCAGTGTATAAAGTTTAAAAATGGCGCAATGAGAAGTATAAAGGGAGATTAATTATCTTATTCTGTGATTCTTTCATGAGTAGACTAGAAATATTCTCATTGTTGATGTCTCTGGACAGCAACTATTCTAGGCATGATGAAGTGCCCCTCAGAAAACGCAGGCTGCATCCAAACCACAGATGACAAAATGGTGCTGTCACTGCAGGCAGCAAAGCTAACTTGGCAAGGGGGTTCTTTTTTGGCACAGGTCCTTTGTTGACACCTGGAGTTTCGTTAAACACTGCAGCACCAGCCTGAGGTGTGTGTAATTTTCATGTTAGGCCACACCTGTGAGACCGGCCCAGCTTCGTAGTCCTGACCTGTGGCAGTGCAGTGCTGTTACTGACACGGGTAATTGGGTAAAAGCTGCCACTGTGTTACTGCTGTTCTCCAAAAGTAGAACATTTGGTGGGGCAGTGGATCTGGAAACCCTCTGGCCACCTCTAACCTTCTGTCCTGTGTAAATATTTGAGGTATAGTTATCATAAAGCACCATGGCTTGCCTCTGCTGGAAAAGAAAGTTTCTGAGAGTAAGTAAATGAACAACATATAAACTTAAATATAACCCATTTTTCCACCACAGCTTTGTTTCAGAAAGCACATTAAGTTACTGTCAAGGGAATAGCACACAGAGAACCAGTTTTATTTAGTTAGATTAATTCCATTTTAGTATTTCCATTAACCATTTTAAACTTGGCACTGCAAAGTAATAAAATCCTCCAAATATTGACAGATAGAAAAGTAAATGCCACCCAACCATGACAAGCTGTTTTTCAGCCAACCTCCTAGAGATAGAAAGACTGCTATCATAATTTATTTATATATTAATAAGGCACATGATTTTTATCACTGGTTATTCCCTCCTAGCAATTAAGGCAAAGCTGATAAAATCCTTGCTAAGTCAACATTTTTGATAACTTTAAAAAATTAGTAGCTAAAAATCTTTCTGGGCTGCACACTGGGAAGAAAAGGATAAAGCTTCTCTTGTAGAGTGTGCCACCGACTCAGCCATGAATGGCAGGAAAGTCAAGAGTGAGCAGGGGTTCCTCCTGCAGCCTGACCCGTTGCTGGAGGTGCTGGCTGATGGCGTGGTGAGCGTGGGCTGTGCTGTCCTTCTGCCTGTGGGAAGCAGCGCTACTGGGGCATCAGAGGTGAATATTTGAGTGAATTGCAGAGTGAAGCAGTTGGGCCTTTCCTTTTAACTTGGCCTTATATCTTTAATGTAAGCTTGACTGTAAGCTACTCTGTTCAGGGCTTGAGATTACAGCTGAGTGCCCCTACAGGAGCAGGACCAAAAGGCAGAATGAAGCCTGAGATGGAATGTACCCCCCTAGCATTCTCGTGTGTCCCACTCCCTATCCTAGGAGAGCTGGCATTTTGCATATTCCAGTGCCAACAGCAAATTACCACTTAACTTGTGTTGAAAGACAAGAGCCTTCGTTTTTCAAGAGGAGGTACTTAACACTTATTAAATATGGCCCCACCCTCAGCTGCTTGACCCTGGCGTAGATTTAAAACATTTAAATAATTAATATTCATGGGGTTTATACACACTAAGGAAATACTTTCTAATTTGTAAATATAGGAAAAGTAGAACACATCTTTATAAAGTCACTTCCTGCTTTCCATATCTGTCCCTCTCTTGATTCAAGACCAGAACCTCAGCTGATGACAACATAGCTCCAAAGTGTCCACATCATCTGAGAAATTGCTCTCTTTAGTTCTGGTGTTTGCCTCAGAATCAGGATAATTAGCATTTTTTGTAAAGTCTAAGTGGTTTCTTTATAATAATTGCAAGGAGAAAACTAAGCCTTGGAGAAATCCTGCTTGGAAAAAGGATCTATACAGCATAAATGGGGAGAGCACAGTTCCTGGCCTTTGGGCAGTGACAACCACTTCTTCAGCAATATTAGGGAAGTAGCTAGCAATCCCAATTTTGTAAGGTGTGCACAGTGTTTTGTCGCATGTCAGTGGGCCATGTTTTCTAGAAAGACTTGTCATTCTGCTTACTGAGATTACCCAGGCACAAAAATAAAAATACCTGTGCGTTAATAAAATATTTTAGAAAACGGATTTTTCACTTTCTCATTACCCGAAGAATATAAACCCATATATTGCAGTGTCTGTAAAGTTATATCTTTGTCCCCTGACAACAAAACTTGTGACTCAAATAAGGTGAGGTTTCTAAATATAAATGAAAATCCTGGGGTGAACCTTACAGTATATTACACACTCTCCAGCTAAGCAAGGCCCCCAGCAGCAGCTAAAAGTGATTTGGTGTGATAGGGACAAAAAGGATGCCTTCTTTAAGTCTGTCTTCACTACAAGGCCATGAATTTCATAGTAGAACTGAGATATGCTACTAAAACCAGTTGTTTTAGCTGTAGAGAATTTTACAACTGTTGCTTGTTTTAACCTGTTAATTCAGCCTTTCCAGCTGCATATCTTAGTAAAAAACAGGAGTACCAAATGCAGTTTTGTTAATGTATTTAGCAATATTAGGTTTCCTAATGTTCATTATCGTTCCTAATTTTAGTGAGTTTTTTAGAATTTTGCATTTGATTCTGCTATCCACTGTATTTTTAATTTTTAATCAATCTTTAGGTTTTAATCCATTTTAAGGTTTGCTCTAAAGGATCCCATGGTTTCATGTAGAAAGGGAAAGAAAAGCATGAGTGCCACCTCACTGCCCTAGAAACATTGGTTTTTTTAGCTCTCTACACACTGAATCCTTAAATTACCTCAACAACCACGCTGACTTTGTATACTGAACTAATGAAACTCTGTTTAACCTGCAAATCTTGTAACTAGCAAAATCAGGTTATATTTTCTTAGCCAACATAGAATTTCATTAAACTCCTGTTCTGTAATTTACTCTTAAGCCACAGTAGCTCAAGTCCTGTGGAACTGTAAAATATGGTATGACTTAGGTTCAATAAAACAAAGTGAATGAAGTGCTAATTTGATAATTGTGTGGTTCATCTGAGTACTAAAACACAATAAAGCATGCTTTATTCCATCATACCAGGCTACCTCAGGGGGATTCTGATCATCTCATGCCTCTCACCACCCAAGCAGCATCACAGCCTCCACCAAAGTGTGCCCAAAGGGCTTTGCTGCAGCTGCAATGCAGGTTTCTGTCAATTGTTTTCATTCTAAGAGATGGACTCTTTTCTTTTAACCATGCTTTGACAAGTATTTTCAGTAGACACAAATCTAGTTTAATATAGCTGTATATAAGGACGGAGTATCATGTGATCAAAGTAGAAATTACCCTTGCTTTTTGCTTAGCATTGTTTCTAAAGGTTCTGACTTTGTTCTGATACAAAGAAAAATGAAAAGAGGGGTTCAGGAATAAGGCCATACGCTCTCCAGTGAATCAGGGAAAGGTGGGTGATATAGGGAGGACAGTATTTCTGTCTCTTTGTGTCAGTGTCCTCAGGATTAGAAGATACACGCCAGGTCCAATATTATCGCATGAGGCATTTGTTGTACAGTGCTACAGAGAAAGAGTGAGAAAGGCATCAAACAGCACCTGCAGCTGTCTGGAACCCAGCTGTATACAGCTCCTGCTGTAAATGAGTCTTTGGCCTCAAAACCAGACTGGAGTCTGAAACATGCAGCAGCATCTCTTGTTTCAAGACCTCTGTCTTCTTCACCCACCCTAGGAGCTCTGCTGCTGCCAGCTGACCAAAGACCTTTTTTAATTCCTTTAATGATTGTGAAGCCTGGTCTATCATGTTCTAACACTATGAGTACTCAGCCATAATTGCATGACTGTTACCATCAGGCTTGTTTCTCAGTGTTTGAAATGGCATCTTCTAATTGAATAGCAAGGCTCGACAAGGCAAAGTATGTGTTGGCAAACTGTAAAAGCTGTGATCTCATGATTGTTAAGATCCCAAGATGAATGCTCTTCTTTGAGGTTGTCTTGATGCTGTTGTTGAAATATATAACCATGAGAAATCTGGCAAGAGGAATTTAGTTGATGTTGCGAAGCAATGAAGTCAACCTTCGGGTGATGAATTTAGACTCTTGAATGAGTTTTTCCCTCACAATATTTTGTGGAGGCT
This sequence comes from Gymnorhina tibicen, assembly GCA_013399875.1. Lineage (NCBI taxonomy): Eukaryota > Metazoa > Chordata > Aves > Passeriformes > Artamidae > Gymnorhina > Gymnorhina tibicen. The sequence continues at coordinate 5,042,118 of VXAZ01006886.1, forward strand.
ACTAGTGTCTTATGTAAGGCAGATAACTTGTCCTAAGGCTCCCATCAGTTGGAGAACTGCTCAAAAATCCAGAGTAATACCTCAGCTTTCAAAAGACTGTTAATCCCAGTATGTGATGTCTTCACTGCACGTTTGGCAGAATTAAAATCTGATTTTGCAGGTGCTTTTATACTAATGGATCTCTACTGTTCCTGAAATTGCATTGACTCTAACATTTATTTTACTGCAAGGTCTAGAATCTTCACTGTGGACAAGCCTATTGTGTCAGACACTTTGCAAACAGAATAGAAGTATTGTTTGGGCTCCCAACGGTTCACTTTGGCTCCTATGCAACCAAACCAGTTGGAAAGATCCGCAGGCCTAACTCTGTGGCCATTTTAAACTACTGGAGTGGTTTAATGCCTCATTGCTGCAAAAGGCTGAAAGGGCTTTTCTTGGCTGTGAAAAGGTGAAGAAGACTCAGGCTTAATAATGTATTTGAACTGGAAAGAATTGCTGTTGCATACCCAACAGAAGGCAGTGATAACACAAACACTATGTGTAGTTTTTGCAGGAGGCTGTGCACCTACATGGAAAATGATTTCCTTATTGATGAGACCCTTGCAAGCCAAATGCCACCAACATACTATTGTATTAAAGTGACTGGCATGGAACTGTATTTGCAGAGCAAGGACGTGATTTGCTTGTCACATATCCATCTCTTCAACTAGAGGTTTTCTGCTGCACAGAATTGCCCCCGGGGCTGTAACTATCACCAGGAATTCTAGCTGCAAGTAATTTTGGAAACAAGTGTTTAAGCTTTAAAATCCCGAGAGGCAACAAAGCCTATGGTTTAGTCATTAGAGGGTCTACCAGCCACTGAAGTACCAAAACCATCTGTATTGTGATGCACAGCACAGTGTCCACGGCCATCAGCTAATGTCTGTGTCAAAATCCGTCTGAGGCAATGACTAGACTGAGGGCAATGGAGGGAGAAAAAAAGAGAGCACCAGTTTGCTTTTAAAAGGAAACAACCTGGTTCCTTAAGCTTCTGGACAAAGAAAAGAGACCTAAATGAACTGGAAATTATTTCCAGCTCATCTGCAAAATGGCTAAGCTGTTTCTGCTCTCACTGCTCTGCCCTCAGTGCTAGCTTGAAGTAGGATTTCTTTCCAGGGACACTTAGAGGACCCTGGCAGAGTGAGGCAGGGATGGCAGTCACAGTACCCCACGTGTGCACGCAGACTGTGCCTGAAGCTCATGGCTGTCCTGGGTAGGTGTGAGTTGAACCCATGTTTAGGCAAACAATACTGATAAGCAGACCTGACCTTTTTTGTTAGTGTTGGAAGCTTGTTACTGGTTTTTTCTTGTTGGTTGACATACATCTGTGTCAGATATCGTTAGGAAATAGTTTTGAGTAGTGTTTTGGAATATGTACATACACACATTGGTCTATGGAGCCTTTCAAAAAGGGCAGGAAGTTGTATTTAAATTGTACATCAAACACATGAAAAATAGAAGAAATGAATTGAATGTTGGCCAACCTATTTCCCATTACCACCATCCACTTTCCAGTCTTCTGCAAGAAGTAGGGCAGAGGCATGAAACACTCCTGCTTTTGTTCTTTAAGGCAGCTCTTCTCAGGCTTTGCCAACAAACAAGGTCAGCTTGCAATCTCTTTAACATCTGAATTATGTCAGCAGATAGTCCTGGCCAGAATAATTTGTAACAGAACTTCTCAAATCATAAGGCCTTTGTCCAAAGTCTGTTACAACGTGAAGCCTGTGGGTTTGGTGTTGGGAACTCAGTGGGGTGTTTTTCTTTAAAAGCATGGGTTTATAGCTGCTTGAAACAAGCAGGAGCCCATGTCACTAGTGCAACACTAGAATTTTTAAATCAGCTAAAAATTACTTGACATTTAACTTAAAAAACAGAGCAAAACCGTTAGTTCTCTAATTGCTTTCTTAACATTATATGTTTGATATAAAGCTCATTGATATTACTTTGAGTTTCTCTTAAAAAATGAGTTTCTGATTGGGAGTTAGATGTATTTAAGCATAACTAAAATGGAACTAAATGACAAAAGAAGGTCAGGAAAGATTTAGATTCTTATAATGTGGAATGGAGGTGTTAAAAAAAAATCAGCATAGCACGTAATAACAGGAATACAGAATCAGCCGAAACAGAATTATGAAATTAGTCCTTTTTGTCATTTCCTTTTTATATTTTGATAACAAAAATGTTCTGTAGATTCTAAGTGTAAGGAAAAAAAAGGATGCTATGGAGCTAGGATATTACTACAAGTATTGCAAACTTGAAACAAGTTTTATAAAAAATCTTGTGAAACTGATTTTTAAACGTGAATTTGAAGGCAGCCAGCAGAGGTAGCACATAATTTGTCAGCGTCTCTATGGTCAGTGGGAGTTACAGCACATAAGAGAACAATGGGCTGAAAAGTAATCCACATCTTTGGACACTTATGTTAAAATGCCTCTCCTTTTCCAAAGCAGATTGAGGTGTAATTGCTGTGAGAAGAAAGAAGAATCATTAGTTTTATACAGCCTTTTAGAATTAGTAGAATATGTATTTCATTAGAAAAGTTGAGTGGTACTTCCCCACAGTTTGCCTTTTTTCCCACGAATATGACAAAAATAGCAATATAATAATATAACAATATTCCATACTCTTAATTGAGATAGAAACAAAGGAAAGAAAGTTTTGCATAGATGTAATATATTGTTTCACACTTTGCTTTACTGCAACTGAAGCTGTCAAAGAGCATGTCAGTGACAAGTCCCATTGCACAGAGAACTTACTTTCTGCTGTAAAGTATTACTGTATCATTAACCTTTTAATACCTTGTAAGAAAACCTTTTTGAAGGAGATCAAAGTAGGTGCATCTTGGATTCTCTCTATAGTTTCACTGAGAATATCTGCTGTGAAATCTCGTGAGGTATTATGGTCATTTCTCCTGCTTGGTATTGGTGGTGCCAACTCACACATACTCTTTCTGTCTCTCTATCTGCACTGTTTCTGGTACTTTTCCTGGCCCTTCCTCTGTTGAAATGGTCTAGTACTTATCCTAATTCCTACACAATTCAGATGTAAAATGGTGAAAACCAACAATCCTGTTCAATGCACAAGCTGTTCACTGGAGCATTGATGTATGTAGCCTCAAGCTGGTCTGAAGTACTAGTTTATAATTAAATATTCTGTTTCCTTTGTAAGAAGTGCTGCTTGTAATGAATTGCAGATAGAGGCAAACTTTGAATCACCTGAATTATTTGTAACAGCATTAATTTACAAACAGCTTTACTCTGATACTCTCTTTCCAAAGGAGCACCTGCTCTGGACTGCGAAATTTGAGATCGAGCATCTAACGGGACAACCTGAAAATGCATCCGTGTTAAATTTTGAGCATGTGCAGAGCATGTCCATACTGCATCAACATGATTTTTCTCTGTGTTGCTTTCCTGCTCATCACGCTCAAGAGTCACCGCTTCATCTTTGATGCTTTGGTGCCTGGGTGAGGTAACCGGAGGAAACGGTGCAAGCAGCATTTCCTTATCAAAGGGGAGAACGTCAGCCTCAGACAAGGGAGTAAGTGGAGACAAAATTCACCTTCCAGCACTGACATATACTGACACATTCTGGGAAAGCAGTGCCTGGGTTTTCTACTTCTGGTGTCATTTCCCCTCACACGAGCTTGAGAGAGGAATCCTGCTGCTTAAATGTGTAAAACTATCTCACCATGCCAGTGAAGAGACCTCAGGGTTTGTGCTGCAAGGAGAGCACCACACTTTCCTTACCACACCGTGAGGCCTTTGCAAAACTGCACACAGCATTAGAAGAACCAAACCCCACTCATTCCTCAGTCTTTAGCAGGACCAGCTTTTAGGATGCTGTATTTAATGTCAGAATCAGTAACAGCTAAATATTTTGTGATGAACCTAGATGCAATTAAACAGCTTTTCCTCATTTTATCACTTTTTTTAAACATTATTCTGGTCAGAACTACATGAGTGAATTGCTCATAGTATTTAAATTGACAAATAGATAAGGGTGTTGATTATTCAAATTATGAAAATAATCTTTACAGCCTGTAGTATGAAATCTCATTATAGTATTTCAAGACTTTGTTTTCAGGCTGTTTCACCAAATAGCTGAAGAAAAAAATTTTAAAAACAAAACACAGGCAGACAAGACTTAATTCATGCACGAGAGCGAATTACTGCCATATCAAAAAATAAATGTAAGTAGTGTGAGATATGTAAATTTACTTTTAATTAGCATCACAAACTGCTGATATAACAAAAATTAGAATAGATGGTCAAGTGAGTGATAGGTGTACAATGCAATGCTTGTGGTGAGAGCTGAGCTTCAAGGTGTGCAGTACAGCCACTGAAACAATTTGAAAGAGGCCTTTTTGCAGCAGAAAGAGATGAAACAAGTGTAATTTTCGTGTATCATATGTTGACTTCGGCATCATTTCGGCAAAGCCCTATAATTTTTCCAAAGGCCGTCTTTCACCTAAGGCCTTGTTGAATTTCTTGGAAAGTTCTTGGAAAAATCTTGAGATGGCTTTAAAAGTCCAGGATTTCAAATAAGTGATTTATTTGCCTGACTTTTAAATTAATCTGCATGTAAACTTCAACCTCTTTTCCAAAACTACAGATGCTGGAAATGTACATAAAACAAAATGTAATGTGATTATGCTCCAGCTCTTGGCATCAAGGAATATCTCCCAAATAATTCAATAATCCTTCCAGAACTGGGAAGTTACTGATTAATTTTCTATCTCTATAATAATAGAAAGCCTAGATAAAGTGAAAAGACTTGGAAGTGTGTAGTGTAGACGAAGGAAGAGCTGTGTAAGGATTCCTGCTTTTTTGGGCCACGCTCCTGATTTGTCAGGCACAGATGAGTGCTGCTGTATGGACAGCTCAGGCGTGAGTTTGAATAACTTGGTTTTCCTCTGTGATGGTAAAAGATTAAAAAGATCCAGATGCTACTGAAATAATTTTGAAATAGTTATTTACTAAATTGTGAAATCATTGCAAACCATTTCTTGGTAGGGTTCTGGCTGATCAGGAATCCTTTGTTCTGGGCCACTCAAGAGGAAGAAGAGCTGGTGCAGTCTGCAGGCTGTGCATGAGGAACTGTGAGTGCCTGCACACAACAGATGGGAGACACGGGTAAATAAAACATTGAAATTAAACCACATACAGTAGGCATTGTGTTGTCATCCTAATAGTTGCATATTATCCTATGAATCTCAAGCTATTTAATCCAGGGAAAATAATAATAATTCTAAGCAAGCCTGCAAGGAGCTTCTAGAAACCAAAGCTTGAGTATAGAGCGAGCTCTTTGCAGAAACACAAGAAGTGAAGTTTTGTGACCTGGTCCTAAGAGCACTTAAGCACTTAAGTTCAGCTCTTCTATGTAATGGCTTTGAAAGTCTCTGAAATCACTGAGCTGGAATACAGCTTGCTAGGCTACTAAATCCCTCTTTTCACGAGGATTGGAACATGCAAACTAGAGCTTGTGTTCTAGGCTGGTAACTGTGGGTTTTAGGTAGGTTGTCCAAGTTTTGATTTCATGGCTCCTGAATGTGTGAGATAATTATCAATTTTAAATATGTTGTTGCCCTTATTACAATTAAAACTCTCTTGCTAACTATCTTGCAGGTATTTTTAGCTTTCCTATCAATGCATTGCAGAATAAATCAAGAGGAGGTTTTCAGGAGGGAACACAGCAACCAAGATTGTCCTCTTGGACAATCCTTTGGGCAAGGGAGCTTATACAAAGGCTAAAAAATTACATTTAACATCTCGGCAATCCGTGGAAGTAATTAAAGCAAACAAAGCACATCCATTAAGAAGTCACAAGCTAGATCAGATGAACTAAGAGCACATTACAACATGCTGTGGGACATTGTGAGCTCCTTCTCCAGAATAATGTGCTGCTCTGCTCCTTGTACCTTTCTCAGCAACGCTTTCCTGGCTAGGAAGCATTAATTGGACTGCAGTTGTACACACACCCCTCCGTGGATGCTTCCCTACCAGATAAGGTTTGTGGGGTTTTTATAAAAAGAATTCTGTGTTTCTGTCCATACTCTGGTTATCTCTGAGTTTCCAGCCATGACTGTGTCTTGTTTTTTCAGCCTTACTCTGTCCAGTTACCAGGATCCTAAGGCTGCAGTAACACTGAGTCCCTTTAGGGCTGTGGTGACTGGCCTGGTAGAGTCACATGAAGAAACAAATCCTTTTTTGTGTTAACAGGAGCAGAACGGAAAGCACACACTGCCCAGCCTCAGTGCAGCACCTCCCTAATGATGGAACTGCTCTCCAACAGACTGCAGTGACTGACGGAAAAAGCTTTATCTTCTCTTTCACAAGAACCTTCAAAACTCCCTTTAAATAAAAGCTTATCTGCTAATTGGTTTGACCCCCAATTCACCTGTTCATTAAAGGAATTAATCATTTTTGCCCAATCTGATGGTTAAAAGGTATTGGTAACTCTCACCTGGGAGTGTGAATGAGGTTTGGTTTTTTATTCCAGGCACCATGCTGTTACATTTATTGTGAAACCCCTACAATACATTAATAAAGACTTTTTTAAACCTCATAAATCAAAGAGTGACTTTATGTGATATTTAAGGACAAGTCAAGGATATTAAAGTATCACTGAATATAGTAATTAAAAAAAAAAAAACTATAAAGCCAGCTGTGCTTGCTTAAAGACTTGCAGAAAGGATTGATAATTATCCTGGCATTATAAGAGGTTGATTTCTACAAGGTTTGCATCTCTTCACTTTATAGTACTTTGCACATATGACTTTGAGGAATTAGTTTTAGGCTAATTTTTTACTAGATTTCAGAATCTCAGACTTGATGACAAGTCTGTACAAGCCTAAATAGGGTTGCAGTTCCCAAGGGGAGACTTGTTAGAAAAGGATTTATGAGGTACTGTCTTAGCTGGAATATTCACCTCATCTGCATCTTACAGAAACCTCTGGAGCCTGTCACGCACAAGCTGCACTCTTACCAGTTCACAAGAATGATGCTTGACAGAATTAACCCTCTGAGGCTGGATCTTCTCAAAAGAAGAGACAATTTCTGTTGACTGTGACACCAGGTCAATAAAGACAGTAAAGCTGGAAGAGCAGAGCTCAGCTGCAATCAAAGGTCAGTGTCTTGCAACACTGGCCGGTGACAGCTGGATAAAAAGAGAGAGATGGTGCCTATGCATGTGTGTGAGGGTGTGTAGGCTCATGAAATGGAATCAAAATGAAAAATTAGTTAAGTGGCCTGGAAACAAAATCCCAATTTTCTTTTTCATTTTCCATTGTCCTGTAGAAGTTCAACTCTGTAGAGAAGATATATACCCACATCATGCAGGGATAAATAGTGATGTTCACCTTACCTTACCCAAGTCAGGACTGAAGACTAATGCAGCTGGAAACTGTTTGATTCTTCCAAAGAAGAAACAGCCTTCAGTACCAAAGTTCTGACAAGTCTGGAGGAAATCAGTAGAAATTCAGAGGGTGGGACTGATAGTTCTATAGAGCTTTTCAGATTATTGTTCATCTTGTCTGACCTTTGGTAAAGCTAAAAGTTCTCAAGGTTCTAGATGCTGTTCTTTAGCACTCAGAGCTTTCCAGCCACTCTGAAATATATTTTGTCTCTTGCTAAGCTGGTCCCAATTCTTCACCCTGTATTGTATCCATGGAGAATGGCCAATCTAACTGACTGATAAATGCAGCAAGCTCTTTCATGACAATTCTTAAAATTACTCCTGAAAAATCTCCCTCATCAGAAGCCAACCCTAGCAGTAAAGAGCCTCGGGAACCTTTTGTGTCAGGTGGTGCAGTGTTTTTGTAGAGAAACGCAGAGCAGGGCTGGCATTCCAGACTACGACAGAAAAGCTTATTTCTTTACCTGTTACATGAAATCCCACATGAAAATATTCATTAGCACAGCTGCAGGTGCAGTTCTCAGAGCTGCAAGAGCTCACGCTGGTGACAGAGATCCCAAGCTATGAATGCACAGCACAGGCCTGCGGTGCTGTGTGAGGAAGTACAAGCACTCATTTCACTGCAGCAACGTTCCAGCTCCTAGTGTCATCCATATCCTTTGGGATAGCTTTCCGTTCTATCAGCTGCTCCCAGAGCTGAGGTAACAAAAGCAAATTTCCCGTGAATATGATTATTCAGGAATTTGGAGATGACTCGTCATGCAACAGATGCCTCGTAATTCTTCCATACTTTTGTCTTCACTTCTGTGCTTTGGGAGTGAAAGGATTAGTTTTCCAAGTTCTCCAAGCATGTTTTCAACCCCAAAGCAGGTGGAAGACCGGACAAGTGACCTTTCCTAGGCTTCTAGCTACAAACATATGGACACAAGGCCTTTGTGAGCTGAGCTGTGAGTGAGAACTGCACATACAGTGTCCCATGTGCTTCCTCTAGTAGTGGATGTGTCTGAGAGAGAGGAACTCCCCAAAGCTCATGATTTGGTGTGTCAGGCCTCATCAGCTGCTGGGCAATTAAAATGAGGACGGAGTCGCCTGACTTCCTCACCAGAGCAGGACAATGACCCGTTTTCACAAGCAAACATACCCGGGCTAGAAACGTGCTTAGGAGCCAGAGCAGGGAGATGTGGAACGTGCCTGAGTGCCCAGGGAGTGCCCTGGAGCTGCCCCTGCAGAGCCCACAGTGCCAGTGGGGTCCCGTTCCTGCACGGTGGCTCTTGCCGTGTTCTTTTTGTGCGGTTCCCTGTGCAGCTCTGGCATGTGCCAGGACTTTTCACTGGCTGAGGGAGCCGCTCCTCGTCATTCCTACAGCTCCTCTCTTGCCTGATGAAAAAAAAGTCGGGAAAAAGAGCCTTGGATCCTTCCCGGGGTGACTGCCGGTGTCTTTACGAGCCAGTTACTGAGGTGAGACTGTTTTCAGATCATTTTAAGATTATTTCCCCTGTTAGGTGTACATTCAAAACGCACCAAAACCTCCCCGGCGTGGGAAGAAGGCGCCGAGGCGCCCGCGGCTGTGCCGCTCCCGCAGGGGCTCTCTGCTGCCATCTCCTGCCACTTCCTCGCACCTTGGCACCGGGACCCAGCTGGATTTTGAGAAGCCTGGAGAATCTCAGGAAAGAATTTCAGCAGGGATACTGAGTTACCGATACCCTTACTTAGGACAATAGCCAACAAAGGCATATTCATGTCGCTGAGCCAAAAGGGGGATTTAAATTATTTTTCCAAGATGCTCTTAAGTTACCCTGCTGGAAGAGTAATTTCCAGCCATACTGGTAGCTATGGGCAAGAGCACTAGGAGATGATGTAGTGGCAGATGGGGGAGAAGCTGCTCTATTTCCACAGCCTGGAGTGGGGCCTGGCTCCTGCTGCCCTCCCTCAGTGACGCAGGTAAATGCTGGCACGGAGCACGTGGGAAGTGTGGCACTGCCAGCCCGCACCAGGCTGTGCCACCACTGCAGCCTGTAAGGAAACAAAGGACCTTCCCAAGGATATAGCAGGGTTATATAAACATACAATATAAATATTTTCTTATCCTATTTACCCAGATTACCCAATAATATCCATGCTGTAACTCTGTAAATTGTGTTTATTTACGCTTGCATGCTGAACCAGCAGCAGAGGTTTGCAGCATTGCTGTAGTTACTGAAGGAGGATATTATGTCTCCCATGTTATTGGGAAAAAAGCCAGGATCTTTTCCCTCCCTTCTCCCCTCACAGTGTAGGGTTTCGAGAGACTTGAGTCCTCTCTATTGTTTACATTGTCCAAATTGGTTGTATTCAGGAAAAAATTTTGTGTTCCAGCTTTAGGAGGAAAACTCTTTTATCAACAAACTGCTCAGCAAAGCAGAGTTAAGCAGCTGAAGAGAAGCAAAAAGCTGAAAAGCAACAGCAAAAGACTGCTGTGAGAAAGAGGTTAACAGCGAGGAATGAGGAATGTCAAGCAGCAGGAGAACCATGAAGGAAAGTGAGTGTGGGCGTCTAGCAGCAGTGGAGCAAGAAGCAGAGTATGGACAGAGAGAGTAGATGGGAGAAAAGATCAGACAGCGTACCTGGAAAGATACCCTGCCCTTAATTCCTTCTCTCTTTACTGAGTGTGGGTGAAGGATTAGGATGACTTCCTCTTGGTTATAAAAATACTACAGTTCTTGTTCCCTGACTGAGGCGTATTTTTAGAACAGGAATTAGGTGGCTAAAAAAGAGTGAGCAGGGCTAGTACAAAGGACCCAAACAGCAATATTTATCCTTTTACCATCTAGGATAGTTCATCAGTATAAGCAGCTTCTAGTCAGCTATATTTGGTTAGGTGACTGGGAGTCCTGGCCTAGCACAGCCTAGCTGTGAGAGAGTTCACTGTACCCAGGGAGAGCAGACTTTTGAGTTTTACTGCACTTGAACACACACTTTGCTTCCTTTGTGCCATTGCTTTGTGCCAGTGGTCACCGAGGGGGTCCTGGACATAAGCACGATGTGGTAAACTTAACTGGAAGTTCTTTGAAAGTGTAGTCATGTGTTTTATGCTATCATGGTTTTAAATCTCAGTTGTAGTGGACGATTGTACTAAAGCCCTTCTGCTAGGACTTTTGCTCTTACTGCAGAACCTGGGACATGGAGATCCTAGGGCCTCAAATAACTACCCTGTAACACACAAATACAAAACCAGCCAGGGGAGGGGCAGTGGAGCCTTGAGACTTAAAACACATTTCTTGCATGTTCCTCTCACAAGAGAGGAGAGAAGAGAAGCGGAAATAGCAGAAGTTCTCCCTAATCTGTTGGTTCTCAGTGCACTTTTGTAAGCTGGAAGTCAGTTTGTCATTAGGTACAGATAAGCTCAGCAGTATAGTCCTTGTCAAGTGCAGGAGACAGCACTGACCCTCTTCTGGGCAGATCTCCAGCGTGGAAACCGCTAATAAATGTCGTGTCTGGACCTTGCTGGAGGTACTTGCACCCTTAATTCATCAGTAAACAAAGTGGTACCTCAGTCTAAAGCAGTAAATAAAGGTAATGAATAACTGGGACGCTGAAAGACGCTGTCACCTGGAGTGGCTGCTGCTGCTTTCATCATGTGTACCACAGTCAGTGCCTTGTGTTTCTGCTGCAAAGGCCTGAGCTTTTTGTGAGCTCAGTTTTCAGTGTCCCAAGGATGTTTTTCTTATGGTGTAAAGTCACAGAAGAGCTTCAGATCTATTCTGGTGAAAGGTCTGAAGAATGAGTCTGATGAGGAGCAGCTGGGGGAGCTGAGGAAGCAGCTTGAAGCTCTTTAGCCTCAAGAAAAGGACGCTTGGGAAAACCTCACTCTCTTACAATTGCCTGAAAGGAGGTCACAGCAAGGGGACAGTCAGTCTCTTTCCCCAAATAACAAGTGATAGGATGAGAGGAAATGACCTCAAGCTGCACCAGGGTAAGTTTGGATTGGATATTAGGAAAAATTTCTTCACTGAAGGGATGGTCAGGCATTGGAACAGGCTGCCCAGGGCACTGGTGGAGTCACCATCCCTGGGGGGATTTAAAAGATGTGTAGATGTGCCACCTGGGACAATGGCTTAGTGACAGACTTGGCAGTTCTGGGGTAACTGTTGGACTTGATAATCTTGATAAGAGGTCTTTTTCAACTTAAACAGTTCTATGATTCCTTTCAAGAGCAATTGAACAGTTTTAAGCAAGTAAAGCTACTCTGAAATTTGCAGTATTAAGTAGGACAGAAAATGTTGTATCTGGGAGAATTTCAGCTTAATGGTGCAAAGAATACAAAGGATTACCTGGTTATATTTTGAGATTAGTTTCAGCTTCCCCAAAATCACCATCTTTTGTCAAGACATGAAGAGAGAAAAGCCAGTAGCATGAGAATTGAATAGGATTAATATTTTCTCTGTTTTCCTCTTGCTGTACCTGATTGCTGAGGGCAGAGCTGGGCTTTTTGATGGCACATAGGAATCCAACTTTGCATTTGAAGTTCAAGCAAACTTTGCCTAGCTAGTAATCAAGTTTAAAGCTAAGCTCTGTAGGCATATGGCCTGGGCATGCCATTAGAAAGTGTTGTACCAGAAAATCTTCCAAACCTGTTAGAGCATTTTCTTCCTTGGTAAAGCTTACTGTGCTAACTGGAAGATACTCCTGTCAGATTTAAGAAATTGCATTTCGTCTGTGCTTTTGGATCATTGCTGCTGGGAGGTTTTAGTCCTGAAGATAGATTGGACAATCTCATTCATTCAAGCACTGAACTTGGGAGTTTGGTGGTCTCTGGATTATTATGAACCATGATATGTCCCATGTGGAGATACCATCCATGGGAGGTGAATTCCAAGTGTGCTGCACCATCTCAGAAACCCTGAAATGAGGATGTGATTAGTGCAGTTAGGCTTGATGATGATCAGGTTTGATGATCAAGTTCTTCTATTTGCATCTCCTCTCTTCTGACCTTCTTCTTTAATCTCTGGGATATTGGCTGGGAATTTAAACTTGTACTTTCAGCAAGACATAGTCTGTTTGTGGAAAAGGCAACAATTTTACCCTTGTCAAGTGTAGTTTTCTCTCTTTTTTCACTTTCTACATCCTTCCTATTTCTTTTAATTGCCTTTCCTTTCTTGTTGGCACACAAAATGCCTCCAGTGACTTAATGAAGGGATACCAGGGCAACCAAACCCCTCTGCCAGGACACCACTCACTGGAATCCTCTAAGTCAGTCAACCTTTCAAGGTCTGGGCAGATGTTTTCAAAATTAAGTGGAACCTTGCTTCCACAAAAAAGACACTGTACTATTAGAAATGCAGTGGTAGGTACCCTTTAATGGCTACAGTGATGGACTTACAAATGGAAATGAGATTCATGATGATTTATTGACTGGAGAAGTAGTGAAATAAAAGAAAAGCTGGCAAGAGCCTCAGGAAATACTCTGATATAAAGTATAAAATGGGCATAGTTAGAAGGATATTTACATTTTGTTGGGAAAAAAGGCATACTCCAGCATATGTTCAGCCACTTTTTACTAGGAGAAAATAGAAGTTTGTCCAAGGGCATTGTGCCGTTTCTGTGATTTCAGCAATGCTGATGGTGAGTTGCAGCTTCCCTTCTCTCAAAAAATAAGATACAGGAAACTATTCCCTTGCTGAGACAAGGTTTATGCACAGAAATGCCAAGCAGGATTATGAACCTATGCAGAAAAACAGTAAAGAAAGATCTGAAGGAAAAAACAACCTTTTCCCCACCTTATTGGTGCCACTGTGATGTTCTCACCTCTCTACACCCAACATTCAGTGTCTCTGATATTCTGAAAAGTTGTTGTGAATGTGGAGTTTGTTTTTCATTGCTCCCCCAGGGTTTCCAGTGTCCTCTGCCTCACAGCAGATACAGAAATGTGCTCAGAAGAGCTCTCCACACCCATAGGGAAAACCTTCTCTTCTGAGGTAAAAGGAACGGGATATTTCTCCGAGTATTTTTCAGACCTCAGTCTCTTCCAAACTCTTAACAACTTGGTTTGAAATGTGTTTTCCCCACATCCTTATGGCAACTCATCATCCCCCTGTGATGCCATGAGAGACCTGCTTATCCTCTGCTGAGCACAGCACTGAAGGGCACACGCCCAGCAGAAGGCATGGCACTGTGTCAGAAACAGCAGGAGCAGAGGGGATGTGCCCTCAGTGAACAGCAACAGAAGCGTCACACACCCTCTGTGCTGTCTGCAACCCCTGGCCAGTGCTACAACCTCCCTTCTCCCTTTTGAAGGGGTTTAGTTGGAATAACTGGTCAGCTGACAAGTTCAGCTCTGGTCAGCTCTGGTCAGCTGACAAGTTCAGGTTCGTGTCTGTGGTGCAGAACCACGCGGGTGGAGGAAGAGATAACACAAATCTACAAGTCAAGCTTGTAACGGAGAATCCATTTATCATGAACACAGCACCACAGTAAAAACGTCCTTCTGTCTCTTTCTTGCTTACCTCACCTCACTCCTTTTCTTCTTTATTTTCTTTCTCCCTCTGGTCTTAACCAAGCCAGAAGAAAGGTGGGTGCAAGCCCCAGCATCCTTAGTGGGCTGTTGAAGTAAGCATCTCTAACTAAAGGGATTGCTTCTTTGAAGTGGTACAACACCAACAGTCCCAGCAAAGCCACACTCGCACTCTAGGAAATAATTCATCCATGCCCTAGTGTGCAAGGAAGAAGGAAAAAGCAGTTCAGTTTCCCTTGAGTGCACAGGCATTATTGTACCAGGTATGAAGACAAGGCTGGCTCCCACTATCCATATTGTCATATGGATTTACTGCTAATGCACTTCCTGCCTCCCCTCAGCTGTGGGATAAGACATTTGCAAAGACGGCATGATGAGTTAACAGGAATCTTTCCAAATTCCTGTAAAGCAAACCTTTTTTTCCTCTCATGAACTTTATAACCCCGCTCTAAGGTCTCCTGTATGAGAACTTGATGGCATCAATTCCTAACAAATTCAAATGCTGGTTTACAGACAGGTTAAGTCAAAAGTAGATGGTAGTCTAGTGTTATTTGTACTGCAGATGAGGCTGCCAGTGAGTTTGAATCAGAACTTGAGAAACGTGCTAAGAGCCATCATCTTTAAGAGGGTTTTTTATTGCTAATTGCAACATTCCCCTGTGCAAGGTCCCCTTCACCTCTGAGACCTGGTATTGCAAGCCTCCGAGTGGGGCTGGGCTGAGCACTTTCGTGGTCTGTGCTGGGAGTCCCACAGAGAAGGTGGTGGATGCTTTTCAGCTTTTTTGGCTGCTAAAACCATTAGCCTGGATGAAGGGTTTGTTTTTGTTGTGTAGCTGCCAAATGTGGTAGCCAAGAGAAGTCAAAGGACACTAAGTTTGGGAATATCTTTAACCACACATCCATCACTGGTCTTTTTAATTGGATTATTGTTTTTTCGTCAAAAAACCTCTCAGAAATCATCTACCTCTTCCAAACGGTCCTAGTTTCACTTTTGTGTTGCAGCAGCATGAGGCTGAATGGTTGGCAGCAATACCGTGCTTTGTAGAGATGGAAAGGATGGTTTAACATAGGAAAAAATGTGTGGGGCACAGTGTGGTCACTTCATTGCTGCAAAATTTTCTGGCTGAAAGATTCTGCCCGCGGTGGAAGGATTTTCTGTCAGCAGACTTCTCAAATAAATATTCATTGCTTTGGTGGAGGAACCTTTCCTGTACATCTAGTCATTTGAAAATGAAAGAGCTATATTGCAAGTGCAGATGGTACCTTCCAGCACAGCTGCTTCCAATCTGATATTCCTTGGGCAGCACACCACCCAGGACTGGTGAAGTATTTGCATTTCCCTTCTCCCTCAAGATAGTGCAAAGAGCATGCAGTAGGTGACAGAAGAGGCTGGGTGGTCCTTTCCAGTGTGTAGCATCAGAGGTTAAGGAAAAGAGACCAGCGTGGTCAGTGCCAGATGAGATTGGACAGGCTGTGGTGGAATGCACAGGTATTCAAGGTGTTACAAGGGTCTGTCTTGAGCATCTCATTTGCTGCTCTGAGGCTTCAGTCAGAAGGGTCTGGGAAAGGGGCAGCTTGGGCGTTTGTGATACTGCTCAGAAAAGCTTGTGGAGAATAGATTTGATTATGTTGAGAATGTAAACATTGGAAGCAAGTTGCGTTGTGCTCTTCTTCCCTTTCACCACCGGGAGGAGCTGGGAGAATGGGCTCCCCAAATGCCCCGGTGCCTCCGCTCCAGGCTGGTTTTAGATGCAGCAGAAGCAGGGATGCCTGTGAAATGTGCGGGCGGTAGGGGAGGGGGTGTGTGTGCAGGATAAAGAGAAGTTCCCCGCATGCACATTTTCCTCTTGCACTGCTCTCTTGGTACATAAGGGGAAGATGCTCCTTTCAGCTCAAGGATCTATGTTTAAATGGCATTTTGCATTGGATTAAGCACCATAGAACAGCCAGAAACCAACCTACTTCAAGCGGCGTGGAAATATCAGAGACGTGCCAAAGCCATCCAAAAGCAGAGTTTTGCCTTCAGCCAAGAGGCAAATGTCCGAGCAGGCCTCCAGCCTGGTCAGATGCCTCAGGCAATGTCCCTGCCCTCCTGGCAGGCACAGCTGCTCGCTGTACATGGCCCACCTGCCCTCCTCTGACAGGGGGCAAGAGCACTGCAGAGAAGGGAGCCAGAACGTTTAGACCTTTTCCAAAATGTCATTGCTCAGCTGTCTTCTCAGCCAAGAGGAGGGCAGTGAAGAGTTTCTGAGACCACAAATTTAAAAAGCAATGTTTGAAGAGTGTGACAAATGTGGACTCTTCCCTCTCAAGACAGTATCTGGCAGTAACAATGGGCGTGTCTGTGGCTGGATTAAATCAGTCCAGTAATTCTTCCTAGCTCGCATCTTTTTTTAAGTTTGCAGAGTTATTTCTGTGCAACATGAACAAAATACGTGGTAACTTTGATCTTTGGCTCAGGGCACAGATGACAAACGCTGTGCAGCCCCTCCAAAGCTGTCTGGGGATGAGGCACTCACCTGTACTTTACTTCAGTGTCTCATGGAACAGGCCAAGGAACACGGATACCTTCAGCTGTGGGAAGAAAAACGGAAGAGTGCCAAGTGCATTTTCCTGAGCCAGAATTTGCTTATGATATTATAGTGTCTTTTTGCCTGTCTGTTTGCCCTGAAGACTTTCAGACTGCACAGAGTAGCTCCTCCCCAGGTAACAGTATGAACTCATGCTGCAGCTTTGAAACGCTGGAACAGTTTATGAGCTTCCACCTCTACTTGGACACTGAGAGATTGCAGAAGTTAATTTGAAGAGACCACGCAAGCCACACACCCTGACATTTAGTAGGGCATTTCACACATACTGTGTCATGTGTGGTTAGCTCATGGAGTGATGATTCGGTGAGCACCTCTCAAGCAAATACAAGAGCTATTTGAGTGAATCAAGAGCATGGAAGCAATTTGAATTTTTTTCCATCTCAGCTGCTGAATTTGGGACTTTTAGCTAATAATTTAAACTGCAGAGCATCCGAAGTCCTTGAAAGTCTTTAAGATAAGGAGGAGAGGAAGAATAGGTAGCCACGAAGCATTTATTTTCTTGGCTCCTCACGCATTGCCTGCTGCCAATTTTCTCTGCCCTGCACACAAAAAGCTATTTGTCTCTTAATGTTAAATCCTGTCCTGGGATTCACAAACAGTTCTTGCATGTGTCTGCAGGGATCAAGCAGATATACTGAATTGCCATCAAAGAAGCCGAGTGCTTTGGAAGGAGAGAGAATGGGACCAAACGCTTAATGTTGCTATTCTGCATTCAGCTGTGGAAATAATCCCAGTATTAGGACAGAAGTAGATCTGCAAATGGAGTCTGCAGTTCAGTGCTGTGTCTGCCCAAGAAAGCTTCAAAATTCAGCTGTGAGGCAATCTCATGGATGAGAACACCCTGAAGAGCTTGAAAGCCCAAATCACCTCTGTAAGAAAGCAAGCACTGCTGCGTAGTGGTTGTCACTGAAGGTTCAAGGCTGCTGAACTGGGCCAAGATTTTTTTTTTTTCCATATATCTAGCTAATTTTTCCAAAATGATACCTTATAGCAGCTCTTTGTGGTAGGGCTTATACCATATTTCATAGAGCTGACCCCTTGGACAAACCAAAGGCGTTTTCCCAAGAATGATGTAGGCAGAGCTGCAAACATCATTCAGGAATTCCTTGACACCAGTAGTCCTACAGTTGGCTGTCCCTGGGAGTGTTTGGGATCATGACTTTTGGTTCTGTTTGCACTAGCTGATGTTTTCTAGTTGGGTTTCATTGTTTGTTTTGTTTTCCATAAAGGAGTTGTGTATTTCACTGCTGCACACATGAAATCTGAACACAGAGTACAGATTATCAATCAGCATGATTCGTGACCAATCAGAGCTCACAAAGTGAAAGGAGATGTAGGTACACCAAAACAAGTCTTAGTTTCTCATATATTGAGAAGTTCCTTGTAAATGGTTCACATTTGAATTCCTCTCTAAGGATTGCTAGTAAATAAAACTTAAGAAACAAGTTAAATTTAGCAAAATTGCAGGACATATTTCACATACCCAAACACTTGAAAGGAGAGACGTCAGTTTTCGAAACTTATGGCTCCCCTTGTTCCTTCACACACCTACAGAAATATTACCACTTCTGTATTCTGCAGCTGCTCCTACATCTCCAATAAATACCCGAAGTATGAACATGGAAATCTACCAGCAAAAGTTTAAGGGCGATAATGTGCCTTTCTACCAATCCATCAGAGCATCACAAGTTCCATATGTTCCATGCAGCCTTTACTGCAGAGGTGGTAGTTACTTACAAGCTTCTCCAGAAGTGGCTGAAGGTGCAGAGCAGCAAACCTGGCACGCTAAAATATTCACCGTGTTCACTTCAGGCTGCACGTTCAGTTCTGGTTAAAATCCTTTCAACAAATACCACGTCTTAAATTCTGGAAACCAGGACGAGCAGATCACAGTATGGCCGATGGATAAATCACAAATACATGTGGCACCGTTCTGAGAGGTGACCCAAGAGGAACAATTATTTAATTTCAGAAATAATTAAAGCTTGATTTTTCATCTAACTAGCTATAAAGAAGTATCTCATAAGTGTGTTTATTCTAGTTTGCCTTTTGCCACTTCAGTGACATTTCTGGCAAAAAGTAAATCCTGGAAGAACACCAGAACCCCACTGTAATTGAGCAGGACCTGCACCACAATTAAATGAATTCGGAAAAAAGTGTCTGCCTGCCTGAGCTCCCTCGTAGAAATAACAGTACAATAGTGAGATTTTTCTATTTTGCCCCTATGCTTTTATGTCTAAATATTCACAGTCATCACACCAATGGACTTGCAATTGAGGAACAAACTGCATGACCCAGGAAGAATATTTCCACACAGGTTTAAAATCAGTCAAACAAACAGCTACTTGTTATAAAGGAAGGAATGTGTCATCTGTTGCCTTTAAATCTGGACAATCTAAAAGGCCAAGAGAAGTTTCTCATGCCAGCATTCTGTGTCAGCACTTTCTGACTGCATTATATTGATTTAGGGTTTTAGGTTACATATACACTTTAGATCTAAGTCTAGGTTGGAAGAGGACAAGTGATCTTTTCTTTCTGTTCAGTGTTTGGTGGAAGGAGGAATGAAATGTCTCTGTTTAATTGGAGAATACTTTATTTATGGATGCATTGCAGTACTACCATTATACTTAAGTAGAAATTCATTATGTGACTGTGTTTTCTTCCAGTCAAAATAGCTTCCATTTTTCTCTGAGATCAGTGGAAAATGTAAATCTTCAAAGTAATGGTCTAATCCACCTAAATTGCAAAAATGTTAATGTTTCCTGTCTCTTCCTTTTCCCACTGTGCCTCTTTCCCCCTCATTTTCTGTGAGCTTCCATCCTAAGTTATTTGCTGCAGCCAGGAATGCTGCTTTTTCTTGGCCGTGTTCTTTCCCTTTCTTCAGGGCTGAGTGCCCTGGGAGAATTAAAGCAGCATTAGTCCAAAAAATGCTTGCCAGTAGTGGCTTGGAGCACTGTAACTTCAACAAATCTTGGCCCTTCATGTCCACATACTGTTTAAGCATAATTTGAATTCAATGCTCTCTCACTTTGCTGCAACACAAGAAAAGCAGTGATTTAGGAAATTGTAGAGTGACTGGACTTTATTCTGCAAGTGACTCTCAGTAGTGATCAAGACTGTGGTGTGGAGATGTTTGGTTTAGAAAATCAAAAAGAAAGGAAAATAAAGCAGTGACATACACAGGGAGATGACCTGGAAAGCCCGTGCTGGTAGCTTCAGCAGTACATTACAGGGAGGCAGAATGAATAAATGCTAGTCAAAAGTGGTAAAGGGAATAAGGAGCCCTGTCTGTATCACAAGGAAATACTCTGTCTTAAGAACTGTTCAAGTTTACTAAGTGACAGCTCTCTATTTATATCCCTCACAAAGCTTAGGAACATCAAAGTAAAGAAACAACCAAGGATGTCACAAATCAAAGCTTCACATGCAACAAATGCTTCTTCAGTCAAACAGGAAGAAATGTCTTTTGTGACAGCATAAACATTAGTGGTACGTAACAAAACCAGAAATTTTTAAGTACTTTAAATCTTAAACTACTTCCATTGTCAAATGTGAAACTTGAGAGCACTCTCCCTCCACAGCACAGGGGACTGTGTGACACGGGGAGGCCACACCTGGATAATTGTCCAGCTCTCTGAGGGTACCAGTTTGAAGTGTTAGCTATGCAGAAACTACCAGCTTTGCATAACATCTGACAGCTGCTCTTAGCTTCTGCAGAAAATACAGGGTAAAAAGCTGATTCATGACAAGCAGGGAGTTGATGTAACAAGACATGAGATGGTGGCTTTTTTCCCATAATCAAGGGACAAAGCAGTGGACTCTAAAGCCTTTAGATTCTTGTGTCTAGTGAAGACCTCTTCTAGCATGCCAAGTATNGGTATTTAGACTTTCAATCCATAAGATATAAGATGGTGGCTTTTTTCCCATAATCAAGGGACAAAGCAGTGGACTCTAAAGCCTTTAGATTCTTGTGTCTAGTGAAGACCTCTTCTAGCATGCCAAGTATTTTTTTAAATTTTGTTTCAATTCTTCTGAACAAGAAAGGCAGAATTACCCATCTTATTCGGCCCTCGAAAGTTGTCTTTTGGTCCTTGATATCAGGAGAACCATCAAGCTCTCCTTGCGGGACACCTCTAATGAAACAACATGGAAATTATAGCAAAGGAATGGAAAGGGTTGTGAGCCAGTCACCATTAGCTCCTTCATGTAGCAACCTGAGGATTTCAGTTTCTTCTCCTTATCCAAGCTGCAGCACTGTAGCTTCTGGGTTCTTCAAGTAAAGGAAATATCAGTGCCAAATATCCGGGTAATGGCACAGAGCATTTATGGCCCGGTGCTCAGTACCACCTGCAACATCATCTTGTAACAGATGAGTTTGTCCAGATCTGTGTCTGTTTCGAGACACACCTCAGAATGAACCACCTGTGTTACACAAGTATCTCAAGCAGGGTTTTAACACTGGGCTGTTTCTGTTTGCCTCTGTTGCTGTCCTATTGGCTTTTAGAAATGAGCAATATTTCCAAAGGCATGAAGTTCCCACGCTTTTGGTGAAAAACCTGCAGGTGTAGATAGGAGAGAAACAACCTACCAGCTTCCGTGAGAAAGCTGGGTGGGCTGAATTTTACTGTCCCAATGCATGCAGATTCTGAAATAGGGTATTAAATATTCTGATATACCCAGTTATATATAGACATACGCACACATATTCTTATCTATTCTGATATATATAGCAGCTAGAGATGATGAGTCACCCCTGGAATAGTTTGAGTGTTGTATAACTGCAGATACAGGATGTGGGGGAGGCAGTGAGCATTGGGAGCGTGGTAAAAACACGGGAGTTGTGCAGAGCAGGGGGTGAGTTTGGGAACACAGTGTACAAATCTCTGTAGAGACCCAGACTTTGTTCGTTTTGCTGCTCACGGAACAAAAAAAGTTGTTATTTGTCCGGGGAAATTTTCGTGTGGCATAGGAGTACAAACTGGGAGTGGAATAGCACTAACCATTAGTTTCTGGTGACAAATTTAAAAGCAAAACCTCTTTTAGCCTTCATCATTATTGGGCTCTTTTTCAGGTCAGGCGGTTACTGTGAATCCATGGCAACTTTTCCTTTAGACTGTGACATTAGTATTTAAGTGAGCACCTAAAGGGACCAACACAAGACTGTATTATCAGCACAGCTTCAACAGGTCAGAGGTAATAAAGGGAGTATTTTCTTAAGTAGCCATACCTGGGTTTTTCTTATTCCTTTGTAAAGTCACTAAAGATGGCAGAGGTTTTCATCCTTGAGGAGTAGAATGAATAAAGGCTTTTATTTTCACGGCTCATAGTTGAATCAGCAATGATAACTTATTGTCTTTTTGCCTGCCTTTAGCCAGTCAGTGGCAAAGTAAAATTCAAATTCCTGCGTGTCACATCAAGCTAACTGGCCAAGAAGACAGAAGAGATAAAAACCCCGTTCATATAGATTTACTCTTAATTGTTTTCTAATCAGTTTACATTCCGTTTGTAATCAGAGAAGCCAAATCGATATTCAGCTAGGCAGGTGTGCTATGGAGGCAATCCTCCCTGATGCCAAATATGAAAATAATGCCAGCTTGCAGTGCTATGACCTTTCTAATCTCACTGTATTAACAACGCTGAATCTTCGGTTTCACAATTGCCAAGTTGTCACAGCACCCCTCGCTGTGAGGATGGTTCACAATACCCTGACAGGACCTTACCCACCTCAATGATTTTGATAACGCTTCTTCTTCATAATGCCTGCAACTCGGTTTTGAAGTAAGCAGTTCCTGTTTTACTAATAGGAAAACCAGGAATTGAGAGAGAGGTTAAATTAGTTGCTAATGGCAAAAATGCAACCAAGTTGCAGAATTCCAATGCCTTTGCTGTACTTGGAATTACAGTATGCTCTTCTTTTCCTTATGACATTTATTGATTGATTGTTTCAGGGACAGTGTGAATATTATCCAAATAATTTATTTTTTCATAAATGTGCTCATCTGAAGAAAAGCTCTTAAAAATCTTTGTTAATATTTTGTTTTTAATCATATTTATCATTATCTTTAATAATGGCTTAAAACCAAAACCAAAAATACTAATATTCACAGTATTGAGATAGATATATATAGATAATATATGATTTGTATTTCTTTAAGATTCATGACGTATTAAAATATCCAAATTCTCCAAAGTTTTCCTAGTATAAATCTGTCTAAAGCCCCAGAATTGGTGAGCTCCAGGTGCAAAAATGTGTATTCTTCGATTGCGTTTTTGATTTAACAAATTTTTGTGTTGTATCTTTGGGCCTGGAATCTGTATTTTTTCAGGCATTTTTGATCAGTAGTGCAGTACTTGTAGTTGCTAAACTTGCAAACCTACACCAAGGGGAAGTAAACTTATCTGGTGCACATTTAAAACTAATACCGTGGGGTCTTTTGGTTTGTGGATTGAACAAACTTGCATCTTATTTTGTTGTCGGTTGGATACTAGTTCTTTATTACCAAAAGCCTTCAGGGAAACAAAATATGACTCTCTGTACTCAGAGCCTTAGAGGGGTTTGACGCTCTAGTGTCATCTTTTATTCTCTTAGTGTTTCAAAACCTGTTGGAAACCTTTTTTCTGTAGTATTGGAAGTGTGAGGGAGGGACCCCAGATTTAGTGACATCCCTGACCTCTGCCTGTCCTGAAGGCAGGACATTACACCTGGGTTCCCAGTTTGGATTCGTCTTTTGTGTACAGCCAGGCAGCTGATTCACACTCCGTGGTAACATTCAGGAGAACTTTTTCCCGTGGCATTTATGCAGTACTTGCTCAAGCATATCTGTTCTCACCTCCTGAGGTAGCTGCTGAGCTGGGGTCTCGCTCAGGAGGAAGCAAAGAAACTCTTGTGGGGCAGATTCACGTGGTAACAGATGGCTGACATTATTGATGCTCTTATTGATGCTCTGAACACTCCTAATCCAGACCCTGGCCATGAAGTCCAGAAACAAATGGAAGATATTCAGGAGGCTGACAGTTGTGAACAACTGCATGAACCCACTCAGCCACTGTGTGATTTAATTTCATTTTTTTGCTTAGGCCCTTGGGGCTAGATTTGTTCCCTCTTAAAGTAAAAAATACACGTGTAATGATGCAATTCCATATTGTATCCTTCACAGCAAAAAAGGGGCCAAATTGAGATTAGACAAGCACCTTTATTTCTGGTATTTTTAAGTTTCAGTTTTTTGACAAGTAACCTCCTGTCCTCTCCCTCCCTCAAATTTCACCATCTGTGTACTGACATAATCAACGAGCAATGTTAGAGCATTTATGACTCGAGCTGGTGCTTTATGGTAGCATTCTTTACGTAGCCAGGCAGTCTGGGAAGGGAAGGGGTTTTGTCCTACCTTTAGAAATTTTTCCTTTCATGAAAGAAATGAGGATTTCAGAAAATACCGTGTGTTGTTGCAGGCTGTGGAACTGCTGCTCTGCTTTAGTGAGCAGAGCCTCGCAAGCTGCAGCAACTTCTCCTACATCTCCTCAGATCTGTTGTTGTCCAGTTTCCAGTCTCTCAGACACTTTTGTCTCCAGGCTCCAACTTGTGCTGTTCTGCTGCTTTGCTCCTCCTCAATCTCTGCCTCTCCCTGCAAGGATGGCCCTGGAGGAGGATCAGTACAGGGAGTTGAGAGTGGTTTGTGCGTGATCAAGGAGGAAGAAATCATCAAGAGCCTTACCTGCTATCCACTGACACCTGCGTGTTGTGACCTTCACACATTTCTGTGTTTTCCTTCCTTCTCCAGCAAGAATGTGGTAATTTTAGAGGACAGGCAAGGGGCTTATTCTTCATAAGCCAGTAAGCTTGAGAATGTAATCATCACAACTAAGAAATGAGCTTTGATAGATTGCAGTGCCTTTGAATAGCTGCAGTTAGCACAGGAGCAGAGATTCTTTTCTAAAGAGAATTACAAAACCACAATCCAGTGTGAACTCTGATAAGTACAGAGATAACCTAGCTGTCTGCTTGCTGCAAAGATACAGTTACAAGTCAAAAGTATTACCTTTTTTACTTTTCCATGCATTAGAAAAGTCACTTCCCAAAACTCCAGAGCACTATTCATGCTATTAAACTCCTATTCACGATAAATCATTTCATCATGATGAAAACTGTATTTTGCCCTGCATCGTAGCAAACTATAAAGAGTGCCATACTGGCCTTCTTTCTTGTCTTCCAGCAAACCTTCAGTATAAAAAATGTATTTTAAATTGTCTGCCATTACTCATCAGGGTGACCCCCAATCCCGAGGGCTGAACTGCAGTGTAACAAAGCACGGTGCTGTGAGCTGCTCCAGGTGACACAAACATGCTGGCTGGTGACACTTAGCTTGGGACAGGAGCCCAGAAAAGTACCTCTATAAACCATGTAAAACAATTCCAGAACTCTGGCTTATATGGGTGAAAAAGCCCTCGACTGAAACCAAAAATAAGCTCGTGAGGCAGGGCTGGGGGTGAGGAAGGAACCATGGATTAAGCATGAGGAAATTTTATGCTTTTAAAACTGCCATTAAATTAGCAAAACTCCCGTGAATGAAGAATGTTACCACCTTCTTTATGGCAGCAATAGTTAATGTTAGAGGCTGTGCCAGGCGTGAAGGAGAGGTTTGTACCTCAAAAAAAAAAGGTGATCTGTGTTGTCATTTTAACTTTTCAGCAGGATTACCTTTTGGGACAAGGAAACGGGGAAAAAGGCATTGGAGAAAATAGGAGGGAATCAAAAACTGGCTGATAACAGCAAGGAACACGTCTCTGTGCCTCTGTTCCTCTGACAGAGTGTGAAACTACCACTTGCTTTGTGCTTTTTTTCTGTGAAGTCCACAAGGCCACGGTGCCAGTGCCTGTCCCAGGTGCCACCTGTGTCCAGTGCACTGCAGTTAAAAATGCAGAACAAGGATTTTATTTTGCTTACTACTTAGAAACATCGTGGCCATGCCTTTAAGCTTCTTGTGTCTTCTGAAGGGCCTTTTCCATATGCCATGTAAAGGGGTTTGGTTACAGGTGTGCTTCAGGCAGTTCAAGGACCAAGAACAATTTTAAACTGCTGGAGTTAGGATGCAGTCTAAAATACAACTCTTTAATGTGTGGGGAAGGTAGAGTAATTTCTTTATCTGTTTTATGTTGTTGATGTATCTCAGCAGCAGTTGGCAGCATCTCTGTTCAGACACTTAAGTTTATGATATAGTCAAAATAGAAACTCCAGAGCAGCATGCCTACACTGGATGTCTAGTTAGAGACTAAATCTCTCCTACTCTAGTCTATTTTATTTGAATATATAGGCAAATAAATCAATAAATAAGTAATATAAATTATTATGATATATATACAAAAAACTGATGGGTTTGTGTTATTTTAACAATAGAATGATATAATTTATTCTGGAGGGGACCTCTGGACATCCACCCAGTTCAGCCTCCTGCCCAAAGCAGGGCCACCCTCACAGTCAGAGCTGTTTGTTCAACATCAGTCCAGTCAAGTTCTCTGCACCTCCAAGGATGGAGAGTCCACAATCACCAGCCTGCTCTAGTACTTCACCATGCTTGTTTCAACTTCCAGGCAATATCCAGCTGGAAACTTGATCATCAAAATACACGCCTCAGTTTTATTCACAGCTGTTGTGTTACACCACAGATATATCAGAGCTTGCTTGAAGTGAGCTGGGTTTGGTGTCAGAGCAGCTGGTCACAGCAGTGTGGAGCCAAGGAGAGCCTGTAAAAAACACCATGGGGAACCATGGAGTGAACAAGCAAGCAAAGGACTGAGCAATCTCTTTATCAGGAGGGCGTAATGGGACTAAATGGATACAATTCAATAATAAGGGATAGTAGGAGGACATTGGGTATTTTGATGTGTTAATAGTCTGTGTTAAGTCACACCTAATTGGCATTTTATTGCCAAGTTTTCTAGTATCTCAAACTGCTGCCCCCTAAATTGCATTAAGTGTGAAATACAAGTCATATTCCATTCATCAAAGCTCTGCTAAAAGGCCAGCCTGGAACTGATTGCCTCTCAAGTGAGCAAGGGGTGGCCGAGGCTGAACTGCAGCAGTCAGAGGTGAGAACGGAGGGAGCGACGTGGAGCAGGGAGTTTGGTAACTCAACAACAGCCAGGCAAGGCTGAAGTGTTGTCTGGGCACTGGAACCACAGGGAACTGGACCTGAAAGGATCAGGTACAGACACAGCAAATCCGTGCAGAGGGAAGGGGTGTCGGAGTTACGTGTTTGCGGTAAAGAGATTTGATTTGATTAGTAAAAACTCCAAAAATATGGTGGCATGGGGAAAAGGAGGAGTTTCCATTACTGCAAAAAAGATGCAATGCACTTTTCCAGTGGGACCCTGGCTGTCCAAAGCTGGGAATACCGAAGAGCAGGAAGGAAGGAGCTGTGTGTAAATGAATGCCAGCAATGAGTGACATGTAGGTGCACAGATTTAAATAAGTGAATGTGGTGGTATTTCAGAGCCCCCTCAAATTTGAGTACCCTTTTGCTTTGGTGGCCATATGTTCCCAGAGATGTTGATGGAAACCCCTAAGTGCTCACAGCCTCAGGAAATGCAGTTCTGAAGCTTCTTCAGAGCACCCTCTTGGCAGCAGAGTCCTCCTTCAGTGAGGGTAAGAGAAAAAGTTGTGCCCAGGATGCTCAACAGAGTTTATGGAAGAGGCTGGTGACACAACCTCTAGCAAGTGAAGAAAGTTTAAGGGCCCAGAAATCCAGTGTGATGAGTCCCAAAACCAGCTTGGTAAGAGCTCAGCTTTCTCAACAATGTGTAGTAATATTTTGAAGCAATTAAGTTGACACTTCTAGTGTCAGCACTATATCTTTATCTGAGGTCTATGACAGGAGAACTTACAGCTTTAATGAAACACAATAAAAGTAAGTAACACATAAAAACTCACTCCTGTGACTCAGACCAGTGTCCAAAATCACATGAGCTTCTGAGAAAATGTTGAGAATATTCAGATATTAACTGATTCATGAGATCAGCTTAGTTATCAACAGGATGCACTGTCAAAAATTAGTTGTGATACAAAATTCCAGATAACAAAAGAAAACTCTGTTGTTTTAAGAGATAGAATTGAAAAGAATTTAGAACAAGACCAAAGGATGATGAGGTTTTAAGCAGTGAAACATTACGACTTATAAAGAAAAAATAATAAAAACTAAGTCAATAGAATTGCTGAAATTATATGATTGCCAAGCAGCTTTATATATATATTTTTTTTTCTTTTTTTTGTGGCTGTATTCACACTGATCTGTTAATTTGGGATAGCTTCATTTTCCTTTTTTAGGGAAAAAAAAGAGATGGTTGGTATGATAAGAACTGAAAGGGGACACAAGCTTTCTGCATCTTGAGTTAGACACAGGAAAAATAAGTTTGTCTTCAAGAGCACCAGATCAGAGAGCATTTGCCTCTAATGGCTTGGCTTAGCATACTGTAAAGATCAGGGCAATTTATAGAACACTGATCTGTCTTGTTAGAGCCTAAATTTCATGTGTGTTCAGCTTAGGCTCTGGCACAGATAAAACTATTTTGACCAGAGTTAATTCCTTCAAAGGATCCCTGAGACTCCTCCACTGTCTCTGTCTTCAGTGAATTACATTAGATGTCAACTCAAAAGATGGGATGAACTCAAATTTGAATGCACTGGATTGTCTTACATATTTTTACTGCAGTGACAGATTTGTCTGTTTAGACGTAGTTGTGCACAGGGAAACAATAAATACTAATTAACCTTTCCTTTTTTCTCTCCCGCTATAGTCTCTGTAAGAAGACAAAAGGAAATTTGAGTAGAATATGGTCAAGACTGGATATTCAGGTGTCTAAAGCTAAGCTATGTCCATGTATATGTGTCTGCACTGTCCATCCACTCAGTGCAGGGAGCACAGGATTGTGCTTTGTGCAGAACCAGGGCAAGATGGCACTAATTCTGGGACTTAGGCAGTTATTTGGACTAAATATTCTAGGTAAAGTTCATGACTCATGGCCTGAAGTTCATAAAATTTACCGAGTTAGTTAACTTAAGAGCACGAGGTCCAGTGATTATCAAACCTACCACAGTGCAAAGAAGTCACACAGGAGGTGGCAGTACACCGTGATATGGCTTTAGTTCAATGGCTTTTCTGACTCCAATGCTTTCCCAAACTTCCCTGTCACTGTGATTATCATTCTTTAGCCAAAGTCATGAGGCACTGATCAATAGATCTCTGTGCTCAGGCACCCAGGCTTTTTGATCTGGGAGATCAAAAGATCTTTGAGAGAGTGGTTGCACACTCTCCTATCAACACCTCCAGAATGTTCCTATACCCGCACGACTCAAGCTGTGGTTTTTTAAAAAGCATACAATGTAGTTTACTGCTGAGAGTTGTCTGCAATGTGAATCTACAGCAAGACCTTTGTTATGGTTTAATGTAGACCCATCTCCCTCAGCAGCACTGGGCAAAGGGAGATGTGCTGCAGAGCATCAGTACCCTCATCCTGGTCCGGGGAAAGATAAAGTGGCACAGCACAAGTTTTTCTTCTCATGGAGGTTAATGTCCAGAACCAAGACCCTGTTTCTTCTTCTCTCCAGATTATCTGAAGTGGGAGGACAGTGCTCATTTTTATTTCCAGCTCTTTTCTCCCGCGTGCCACAAAAGTTGTGTCTGAATTCCTTTTCCCAGAGACAAATCACTGCACTTTTCAGGCTTGTTTTGGGGCTATAATTCTTAGGGGTGGCCTACATAGGGAGAAGTCTGATAATTTCTACTCTCAGCTTGCCCACATTATCTTTCCTGCTGAGGTGCCTACTCCATTCCAGTGCAGGAAGGCTCAGTTACCTGAAGAGCTCCCAAATCATTGTAAATTATGGCTGCCATAATAGGGAAAGCTAAAATCAATGCCAGTTTACCATTCCCTTAGTTATTACAGTTCAGCTCATACCCTTTAAAGCTCAGGGAGCAGTGAGCCAGCTGTGTATGGAAACCATAACAGCTACTCCTCCCGCTCAGGTATGTGTGTTTCTTGCACCAGACCCCTTCCCAAAATGACAGTCATTTGTAGAAAGTAATCTTGAGGCACCTAAGCGGGTAGACAATGAAAGAGTATTTTGCTTTTCCCATTTTGACCTTCCCCTCCACAGCATCAGGCAGTTCAGCAGTGCAAGGGCACCAAAGAACGGCACATCTTCCTGCTGTGGCTTCTGCCAGAGAGCATTGCTGGTCAGTGTGCACACAAGCTGCCCTCTGACTGCTGCTCAGAGCTGCCCTTCCCCAGCTGTTTGCAGTGCAATTGCCATAAAACCTGCTCTGGGCTCAAGCCAGAGATGCTCAAACTGCCAGGCTCCCACTGTGCCTGCATGAATGCTAGTAAAGGTGGCATTTTTGTGGTATAACCAATATTCTTAGCAACGAAACCACACCCACTTTGCTGATTTTTCTGTTACTGGTGCTGCTCTGCTGCTGGAATATGTGCACTTTTAGCTACTTTTTCTAGAGCAGAGCATCTTTGTCAGAGCTTGTATTGGCAAAGCCATCAGGCGCTGGCAGTCCAGGGCTTACAGCTGCTGTGTTAACAACAACCACAAAAAGCTGTGGGAACAAAAAATTTTCCTTCTCTGCAGAACAGAATATCCAAACAAACACAGTCTGCTGATACATATTCATTTGTCGTATTGTTTCTACAATTTTGCATGTGGAATTGATGACCCTCTTGAAGTTATTTAAAGGAATTCTTGCCAGTCCAGTGGCAGCAAAGGCTATACAGAGGCTTGACCTTATCAGCAGGGCAGTTGTTTGCTCCTTGGAGCTATTAAGTGCTAACTGCATTTTACTTGAGTTTCTGCAAAATCAACACAAGACCTTCTCCAGGATTTGTCTCCAGGAATGATGTGGAATTTTTTCTAGTGTATTTGGCTGGATTATCTGAAGAACAATAATGAAGCACTCATAACTTCTTTTGGTTTCTGCTTTACTTGGGACATTCGGACCCTTTCCATAGGTGGAAGCAAGGGATGCTGCAGTGACCAGCAAGGTTCGTGTGTTCCTGCAAGGGATGCCACGGACTTGCACCGCCTGGTTACAGCTTTTGTTTCAATAGAACATACATTTTTCCAACTTCCATTTCTCTATCACGGACAAAGTTTAAACACCTTCCTTCCTATACCTTCTTCCCTTAAGAAAATGCCCCCTCTTAACCTAGCAGCCGGAGCAGAGGAAGGTCTGAATTAAAACTCTCCAGTGCATTACAATTACTCAACTCGGCTTTTGCTTTTCAGCAGCCCTGATTTTCCTGTTGTTTAATGATGCAAGTATCTGCCCAACTGACCCATCTGTCCTGGAATGATGCAATAGTTTAACATTGATACAAAGCCCCAGATTCTGGGCTATACTTAGAACAGAAGCCATCACACACTGGTTCTCCCCCAAAAGAAAGCGCTTCCATAATCCCTTCCACGAGCTTACAGCACGTCTCTGCTAGGTAGCAAATGACCCCAGTAAGAATTCCAGAGTAGTTCTCTGTATGGACACTGCTCTAGAAAATCAGCTCTGTGTCTGTGTGTTATACTAAAAGAACCTACATTACATTTGAAGCAAACTTATTATTCCAAAATAAATAATTTTTATTGTAGAACAGTGTCCACCCTGGGAACTATTATGATACATTTCACTGCACTGTGAAGCACAAACTAGGAAGAATAATAGCTTTATTTTAAACAATATCCAGCCTGTGTGAACTCATTTTTTTTCAGGTTATTTCCATTGTAAAAATAGTATTAAACGGTCTGTTTCTGTTCAGAGATTCTTATCTTGGTGTTCCCAAAAGCTGTTTTTCAAGAGGTTACCAACATGACAGATATGTGGATTTTTTTAATATTCTGGCTGGAAAGAGAAATTTTTCTTCCATTTCTTAGACAGTGCAGCTTTCCCTTGAGTTTGTTCTGGGAAACAAACACTCGTGTCTGAGTCAGGGAAAACGATCTCTCACCTCTGGCTTCAGTAACTAGCCTTGTCATGAAACTTCTCATCAAATCTAGGAAACTAAATTCGAGATAATCATTATTCTTATAAATAATGCCCCATGTGCCCATAAATTCAGCCTTTTCCGTTTTTAACTAAGAATATTCCTCTAACAGTTTTCCAAGCAAGAAGAGATTACAAAGTAATGCCTTTCAGTTAGGGACAGCAACATTAGAGCCAGGTTTCATCACAGGGCACGGTACAGGCACATCAGCTCCACCAGAGAAAAGGGCAGAGACGAGGATTTTGTATTCCAGCAGCATGTGGAATTCTGAATCCTCGGTACAGACCCGTTTCTGTCTGTGACAAAGCCTCAGCAAGGTGCCCTCTGTTATATTTCAATCCTCTCCGCAGTGTAAGGAAGGTAGCTCACTGATGATGAACAAAACTTTGCCAACTTGGAGGAAAAAAGATAAAATGGCTAATTAAAAGAAAAGGTCCTAGTGATATTAAAACTTCAAGTGTTTTAACTGTGAAATAAATACATCAGAGGGAGAGACTAAAACTTCTGAAATTAAGGGGAAGTTGCTGTCTGTACATTCAGTTTCTTTCCTTTTCTGTGATACATACTTTTAGGGAAATAGGTTGCTGGGCTTCCCACAGCAGCGTGTATGTGTTCTGTGTTTTTCTTTAGAACATGCAAAAGCTGCCAGGGCTGGCTGGTCTTGCTTAGCTCCTATTTTATTATCAGTGATAAAGAATTCTTGGAATTCCTCCTGTTTCCACTCAGCATCAGCCAGTGGTTAGAATGTGGTACAATAAAGAAGGCAATACTGCATCCTCTCAGGGAATGGTGTGGAATCCTCTCTTGTCATTCTGGCTGTGAACAGTTGTTGACCATAACCTCTCTTCCTCCTGACAGAGGAGAACAAGGCAGGGTTTTTTTATGGAGGCAGACATAAATGGAAGTACGAGCTGGATGAACTGCAGTGACAGAGGGAGGAACCAGTTAACTGAAATTGTCAGTGTCTAGGAATGAAATCTAGGAAAAAATCAGCACAAGTTCAGTGTAACTCTGTTGTTTTTTAACCACAGTGAGTTTTATCCTTACCTGGCTTGTGAGACTTGGTGATAGGGTAGTTGGGACTTCTATGTTTACACTAAAATTAAATAATACATTTTAATGGGGGTTTTTTTAAGTTTAATTCTCTATTTCTGCTATGTATGGACTAGTAGGCTCAAATTTATTTGCTTTTTCCTCTTATTGTTCTTATGAGTCCTTAATCCCAAGTGACTGTAAAACCAGTGTACTTCATCTGTACGTATTAAGCCAATTTCTAGGACTTTATATCTAAATTGAAGAGGCAGATGAGGCTGTGCCACCAGCTATCACTGACGCTCAGTGTAGAAATCAAGAAAAAGAATTAAGAGATTCATATACTATGGATAATGCCTTAAGTAGATCAAGCTCCAAATACATAAGCTCTCGCAGCAGAAACTGCTGGGTCTGCAGTTATTTCCCCCCTGCGCCCATATCAGGCTTAACCGATGGTCCCCTCTGGAGCTGGCCACTCCCTCATCTGGTGCAGTTTTAGGTCGCCACCAGGTACTGTTTGGGGAGATCACTGGTCTTCTCTCTCTGCTGAGTCACCCCGTGGCAAGGTTCAAACAGGGGCTGAAGTGCCACCTGGGACAGAGCAGCCCAGGAAAGAACACGAGGTTCGGTCTGGACAACAGCCTCGCACTGCAGCCCGAACGCTCTGCACAGTGAAACTCTTTTCACTGGCAGCAAGAACGTGCTTGCCTGGTGGCATTTCAGCCTTTTCTCACAACTTTCTTGTTGCTGTGGTCTAAAAATGTTCAGCACTCAAGAGCTCCTTTTGCAGCAACTTTCCCTTAATTATAAATGTTGTGGACTTCATTTTAGTCCTGCAATCTCCATGAAATTCCTTTTCCTCGTGCTCTCAAGTGTTGATTTGGTATCATTTATAAGGACTGTTTTGATAAGATGCTGGTAATAACAATCCCTGTGATAAAACCAACTGTGGAAAATCCCTGCTGTTCACAGCACCAGCAGGTCTGTGAGCGCCCGGATCCACGGCTGAGTACAGGGGGCAGCAGGGCAGGGAAATTCTCCATCTCTTGGTTCTGGCAGCTCCCACTACACAGAGGCAGCTGGAATGTGAACTTCTTCCTCTTGTTTTGCCACTGCAATAATTCTACAGCGCTTCAAATATTGCAAAAATGAAAGGGGGAAGAGAGAAGGGGGGAAGAGAGAAGGGGGCAGTATTTCTGCAATTTTTTTCACACTAAGGGATTCTTAAACCAATGGCTTTTATTTGGTGAAAAAGTATTCAAACTTTCACTGGTCAGCTCTACAGCTCCTCTGCTACATTGCTTGCAGAAGCAACATAATTGAAAGAGCTGATGCTGTGAACAAAAGGCAGAGGCTGTGATTATTCACAGCTTGGCTTTGCCAGTCAATTTCTTTTTTAAAAAAATACATTAAACAGTGTGCTCCTAATTCCCTGCACTTTTCAGGTGGTTGACTTCTGTCTAAAAGCCTTCTAAGAACTGAATCGTGCACATCTCCCGTTTAACTGCACATCTCTAAGCATAATTGCTACATAGCCCGTTTATTTTATAGCTTTCAACTTATTCACTTTATTACATAACTTCTTAATTTGAGGATTAAATGGGAAAGTGATTAGTCAGTTTTTTGCGTGTAACTCCGTTCTCATGAACTTTGGCATCCCTCCTTTGCCTGTTCACTATTTATGTTAAAACATCATCAAGGAAGGCCGAATGGAGGTTCTAATTAGATTTTTTTTTCCTGGAGAATCACACAGAGATGTCAAGTCAAAAGGACTTACGCTGTAAGGACATAAGCTTTAGAATGCAATTTCCAAACTGGGTTTTTTTACAAAAGGTTTTTTTCTACAAAGATCAAGGAAATGATGGTATAAACCATTAAAAAACAGTGCACGTGCTAACGGGACATCTCTATGTTTGTGTAAGTCCCAATGGCAAAGAGACAAGGATCTGCCTCGTGCATTGCAGCACTTACTGAAGAGCGTAAAGATAAAACAATTGTATTTCCAATCATATTTAGATTAATATGTACGATACAAAAAACCCATGACAGCTAGTTTGGCCATCAGCCAGTCCTAAGCTTCAAGGCACTGCAGAAAGTTACTAAGCTGTTGTCCAGAAACTATTCCAGCACCATTTTCTGAGTGTAGATACCCACGTTACACGTGTGGAGAGAGCCGGGAGCTTTTCTGGCTGCACTGCCTGCCTTCCACGGTGAGAGCATCTTGGTGTTTCCAAACACATCACGCTGACGGCCCTAGCAGAAGCCAAGGATTTGTGTTCTGAGGGGCTTTACAGAGCAAGTCTGAAAGGGTTACACTTGTTCCCCGCTAACAGGCATGTCCCAGTGGACAGCTGCTGCATGAGAGAGAGCCGGGGGAAGTGAAATCTTGTAGAAGCCAAGCTCCCTTTACGTTTATTTAATACCCATGAATGGATGGGGAATAATGCTAATAATATGCCACCGCCAAGTAGGCCTGTCCTTTCCATCAAGCCCAGACAGCATCATCTTGCAGCTGTTGTGGTACAAGTAGGAAAAAAAAGAGTTTGAATGGGGAACAGCTGGTACCTCGTGCATTCTCCGTGGACCCACAAACCCCCTTCCTCACAAGGATTAATACCTTAGAAACTATATATGCTTCAGCTGCAGTCCCAGCTTCCTGCTTCAACTTGGAGGCATTTGTACATCTGAGAGATCAGTTAAGGTCTTTCCACCGTCACGCATTCGAGTCTGGCATCTGCAGTCACTACATGCAACACGTATTTGTGGCTTTGAGAGTTCCACTGCTGCTTAGCACATGAGGTCTCAGAGCACTGATCTGCGCGTGGAGGCTTTTGCAGTGGGTTTTTTTTCAATCATCTTCCCTTTGCAAGAGAGAAAATAGAATTATTAAGTAACTAGCTCTGTCTTACCAGTCATGAGCTGACATCCAGCTAAGCCACAGGTGTATAGATCCACGGCATCCACGTGAGAGGAGGGAGCAGGATTATATCATAAATACACGGTCTGTGAGGGTAGTTTGAAAACACAGATTTCATCTCTGTAGCTGCTGAAGTTACACTTTCTTTCGTTTAGGACAGCTGGGAGTGCCTTCACTGTTTTGGTTTCTGCCACCGTTTCTAGGACTGTCCTTGGTACCTTTCAAACAGCAGATCTTTCCAGCGGTCCAGTTTGGCACAAAAGCAGTGTAAGAGCCTGAAATCAGAACCAGGTTTGCTGAGTCTAATAGATTTGGCATCATCCGGTACCCACTCCCTGGAATTAAGTGGAACCATGCTGTACTCAGGGATCAGCGATCGCCCCGCTGGCTGTGAGAGCTCTGTGGCGTTGTGACTAACCCACAGCATTAGCAGTGGAGCTGTAGAGTATTTACACTAGAGTTTGCAAACTGCTACAGGTTTCCAACTAGGAGTACGAGAATCATAGGAAAATGATGTGTGAGTGCTGCCACTCTGTGCAAATGTGCACGGCTGGCCGCGGATGCTGCAACATCAGGGGACGAGCAAAACCAGTTTATACTAGAAAAACAAGAGTTCTACACTTTGCTGCGGGTCTGAATGTTGACATTGCAGGCCAAGGGCTACAGTCTGTGATTCGTGACTCCCCACGATTCGATCAGGATGTGTACACACACATCAGCAAAGCAAACGACTATCACGTGCCCACTCTTCCTAAAGGAGCTGGGTTACAAACCCAAAGAGCTGAACCGGGATAACAAGGGGTTTGTTTCAACCTGTCTGGGGTAACAGGGAGTTTATCCTCCAGAAACAAAGTAAATACATGCTCTTTTTCTTAAAAAGTCGTAGAACTTTATTTAAGGGTAATGCATTTCTTGAGGTGTTTCTTAGGGTTTGCAAGTGTTTAAAGAGGATTTTTGGTAATGTTTTGGTTAACTAAGTCGTACTAGTTCACAGCAAACTATTGTATCTTCTGAGTCAAGAAGCCTTTAGACTTCCCTTGCCTAACAAAGCTACTATTTATTTATTAAGCTTTGAGATAAGTATTTCATGAGGTTTTGGTGGCAGAGGTGGTGTGTGGTTTACACGTTTCTTACTGTTGTTTTCTCATGGGAAGTTTCCTGTACTAAGCTGTACTCTCATGATACCCGAGTTTGTCCTGTAACGACAAACAGTGTCCAAGGTAATGCTGTCACCTCAGCGTTAACTCACATGTTAATATTTTATTAGATTTTTAAATTAGATTAGATTAGAATATTTTAGTAGATTTAACATAAATATTTAGGCATCCTATAGCCAGCAGCAAGCAATGATAAAGTACTTTTCAGCTGCTTTTGCAAAATTTGTGTCTATTTCTTGTTATCTGTAAGAAGATCTCTAATCCTTGTACCTGACTCCTAGCAAGGTCTCACCATGAATAAATCATGAGTGCTGGCTTACGTAGCTAGGAAAGCCAGGAAAGTGGCTGAGTGTAGACCAAGCTTAGGTAACTTAGCTAGTATAAGCCTGACCTCAGTCTGAATTATTTTGTAGTGAGAATTCAAAGTTAGTTCCTTCACAAACACAGGTTAGTGTTAGGGAGCGTACAAAAACCATAGGCCTTTCAAATGTACCTGAAGTAGCCCAGTCACGTGAAAATCACTGAAAATCAATGCAGCTTATCCTCCTAGATCAGCTGGATTCCTACAAAAGTGTCAAACATAGCCTTTCCATTTGCTTGTATAAGAGGGTTCTGCTTGGCCTGACACAAATCTGGAGTGGAAGGATGCAAAGATAGACACTAAAATGTCACAGGAATCTTCAGTGGGCTGTGGGGTGGTCTTCTGTTTTCATTTGCCTAGGAGAATGTGGAGAGAAAATCTGAAATGCAGCTTCTCTAGTCCACAGGTTAGAGATAAAAATACAACCTTTTTTCCGCCCTCTAAAATGCTTTTTCCACAAATATTTAGATTTTAGGCATCTCGATGATCGCAGACTGACAGTCTCACTGCCTCCCAGGAAATAGAGCTTTGCTTCTGGTGCTAGCCAGACCTAGGGTGGTGAATTCCAGGTAAGACATAGGAAAGCCTGGGAGGTCTGGCCTGAGAGTGGAAGGTTCAGCTTGGAAAGATGGATAGTGGCTAAATGCATGGCAGAGGGAAACTCAGAGAATAAACAGGCAGTTACAGTATGTAACAGGAGGCAGCAGTAACAGCTTGCACTTGTCAGATTTCTCATCTCTTTACATTGTTGTTTCCAATGCAGGAGCTAGGGAAAGTGTAGATCTTGTTATTTTAACTCTACTTGGATCTTCCCTTGTGGAAGAAACGTACAGGTCTAAACTAGCACTGATGCAGTGCTTGATGTTTATCTCCCCATGCAGTGAAGAACTACTCTATCATTGTCTTCAGTGGAATTTTGAGAATAAATAGAGATTGATTTAAGTATTTGCCTAAGTGATCATTTTAGGTGAGTCACATCCCTAAGAACCTTTAAAACACCAGCATTTCAGAGCAGCAGATAGAATTATCAGGGAAGGATTCCAAGGCATTTTGTAAAAATAAAAGCACTGACCCCTGAGTCAATGCAGTGTCTCCAAGGCAGGATGGCAGATAATTGTGTAAGTGCAAATCAGAAGGGTATAGGCCTTCCCTACGCTTCCAGCATGTTCCTCAAACCCCACTTTTAGATGAAGGTGCTGCAGTAAAGAAAACAGCACATTTTCAGCCCTAACTCTGTATTTTCTGTTGTGGTCTGTTTACCTTACATGGATTGAATTCTGGCATGTTCTTTCACAAGCTAACAGGCGCTATATTTACCACAAACATAAACCTGTAACGAAATACCTCCATCTGTATAACTAATGAAAAGGGCAACATATTTTATACCTCAGAGTTTAAAACAATTCATTAACAATTGCTCATGTAACTGGAAATGATGTAATGGCTGACTTCTCCACAGTTCTGGAATTTCTAAATACTTATATGTTTAGAACGGTAGGCAAACACATTGCAATCCAAAAATCCACTCTGTGTTTTTATGCTGCAACGTACAGTGCAACCATGTATGTAAACCTCATGTATATGCCCGTATTTCCCAAACCATAATATAAATTTCAAACCTGTAAATTAGGTTTATGGTATGCTTCTCAGTGTAGCTGAACTCTGTGCATAAGAATTACATCATTGTTTCGGGAGTAACTAATCTACATGAGAAGAGGAGAACCAGAAGCAGACTTTTTAAGAGGAAAATATCAAACAGAATAAATGGTTTGAACACAACATATGATGCTTTTGGGTGCTATAAACATTTTATTGTTACTTGTTTGGGAAGAACTGCATAACTCACTGGGGCTCCATAACTTGTGAGTAATGCAGCCATCTCAAAATGTAGCAGATTTATCTGTCAGGGTGTTCAAATGAAAATCCAGGATCTCATTTCCTCCTTGGGCCGTTATAAATTTGACCCAGTGTTTAACAATGACCCATCGGCATGAATTCCTTTACATTTACATTAAGGCATAACTTGGATTAAAAAATGTAACCTGATGGAATATTTCAGTGCTGGAGTGCTAAAATCTAGTCGTAACTTCTGTTTTATAAAGCACCAGAAATTCAAGGAAACTTTCTCCAATAGCAG
Organism: Gymnorhina tibicen; assembly: GCA_013399875.1. NCBI lineage: Eukaryota > Metazoa > Chordata > Aves > Passeriformes > Artamidae > Gymnorhina > Gymnorhina tibicen. The sequence continues at coordinate 5,081,284 of VXAZ01006886.1, forward strand.
TAATGACAGCATAGGGCGTTTCAGTTAGACAGTTTTGGCTAGAAATTAACAATTGTCCGTGTAATTTATTCTGCATAGACAGTAACTTTTGTCTCGATGAGGTGGCAGCATCACTGCCACTACATTTAGCCTCACTCACGTTTCCTCCTCCGTTTACAATCAGGGAAGAGGAACCAAATGATGCTTTCTAGGGGTTCCCTGGATACTTGGTGGCAGTGACCCCCACCTCCCTTTCGGCCCCGGGCTGACAGACGAGCCGCGGGACCTGCCTGCCCCTCACCGCTCCGGTAAGGGGATGCCGGGCTCTGCGGCTCCGGATCGCACCGATCCTCGCAGCAACATCTCCCCCTGCTAAGTGCTGCCCTACAGAGGAGATCGCTGTAAGCCGCCTCCGTGCCGGGCACTTCCCGGCGTTCCCAACGCTTTGCTTCGTTTGGGAGTCTTAGATTGCAAACAAATGCTGCTGGATGGAGTCCGCCTGGCTGAGCAGCACAAAGCATTTCCCTGGGAAAGTTCGCTATAAATAACACCTCTGCCGATTTTTGCCTCAGCTTCACCTATTATTATTCACACGTTCTGCGGCTGATTGTGTGCCCAGGCTTCTTCCTGCTCACAGCCATTATCACCCTCCGTGTGGCCGGAGCATTTTCCTCTTGCATCCAGTTGCGACATTGCAACCAGAGGCTTGCGGTGGCCCATGTGGCGGCCGCAGCGGGAGCAGACACATGCGGGAAAACCCACTCCTATTGCTGTGCCAATGTTCTCGTTACTAGTATCGTTGCCTCAAAGAGGGAATAGAAATCTAGCCCCCGAGGAGTGCCGAGCTCCGCTTTTCGGGATGAATTTTAAGGCGGCACATAAAGGCTGCCCCTGGAAGCGCTAAGAGCCGAGTGCTGCGCGGAGCCGCAGCCGCCTCGCAGCCCACCTAGGTCCGCAGTGCCGGTGATTTCGGCGGGGGCCCCGCGGCGCGGTGCCGGCGGCCGTGCCGGGAGCGGTGCCGGGAGCGGTGCCGGGGAGCGGAGCGGGGCTCGGGCGGGGCCGCCGCCGG